>OZ024745.1:24638412-24650912 GCA_964016885.1 Eledone cirrhosa | reverse complement strand
AACAACAACAACAACAACAACAACAACAGTAATGACAACAACAAAAACAGTAACGACAATAACAACAACAACAACAACAACAGTAATGACAACAACAACAACAACAACAGTAACGACAATAACAACAACAACAACAGTAATGACAACAACAACAACAACAACAAGAGTAACCACAACAACAACAACAACAACAACAACAACAACAACAACAACAACAACAGTAATGACAACAACAAAAACAGTAACGACAATAACAACAACAACAACAACAACAGTAATGACAACAACAACAACAACAACGGTAACGACAATAACAACAACAACAACAGTAATGACAACAACAACGGTAACGACAATAACAACAACAACAACAGTAATGACAACAACAACAACAACAGTAACGACAATAACAACAACAACAACAACAGTAATGACAACAACAACAACAACAACAACAGTAACGACAATAACAACAACAACAACAACAGTAATGACAACAACAACAACAACAACAACAGTAACGACGATAACAACAACAACAACAGTAATGACAACAACAACAACAACAACAGTAACGACAATAACAACAACAACAACAACAGTAATGACAACAACAACAGTAACGACAATAACAACAACAACAACAGTAATGACAACAACAACAACAACAACAACAGTAACGACAATAACAACAACAACAACAACAGTAATGACAACAACAACAGTAACGACAATAACAACGACAACAACAACAGTAATGACAACAACAACAACAACAGTAACGACAATAACAACAACAACAACAGTAATGACAACAACAACAACAGTAACGACAATAACAACGACAACAACAACAACAGTAATGACAACAACAACAACAGTAACGACAATAACAACAACAACAACAGTAATGACAACAACAACAACAGTAACGCAAATAACAACAACAACAACAGTAATGACAACAACAACAACAGTAACGCAAATAACAACAACAACAACAGTAATGACAACAACAACAACAGTAACGACAATAACAACAACAACAGTAACGACAACAACAACAACAACAGTAACGACAATAACAACGACAACAACAGTAATGACAACAACAACAACAGTAATGACAACAACAACAGCAACACTAACGAGAATGACAACAACAACAACAGCAACACTAACGAGAATGACAACAACAACAACTGCAACACTAACGAGAATGACAACAACAGTGATGACACTGAGTCAACAACGTTTACAACAACAATAACGGCAGCCACTGTCAACAACAACAATAACAAGAATAACAAAAACGATGACAACAACGACAAGAAGAAGAGCTAAAGAGACAACGAGAACAATGACAACGACGACAACAATAAAAACAAGAACAAAACCAGTGACGACGACAATAACATTGACGACAACAGCGACAGTAAAAACGACGACAACAACAATGACAACAACAAAAAAAATATCAAAACAAAGAATAACTCCAATGTCAACAACAACAACAATAATAAATTGTGCGCTAAGGAATCGTATATAATAAAGTTATAACTGCATGTGTACAGGATAAAGTTTACCGAAACTGCATGATTGATGTACCCATTCAGCTCGAGCCGGTGGGGCTGGACCGAGGGGACGGCAAAAGGCCAGATGGCATGACCATCTTCCCGTTCTGCAAACCCCTCGTCTGGGATGCCACTTGCACCGACACTTTCTCCAACCGCAACCTGGTGCAGTCTGCGACTAACCCAGGTTCTGCTGCACGTCGGGCTGAGGAGGCCAAACTCTTCAAATACCGGTCGCTCTCCAACAGGTTTGCGGTTGTACCCTTGGCAGTGGAGATATCTGGTGCCCTCGGCCCCAGGGCTACCTCCCTACTCGCCATCATAGGCGCTGAGCTGGCCAGCTGCAGGTGTGAGCCTCGCGAGCTGGAATGACTTTTCCAGCGCGTCTCCCTTGCAGTCCTCCGGGGAAACGCCTTCTCCATTCTGTGCGCCGGGGCTGTGGGGAGGCCACCGATATGATTGACTGACTTGTCATTTTATCAGTCAGATGTTCTATATGTTATTCAACTACCACTACCAAAAAAATGTACCAGTTTTCAGTGTATTGACATGTAAACATGCTAAATATCTGTAGTTTCCTTGAAATTGAAAAGAAAAATGATAAATATCTTTAATCGAATTTCAAGCCTAGTTGGGGTTTCCTCAGACGTATGTAACCGAGGGCTTATATACCTTATCACTTTATCAGTAACAACAGTATCCATACGAAGAGTCAGACATTACTCCGAACTCGACCGTTGCCAGATGTAAGGAGTTATCTCCCCTAAAATCAAGATAACAATGCTTTATATGGAAATATTGAAATAATTTGTACATCTTTTGTATTGAAGTTAAAAATTATGAGGAATATACCATTGTTCTACATTACACGAAGACACCATAACAAAAATATTTATACTATTCTGAGTACATTTTCTTCCATTACACACACACAGATATATACACACACACATGCACACACAGATACACACACACATATGCACACACAGATATACACATATTATCTATGTCAACTGCATTGATATACGCACCCGGTGTTACTCATCAATGCAGGCTGTCGTCTTTCATTTAATTAAATCTTTTGATCCTCACAGATGACAGGACATTCTTTCGCTCAGCATCTAGTATGGATCACCATTGGTTTAACTCTAGTTCCTCTGCTGATGTCACACATCAACCACGTTGCCACCTAATAGTGAGATTTTATCTTTTTTTTATTTCGGCATGCTGGGTACAGTCGGACTTACCAGGAGTCAAACTTCTTCCAGTATAGACCTAAGATCTAAAGAGCTCACAAGCCACTTCACCACAACAAGGCACTTAACCCTTTAACATTTACATTACTCTATATATACTATTATATTTTCAAGGTAAAGGCTTTACCTCACATAATTATCTCACATAATATCGAAGCTATGAGATTTTGATGATATTTATTTTGAAAACAATACCTTAACATTGGTATGAGTGGTCAGTTACAGCCGGTTTGAACAGAAGGAGGTGATGGAATTCTGGCCGGATATGGCCGGTTTAAATGCCAAAGGGTTAATCATATATTTACAAACATATATATACATTACTGGATGACCATTACATCTCATGAATTCCTCCCCGCCGTTGTCGGGTTCTGTTTTTCATCCTACAGGGTGTCAAAATTTCGCTCTCCTCACAATACATTCTTGGTGGAGTTGCTGGTTTAGTTGCTGACCTGACTATGAAATTCGATTTTTACCTAAAATTATATATATATATGTATATATGTTATAATATATATATATTATATATATATATATGTAGGAAAATGTTTAACCCCGACGGCAGAGCTCAAGCCGTTTCGATGGCTATTTCTGGACTAAATTAGAATTTTTAGCGTGGTAATAAATAGCCGAACTTTTCAAGGGGTAATTCCTTATATGGGAAGATTGTAGTTGTCAAAAGGATTGGTCAAAATTTCTTGTAAACACAAATCTTTCATGGCAGTGGGTGATCGTACCTGTAGAACAATGATGGGAGTGGGTGGAGCCGGTCAAGCGTTGAAAGTGAATTCTATACAGCAAATTCTAAGGAGTGTGTATGAAATTAGGCTCGTAAGGAAGTAGGCGACAAAGGATTCTGGAGGAATTTGAGAGTGGGACGTTAATAAATTGAGATTAAAAGATAAATAAATAAAAAAATATAAAAATAATAAAATTAAATAGTAAAAAGTAATAAAAAATCTCTAGAGTCTGAAGCAGCTGCTATATTTTCAGTTGGTATTGCGTTTTCAGCCAATGCTATATATAATTTACTGGAGTGAGGGTACTGAGGCTACAAAAGCCCGATGGGCTGCCTCGGGGTAGGCGAAAGAGGAAAAAGGAAGAGGAGAGGGAGTGGAAGGAAGTGATAAGAAGAGATAAAGGGAAAAAGAAAAGAAAAAGAAAAAGAAAAAGAAAAAGAAAAAGAAAAAGAAAAAGGAAAGAAGTACATCTACCTATGTATGCTGAGGTTTCCTCTATCGTGTTCGGCAAGTGGGGAAAAGAGTGGGATTGGCTCAGTGCACAGTCTTTCGTCACTTTAAAAAATATCTTCACGCACAGGCATTGCACGATAGAATTAATTATTATTAATAATGGTATATCGTGCAATGGCCATACTCGATAACGAGGGGGCAGCCATCATCATGTATGTATGTATGTATGTATGTATGTATGTATGTATGTATGTATGATTGAACGACAATTGAAAAGACAAGTGGTAGTACTTAACGTGACTAACAACAACAACAACAACAACAACAACAATAATTTACTTGAAATGAACTCTTTGTAAAGTTGACGGCATACAAAATAGGATTTAATCGTCCGTCAGGGTGTATGAGGGAAATAGGGAGAGGGGGAGATAGGAGGGAGAGAGAGAGAGAGGGGAGGGGGAGACAGGCGGAGAGATAATGGGAGAAATGAAGAGAATAGATGGAAAAGGATGAATGAGGTAGGGACAAGGAGGGACGTCGGAAAATAGTCGGAGGTAGATGACTGGGGATTGGAGCATGTAATGAGAGCCTGTCTTGATCAAAACAGCATGACGACAATAGAGATGAGGAGAAATTGTGTGTGTGTGAGTGAGAGAGAGAGAGAAAGGAGAGGGAGGGGAGAATGAAAGAAAAGATATCGAGAAAGGTTATACGTATATATGACTGTCGATCGACTTTCGTCAAATCGGACCGAGGAAACAATGTTTCCGTTGGTCTTTCCAATTGCTAATACTATCTATCGGTCGCAACACCAGGTAGAAGGAGCAACGTGAAATAAAGTGTCTTGCTGAAGGACATAACGCATCGCCTGGTCCGGGAATCGAACTCACAACTTCAAGATTGTTAAATATATATATATATATATATATATATATATATATATATATATATATATTAATAACTCCGGAAAACCATAACTGTTGAGTGCTTCCAATATATTGTAAAACTCATTCTTTGATTTATTCATTCAACCTGTTTAACCTTTAAATATATATATATATATATATATATATATATATATATATATATATATATATATATATATATATATATATATATATATAAGTATTGAAGTTTCCGTTGAAAAATGAAAAAGTCATAGGAGTGAAGAGTGCTCTATGTAAGTACAAGAGCAAAATTTAATGTATAATAAACAATACAATATAATTACCTCATTACCAGAGGTTTCCCGAATAAGACGAATACGAAAAACGTCCTCATTCGTTCGTCGGACAAAGCAATTTAAAACATAGTGAAATATTTGAAAAGTCTCCTCAAGAAAGGCAAGAGTTTAACGGGCAAAAAATATATAAATAAAAGTAATGCAAGAGATATATATAAAAAAATAAGAAAATATAGTTAGGGTATGTGTATGTATATACACTCACAAATGTACATATGCGTGTATGTACAAATGCATGTGTATGGTGAAAGTGTGTGCGTAAGTACATATATGAGGGCAAGTATATTTGTGTATATGTGATCACAAATACGTATATAATGAGTTGAAAAAGAAATTGTAAGATAATATAGTTAACACGCATCCAGATACAGGTATTAAATACACATACGAGTATGAAAGCACGCGTATAAGCACACGCGGTCACTTATATGCGGAAGATAAAGAGGGAAGGGAGTGTAATAGTAAACAGAAGTGTCATTCTCGATATATGTATAAAAATGAAACAATATATGAGAATGAAAATTTTTTTTAAATCAAAGAGAAAGTAATCAATTAACACTAGAGAAAAAAAAACAAAACAAAGGTACGCACGTACACACACATATATATATCAAAATATTTATACATACTAATACGTACAGACAAAAGCGCATGCATGCGCACATACATACACACGAGGCACTTACATATATATATATATATCGCCACATGTATATCTAATTACACGTACGTACGCGACTATATATATATATATACATATATACATACACACCCATACATACATATACATATACACACATATACATACACATACATATACATTCACCCACATACACACACACGTATAAATAAGTATGTAAAAAATATAGATATAAAAAAACATAGATATAAAAACACACATACACACACATTTATATACGTACGCACGCACACATACGGAGGCGTTCGTATACATATACAGAACGTATACACACATATGCACACTCACACGCATAGATACAGATTATAAACCAGCCGTACAAATATAAAATCGGCTGCGAAACAACAGAATATATCTGGAGTGGAAAGCGCAAGTGACATGTGGTATCAGGTAGTGAAAGAAAATAGGGAAGTAAAATGTGGAATGTGAAGATATTAGGTAAGTGAATCGAAAAGTAGGGGGGGGGGGGTTACTGGTGGATGTGAAGTAAAAATAAAAATAAAATTAAAAATAAAGTTAAAAATGAAAGTAAATCAGAAAGAGAAGTCTGTAAAGAGGATAATTTAAGGAAAGTGAAGAATAAGAGTTTATGGAGGATAAGTATCTGAAAGTGAGTTAAGTTTATATGAGCTGGAAAGCAAGTGTGATTTCATGTGTGGGCAACTGGTGAAAATTTCTGTTTTTGTATTTAGGCAGGTTTTTGGTGATATATATATATATATATATATATATATATGTATGTATGTATACACACATACACACATATATTTGTATATATATATTGTGCTGCAAGATGTGTTGCTCATGTCATATTCTTGTTTTTGTTGTTATGTTATGAACCCTTATTAAGTATCCTAAGATGAGACTCCCTCGTCGGATCGAATTGTTATTTGAGAAAATTGAGTACAGCGATTGAAGCAATGTTTTATATCAGCACTATAGTACTGCGTACGAACTTCACCCGAAAACACCGATTAACTGGACTCCACCTGGCGGCAAACGGAAGCGGGGTTGCCCCAGGATCACCTGGCGACGAACGTTCCAAAAAGACCTGATGGCAGCCAACTTCACTTGGCACAGACACGAAAAAGCCGTCACTGATCGTGATCGTTGGCGAGAACTAACTGCTAGATACACCGACACGTGCGGAAGAACCTAAAACTAAGAGTACTGCACTGTATTGTAGTGTATGTTGTATGGTGTATGGTGACATGTACTATACTGTATTGTATGTTGTATGGTGACATGTAGTTAGGCAGATGTTATTGTGTAGTCTGACAACATCGTAGGCTCGCATTCAATTGCTGTTGCTGTTGTTGCTGTTGTTTTTGTTGTTGTCGTCGTCATACCCATGATTATTTTTGTTGTTCGTGTTCTTGTTTAATCCAAGGTTAACTCTGATAAAGTCGATCTGTTACCACAGGAGGGCCTGAGTGTAATTATTCAGTATTTTTCTAACCCCACGTCATCATGCACACAATTTCAGAGTATAAATATCAGTACTCCTCTAGTATGACGGATAACACCACGAAATTCATCATATTGGTTTTTACACCTCTAAAATCTATAATCAATCATTTTATTCCATTTTCTATATTTTCCCGTTTTCATGATACCCCCCCCCCCCCCCCCCCCACGCCTTCGAACAACATTTTATTAATAGGGAAGTGGGTACCCGCATATTTAATACATATACCATTAAAATCTTAAAGTAGTAGCAGGGAATAAAACAGGATACTCATCGATAGCTAATACAATTTTTTTTTAATTTTCTTGGGAGACAAGCCAAGATATGTTTCTGCTTCATTGAGCATCATCAGCCGAATTTAAAGCATCACCGTAACTTATAGGAGCAGTAGCACATTTGCTGCGTTAAATACGATGACACTACAAATATAATATCACAGAAAATGCAAATAAGTTCATCCGACATTAAACATTTAATGTATTGCCATCCATTAGCAATGGTTGCATATCTTATTCAAGTACAAAGGATTTCATGACCCCCACATACACACATTTAAGCACATTTACAAACAAGCATACGCACACACAAACATACTCAAACATAAACACATACAGGTGTACTTTAATTTGAAATTCTTTTAGTTTATTTTAGAAATTATATACATATTTTTTACATTTATTCGTAGTACAAGTTCTATTAGTTGTTATGATCGTAATTTTATCCAATATTTTTAATGTATATTAGCACATTATTAATAGTGAGAGGTATTAACGGTGGGTTGATGGATTAAAATATTGAGCTCAAGGTTGGTGGGTGGTAGAAACTGTAGGAATGTCAAACTAAAATAGGGTTTAGAAGGGTGGTTGTGATGGTGGAGAAGTGTAGTGTTAGTAATAGAGGGGTATCGAACTAAAATATTTTGCTGAAGGACTTTGGAGAACGTACCCAACCTCACTTTCATGCAGTGGTCCCTGGGATAGCATTTGTTAGGAAGCTTTTCTAGCAAGATGTGCATACACATACATAAACACGTACATAAACACGTACATTCACACGTGCATATACACATACATGTCATGACTGCTCGACTGTTCATTGCATGTTTGCTAACTGTCAGACATGTGGCACGAACAGAAGAAGGACATTGGAGTGGTGGAGTGATACAGGAATGGGGTAGTGTCGGACTCCTGTTCTGACTTCAAATCTCATCGATGATGACTTTTCCTTTCACTCACCCGGGGATCGATAAAAAAACATTACAATCAAAAACCGGATTTTAATTAATCGATATTTATAAACAATGCTCAGTCAGAAGAGGAAAGGCAATGCCTATGAAATATTTCGTTGGGTTTTTTAGACTGGTAGAGGGGGGGGGGGGGGTGTGATAGAATATCACCTTATACGTCGTCCTCAATCGAGAGACCTTTTTACCGATTGCTTACAGCACAATGAATTCGGCCAAAGGCACCAAACGTCCACCAAACGTCCAGCTGGTGATTCTAAACAGGGCAACGATTCTTCAATCCTTTAATATCTGATCTTCTGGTGCCTAACTTAGAAATAAGTATTATTATCATTTCCCTCGAATTGCAGAAATGGTTGACCGAAAAACTAAATGTTTTAAAGATTTCATTCTATTTATTTAGGTTCAAATCTCGCCGAGGTCAATTTTGTCTTTCATCCTTTCAAGGTCGAAAAATAAAGTACCAGTCAATCACTCGGTGTGTCGATATAATTGACTTTCCCTTACCATAGATTTCTGGCTTTGTATCAAAATTAGAAATTATTATTTTAAGGGGCAGCGGCTTAATAAGAACTGGGATCGATATAATGGATTACACAATTTACGTGAAATATGCGGCTGTATCGAAACTAGAAAACAATGTTATTTATAGATTCTTTAGTGTGGTGGATTGGCAGATCGGTAGAGCATCGGACAATATGCTTTGCCGCATATAGTTGTATCCTTTTACGTTATGAGTTCAAATCCCACCGAGATTAGCTTTGACTTTGACTTTCATCTTTACGGAGTCGATAAAATAGAATACCAGTAACACAATAGGGTCGATTTAATTCTCCTCCTCGCTAAATTGTTGGTCCCATACCCAAATCAGAAACCATTTAGGGTGGTGGATTAGCAGTATCACCAGTGAATCGGAAAACAAGCTTTGCCGCATATAGTTGCGACCATTTACGTTCAGGGTTCAAATTCAATCGAGGCTAGCTTACGGGGTCGATAAAATAAAGTACCAGTAACTCACTGAGGTCGATTCAATCGAATTTCCCCTTCCCTTCAAATTCCTTGTTTTGTGCTAACTGTAGAAAAAATTAATAGAATCTTTAGAGAAAAGGACAAAATGACTTGAGTTCAAATCCCACTGAGGTTGATTTGTTTTCATCGTATTGAGGTTGATGGAATCAATACCAGTTAGACTTTTGATGTGATCTAATCGGCTACTTCTATCACTCACATTTGAGTTCACATTGAGTTCATACAACAAATCAATATAAAATTATCATTCATCATTCACTGAATGAGGGTAGGGGTGGCGGTAAGTGAAAAAAGCTATAGAGCGACATCTTAAATGCCTCGAGGTTTTAAATTACGTCTCTTTAGGTTCTGAATTCAAAGCAGAACGACACGATTGCTCTCAAATATGTGGTCTTGCTGCAAACCCATTATCATTCAAAGAAGGGAAATGATTATTTTTCATTTTCTTAATTACTAGTAATATGTTGACATTTTATAGTGGGAATCTTTGTCAGAACCTTGTAGCTTATTAATATTTTCATATATTAAGTTATATTATTTATTTACACAGCTACATTAATCAACTATATTAATTTATTGCAATTATCTTTGATATAACAATTAAAAAAAATTGCCATATCAAAATTATTCGAGTTATCTATTTTCAATTTATTTCGACTATATTTTACTAGACACGCCTCCCCCACACACTTTCTTACACATACACACGTATATACACACACCTTACACACACATACACTTATGAATTTGAGAGTGTATCTCTCTATATCTATTAGCACCAAACTCTCCTCCTCTCTATATCTAATACACGTAACTCTCTTCTAATCCCCCCTCTATATTAATAAGCATCAAGGGCGTGGATTGGCAGTATCAGTAGAGGGTCGGACGCCATGCTTTCCAGCATAGTTACGTCCCTCGAATGGATCGCGTGATTTGGAACGGCTACCTCTCGGAGCCGTTCCAAATCACGCGATCCATTCGACAGGGATGCCCTCCTGTATGTGCTGGCTCTCGAGCCACTACTGCGGAAGCTGGAGCTGTTGCAGGGCATCCCCTTGGAACCGGGATTGCGGAAAGCGGTGTCGGCCTACGCCGATGACGTGACAGTAATGGTGTCGTGCGCCTCGGAAATCGGGCAGATCGGCACCTTACTGGAGGAATATGAAAGGTTCACAGGAGCCAAGCTGAACCGGGACAAGTCCGTCGGTTTGCAACTCGGGACGTGGAAGGGCAAAACGATGACCTCCGACGGCATCGTCGGACGCTGGACGGAGGGACCGGTGAAGCTGCTCGGGGTCTGGTTCGGACCGGACCTCCAGGTGGAGAAAAACTGGGACGAGGTAACGGGCAAGGTGTTTGCACTCGCCCAGAAGTGGGCCGAGTGCAAACTATCCTTGAAAGGTCGAGCGGAGGTGGCGAACGCTTATATAGCGTCCGTCATCTACTACCGCTTGACCGTCCTGCCTTGCCCAGAGAAAACACTCGCCAAAATGGAGCGCGCGCTCTTCCGATTTCTTTGGAAGAAGCGGGCTCCTTTGGTGAGAAGATCCATCTGCTGTCAACACCCTTCGAACGGAGGGCTGGGGATGCCGTGGCTGACGATGCGTAGACACGCATTAAGGCTACGGCACCTCCAGGTATTCCTCACCGGTCAGCCGGTGTGGGCCCTGTTTGTGAGGCGAGCCTTTCCGAGACTCGTCTCACTCACCGAGCTGCAATCCTGGGTCAAGCAAAGACCGAGAAAAGTGGGCGACTGGCACATTGAATGTGCCCAGGCGCTCACGGCCCTCTGGCAAGCGGATCCGGCAATCAGAGGAGACTCAACCTCAACATTCTATAGAGGGTTGGTGCGCAGTAAGTGCGACGACGCTCTCGGAGAGGCTCTGGGCATGGAGGAAGACGAGCTGGCCAGTCTGTTCGGTAGGACGTTTGGCCCGGGACCGAGGGACAACTTCCAAAAGTCCCTGGCTTGGCAATGTTACCGAGGAGCTCTACCCGTTCGGGACAAGCTCTACAGACACGGGCGCCCGGGTAGGGACCCCTCGAAGAAGATCTGTCCAAGATGCGTGCGTGACGAGGAAACCGTCGCACACGCATTCGTACACTGCCCGGGCGTTGCTGACCTGTGGGGCTATGTAGAACGACTACTGTCGCGGGTGGGACCAATCCGGTTGACCACCGAGAACATTGTCACAATCAAACCGCCTCCCCCTTTCAAAAACGAAGGAGAGGCGGTTTTTCTCTGTGTGATAGCCATGGCGAAAGAAGTTGTATGGTGGACAAGGTTGAAAGGGCTGAGGTCAGACACCTTTCTCTCCGGCCAACAACTGGTCTTTTTTTTCAAGTACCACTTTAGAAGAAGGATCAGAATGGAGAGAGAGGTGCTCTACCCCAGCAAGTTTTATGAAAGATGGGTGAAAGTAGCGAGAATGGCCCGAGTGAATGGGCCTTCTCTCTATATCAGCCTGTAGATGAGAGAGGAGAAGAATGAGAAGAGGAAGGAAGCACCCGCTCTTTGTGCTCCTGAAGAGGAGGGTTGCACATTTTTTCGGGGGTGTGTGCGACCCATGTCAACGCCCCTCCCTATTGAGGACATCGATTGTTAAATTTAATTTGTTATATGTTTTTTACACGTCTTTTTAAATGTATGTAAACTCCCCCCTTTGTATTTGTCCCAATCTTTGATGCCCTGGTGGCAAATAAATAGAAATATATATCTACTACACGGAACTCTCTCCCAAACCCATCTCTATATCTACGTGAACATAAATTGTAGCGTATATACAAATAGATG
>OZ024745.1:24608412-24625912 GCA_964016885.1 Eledone cirrhosa | reverse complement strand
GAGAAGACCAGCATGCTATTTATGCATGGAAAGGGGACACGTTAAGGCTAACTGCCCGAAACGTATCCCCCAAAAAGGACTATTGCCCACACCCACCACAAACAGTACACCAACACCACCCACCTCCAAAAATACACTAATACCACACACAGCAAACAAAATACAGACACCACCAACCACAAACACAACACAAACATCACCACCACCAGCACCAAACACAAGCACGACACAAAAATCACCACCACCAACCACAATACAAACATCACCATCACCAACCACAAGCACGACACAAACATTACCACCACCACCACCACCACCACCACAAAACCCATTCCAAACAAATAATAAAAAAAACAGTAACAAATCTACCCCTCCCGCAAAAAAAAAACAACCACACAACACGTCCCTCCCACCTAGCGCTGAAGAGTTTCCCCCAACTTCTGAAGAAGAAGGAGGAGAAGCCTTCAGACAAGTTAAAAGAAAAAAAAGAAAACACACACCCAGCACACCACAAATAACCCACACACAAACACCAACTCCAATCAAAAACACCCCACCCTCAACAAACAAAAATAAATCTGCGCCTCCCCTCTCCGAAACATTGACAGCATCACAAAAAAAGATGTTGCAATACACATATATAAATAAAGAAAACAAAAAACTGGTTAAATTAATAAGCAATAACCCTATGGTGCAGACCGAAGGGCCAAACTTTATCTCAACAGAGAACTTCACCCATTTAAAAATGATAAAGGTCCCTCTGGACCTTTATCGTTCCTTAAAAGAACAATTTAGACGGGACGTGAGCCCCCCCTGTTTAAAACCATTAAATCGCGTCCTCTTGAAAGATTTCCCCATAACCGCCCCTCTCCCTGACACAACTCCAAATACCCCAACCCCACCACACACGGATACCCCCACACCACCACAAAACATCCCTCCACCCAACACACCTGATGCCATGGAAATTACACAACCCGGAGAGGTAGGTGCTTTTCTTTCTTCACTTTCAACACCAAAATAGATCAATTGAGAGTTGGCTGTTTGAACGCGCGTGGCCTGGGCTCAGCTTGGAAGCAAGCAAAGCTTCTAAATGACCTCAGGTCACAAAGTATAGATGTGATGGTTGTTTGCGAGAGTCGGATCAGCAGCGTGAGACAGCTGGCGCCCGCCTTCGATGACTTTAAGATGCACGCATCTCTCTGTCAACCCGGAGGTGGGGGGGGGGGAGTTGCCGTACTGCTGGATAAACGTCTGACTCTCGACGTACAGATTGTTCACTCGGACCCGGGGGGTCGATTACTGGTGCTGGACGTCGGAGGCGGTGAAGGCGGGGCTTTCAGACTGGTCGGTCTTTATGCTCCCTTCGGGGCGGAAAGAGCCGACTTCTTCCAGCGTCTGGAGACTTTTCTAGGAACGTCGCGTTCCCTGCTTTTAGTGGGGGACTGGAATGGAATCCTAGATGCGCGTTGGGAGTATGCAGGGGCATGTCCCGATAGAGGGGGGTGTAGCAGCCTCAAGGGGTTACTCGATCGATTCGACCTGGTCGATAGATTTCGACTAGATTGTCCAACTGCGCCAACCTGGACCTGGGCAAACCGCAGTGGACAATCTAGATCGTACCTAGATAGGTTTTTGGTTAGGAGTAAGGATAGGGACGTATTTAGTTGTCCAGAACTGATCATGGTTGGCTATTCAGATCACAAATTAGTGACCTGCGTGGTCAACCTTGATAGAACGCATAGACAGGGTCCCGGTTACTGGAAGATGAACTTGTCCTTGCCGGCAAAGAAAGATTACAGGAACCGGATTAGTAGCTTAGTTAAGATGCGGTTGACGGGAGCGATCGTCAACAGCAGGTGGTGGGTATCTCTAAAGAGAGAGATTAGAGTAAGTTCGATAGGTTACAGTAAGGAACTAGCGGCAAATAGAAATAGGGAGGAAAGGGAGTTAACAGATAAACTAGAAGAGGCGATTAGGAGCGGAGACGTGGCCAGAGTGTTAGCGGCGAGAACGGCGTTGAGCCAGTTCTTTGACGCGAAGCACGAAGGCTGCGTTGTCCGAAGTAAAATACGTGCTTTAGGAAACGAGGGGACCAAAGCTGTTAGCTGGGCCCGCGTGACAGAAGCCAAGAGTGGGATTAAATCCACCATTCGATCTTTGCGAGACCAGGATGGACGGGTGATCCTTGAACCTGAGCGGATGTGCGAGGCCTTTCAAAGGCACTTTGCTCGACTGTTCGGAGGGGGCGGGGGGCCGGGCGGGGATGTGGACTTCGGTCCATACCTCGACGGTCTACCGCGTCTTTCGGCGAAGCGGAGTGCTGCGAAAGGCCAATCACAGCCACTGAAATCGGGGAAGCGCTCAGCCAATGCAGCAGACGCAAATCCCCGGGTCTCGATGGTCTACCATACGAACTTTATTTAGCTATGCCGGTCTTGTTCTCCGAACTCCTCGAGGTTATCTATTGCAACTGGCAACAGAACGGGAGAATTCCCTGTTCTGTGACCAAGGGCGTGGTCACGCTAGAGAGGAAGGACGAGAGCAAAGGGGACGACTTAAGTAACGTTAGGCCCATAACTCTGCTAAATGCAGAGTTACAGATTTTGGCCAAGGTGTTGGCGAAGAGGTTGGCGCTTGTGGTGGGTGGTTTGGTGGGAGACGCGCAGACATGCGCTATCCCGTCCAGGTCCATTCACGACAACCTCCACCTCATGCGATACATCGTAGAGAGGGTTGGCAACGAACTCGGCTTTGGTGGGGCCCTGATCAACTTGGATCAATCTAAGGCGTTCGATAGGGTCGACCATGGTTACCTGGATGCGGTGCTAGCGGCGGCGGGATTCGGACCCGTTTTCAGGGGCTGGATTTCTGCCATGCACAGTGGCAACATCTACTCTAGGATTAAAGTAAACGGCTACCTCTCGGAGCCGTTTCAAATCACCCGGTCCATCAGACAGGGGTGCCCCCTCTCCTCCCTTCTGTACGTATTGACTCTCGAGCCACTGCTGCGGAAGTTGGAGTTGCTGCGGGGCATACCCCTGGAACCGGGATTGCACAAAGCGGTCTCGGCCTATGCCGACGACGTAACAGTAATGGTGGCGGACGCCTCGGAAATCGGGGCGATCGCCACCCTACTGGAGGAATACGAAAGGCTGACGGGGGCTAAGCTGAACCAGGACAAGTCAGTCGGTTTGCAACTCGGAACGTGGAGGGGCAAACCGATGCCGTTAGACGGTGTCGTCGGGCGGTGGACGGAGGGCCCGGTGAAGCTGCTCGGGGTCTGGTTCGGACCGGACCTCCAGGTGGAGAAGAATTGGGGCGAGGTGACGAGCAGGGTGTTTGCGCTGACCCAGAAGTGGGCCAAGTGCAAACTATCACTGAAAGGTCGGGCGGAGGTGACGAACGCTTACATAGCGTCCGTCATCTACTACCGCCTGACCGTCGTGCCTTGCCCCAAGGAAAAGTTCACCATCATGGAACGCATGCTCTTCCAGTTCCTCTGGAAGAAGCAGCCTCCCATGGTGAGGAGATCCATCTGCTGCCAGCACCCTTCGAAAGGAGGGCTGGGTATGCCGTGGCTGTTGATGCGTAGGCACGCATTGAGGCTACGGCATCTACAGGTATTCCTCAACGGTCAACCGGTGTGGGCCCCGTTTGTGAGGCGAGCCTTCCCACAGCTCGTCTCGCTCACCGAACTGCAATCCTGGGTGAAGCAAAGACCGAGAAAACTGGGCAACTGGCACACCGAGTGTGCCCAGGCGCTCACGGCTATCTGGCAAGCGGACCCGACTATCAGTGGAGAATCCACCTCGACATTCTATAGAGGGTTGGTGGCTAGCAAGGGAGACGACACCCTTGCAGAGTCGCTAGGCATGGAGGAGGACGAACTGGCCAGCCTGTTCGGTAGAACTTTCGGCCCGGGACCCATGGACAACTTCCAGAGGTCCCTAGCCTGGCAGGGTTACCGGGGGGCTCTGCCCGTTCGAGAAAAGCTCTACAGATACGGGCGCCCGGGCAGGGATCCCGCGAAAAAGATCTGTCCCAGATGCGTGCGCGACGAGGAAACCGTTGCGCATGCACTGGTACACTGCCCGGGCGTTGCCGATCTGTGGGGCTACGTCGAACGACTGCTGTCGCGTGTGGCGCCGATTCGATTAACCGCCGAGTCTGTGGTGAACATCAAGCCGCCTCCTTCCTTCAGAAATGAAGCAGAGGCGGTCTTTCTGTGCGTAATAGCCATGATGAAAGAGGTTGTGTGGTGGACGCGCCTGAAAGGTCTGAGGTCGGGTGACTTTCTCTCCGGCCATCACCTGGTTTACTTCTTCCGATACCACTTCGGAAGAAGGATCAGGATGGAGAGAGAAGTGCTTGGCCCCAGACAGTTTTATGAAAGGTGGGTGAAAGAAGCGAGAATGGCCCGTGTAAATGGGCCTTCTCTCTACATTGTTCTGTAGGTGAAGAAGTGAAGAGGAAAGGGGGAGCGCCTCCTCTCTGGGCTTCCCCCGCGAAAAGGGTTGCACACTTTTCGGGGGTATGTGCAATCCCCAACACGCCCCCTCCCTTTTGAGGACTTTTTATTATTATATTATTATTGTTATTCCTTTTTTCTTTACTCGATTTATGTAAACTCCCCCACTGTGTATTTGTCCCCTTCTTTTGTGCCCTCGTGGCAAATAAATAGAAATTTATCTATATTTTGTCTCAGAAGGAAGGTGAGAGTGGAGAGAGAGGTGCTACACCCCAGTAAATTCGCTGAAAGGTGGGTGAATGTGACGAAAATGACCCGAGTGTATGGGCCTTCTTTGTATATAAACCTGTAGGTTGAGGAAGATAAACAGAGGGAAGACGGGAACACCTACAAAACGTGTTCCTGGTGTTGAGGGTTGTTCTATGCACGGGGTGTAAAACAACCCCGCAGTAATGTCCCCCCATCTCTAATGGGGATTTCAATTGTTTTATTTTTATATAGTTTATCGTCATTCATTATTGTTAAAGATTTTATGTAAAACCCCCGCCGTCACGTGTTGTAATGTCCCATTTTTGGACGCCCCTGTGGCAAATAAAGAAAGATAACTATATTTTGTCTCAGAAGCGAGTGTATGAATCTCACCACCTCAAAGACAGTAGTCGATTATATCACCCCCACTAACTATTTTATCGAACCCGTTTTGTCAACCCACTAAGTTACACACACACACACACACACACACACACATTTTCTCTCACACACATGTATATATATATTATATCTATCAATCAATTTATCTATCTATATATCTATATTTTGTCTCAGACGTGAGTGGGTGAATGTCACTGATGACGGACAATAACACAGAAATAGCTATCTGGCATTTTCACTGCTGCTAAGATAGCTGTTACATGATCGCGGCTTTAAAAAATTCATAGCGAGACTTTATGGTATTGAAATCAGCTGAAAGAATAAAATCCGAACGTGATTCTTTCAGCTTTTAGCAATAAAAAGTGGGGCTCATCAGAAACCTCACCGGCACACAAATGCACCATTCTTTTATGTGGTCCCTAAAAATGTGGTATGACTTTTTGGGGGGCGATGGCATATGCCTTCCGATGTAGAATTACTGATGTATGTATGGAGCCGTGACTTTAGATGGAGTGATAGGGGCGCCGTAGTGAGATTTTAACCCTTTAGCATTTACATTACTCTATATTTACTATTGTATTTTTGTGGAAGAGGCTTTATAAATATCTTACATAATATCTTACATAGTATCTTACATAAATATCTTACATAATATCGAATCTAAAAGATTTTGATGTTATTTATTTTGAGAACAATACCTTAACATCAGTATGAGAGACCAGTTATGGCTGGTTTGAACAGAAAAAGGTGAGGGAATTTTGGCCAGATATGGCCGGTTTAAATGCTAAAGGGTTAAACATGGCGAAGCCCATCCCCTTCCAAGTTTGAACACAGAAAATTTCTTCTAGAGAGATATGGTGGTGGTGGTGGTGGTGGGGGGGGGGGGGTGAAGAGAGAAGGAGGAGGAGGAGGGGGAAGGGGAGAAAGGAAGTGAAGAAGAGGTGTAGAAGAAGAATCGACCGCAGAACTATTTTTCTTACTTCAAGGAGCTGGAACAAATACCACAAAGCATTCTATCCTGCCGACTCTACTGATTTACATTACTGGTACTTTATTTTATCGACCCCGTAAGGATGAAAGGCAAAGTTAACCTCGGCGGGATTTGAACTCAGATCATAAAGGGCTGTAACTCTATGCTACAAAGCATGGCGTCCGACCGTCTACCGATACTGCTAATCCACCGCCCTTTAATAATAATGGGTTCTGATATAGGCATGAGGTTGATTTAATCGACCTCAGTGCATTATTTATACTTTATTTTATGGAGCCTGAAAGGGTGACAGACAAAATTGACCTCGGTGGAATTTGAAATCAGAACGCTAATGGCCGTAATGCTATGCCGCCAAGTATATTATCCGTCGCTCTTCCGATACTGCCAACCGCTAAACGCCCTATCATAACCTTCAAGACCACAACAACACTAATCATTACATTAGGACGACAGGCTCAGCAAACATCGGCGGGATTTGAACGTAAAGAGTCGCAACTATATGCCGCAAAGTATGTTGTCAGACACTCTAACGTGTCTGCCAATCCACCGACCTAAGGTCTTTAACAATAATTGTTTCGAATTTTGGCACAAGGCCAGTATTTACCCAGTGTATTACTGGTACTTTATTTTATTGAACCCGTAAGGATGAAAGGCAAAGTTAACCTCGGCGGGATTTGAACTCAGACCATAAAGGGCCGTAACTCTATGCTGCAAAGCATGACGTCAGACCCTCTACCGATACTAATAATAATTTCACCTACACAATAACAATAAGTTTGAGTGAGGTTTTGTGTCTTAGTGAGTGAATTTGTACGTCTGTTTCACCGAGAGAGTTTGTGTGTGTGTGCGCGCGCGTGCGTGTGTGTGGTTGGCGGGAGGGAGAGCACGAGTAGGTCTGTGTATGTATATGTGATACAGACCAATCTTTGGTTTGTGTTTTGGGTAGATTTATTTTAATTATTCGTGACATTGTGCGTTGCCATAGAACCAATATTTTGTCATTTCCAAACCATACAGACTTAAATAAATACACGCACACATACACAAACAAATATATATATATATACACGTATACATACACGCATACATAGGCACAAATAGGTGTGATTGAATATATATATATATATATATATATATATATATATATATATATATATATATATATATATATATATATATATATTTATATATAAGGTAAGTTAAGGTACTCAATACATAGCAGAGTATAAAAGTTTTAATATAGAATGAAACACTTCTAGTCCTGTAGAATCTCATCTATATTAATATATATATATATATATATATATAAGGATTAGAATACTGGAGCGTGTTGGAGTTAAACACCCTCTTCGTATTATAGAAATGACAGCAAAAGGTATAGCTCAATGCAGTTAAACAGAGCCAAAAAATTAAGAGTAAAACAAAGAATCCTTTAATACATCAAACGTTTTTATTAGCCGACAATGTTTCGTCCTATTAAGGACTCATCAGGGCATCTTTATTATCATATATTTTTGCAAGACTTTAGTGTATGTACACTCCATATTCTTCGGAGCTTCCGGCTTGTATCTGCCGATATTACTTCTTGTTGTTTTGATTGCCCTGATGAGTCCTTAATAGGACGAAACATTGTCGGCTAATAAAAACTTTTGATGTATTAAAGGATTCTTTGTTTTACTCTCTTAATTTATATATATATATATATATATATATATATATATATATATATATATATATATATATATATATAGGCATAGGTTAAGAATAACGTCCTCGAAATTGAAAGTGGATTTTTTGACAAGTGAATGTGTTTTTTTTTTTTTTACAAAGAAATTTACGATACACTCTTTGTTTATTTACAACAGGTCTCTATAGTGGTATGGTGTTAATGAGTATTGCGTGTGTGATTATTTTCTCTTATATATATATATGTGAGGGTGTGTATATGTGTGTATATATATGTGTGTCTGTATATGTATATATATATATGTGTGTTTGCATATATATATGTGTTTGTATCATCATCATCGTTTAGATATTTTTACCCAAATCCCTTATCATTTTCTGTCCTTCTTATGACCCGGCCTTAATTTGTTTATAGTTGGTGCCAACTTTGGCAAGATATTACAAAAACATCTAAACGATGATGATGACACAAACACACATATATATATACAAACACACATATATATATACATACAGACACACATATATATACACACATATACACACCCACACATATATATATATAAGAGAAAATACTCACACACGCAATACTAATTAACACCATATCACTATAGAGACCTGTTGTAAATAAACAAAGAGTGTATCGTAAATTTCATTGTAAAAAAAAAAACAAACACATTCACTTGTCAAAAAATCCACTTTCAATTTCGAGGACGTTATTCTTAACCTATGCCATATATATATATATATATATATATATATATATGAGTCAGGGGTTCAATCGGGGATAACCATAGTTAGTAAGGTACTCAAGACATTAGTAGAGTAGTAAAGTGTAAACATTAGGTTTAATATAGAAATTGCTTCTACAGGACTAAAACTCTTTTGTTCAAAAGAAATCATCAGGCTTCTCTGATGATTTATTTTAAATGAAACAGTTCTAGTCCTGTAAAAGCCTTTTCTATATTAAACAAATATATATATATAAATGTAATTTGAGTTTTTCGAATATTAATGCTAATATTCGATTCGTTTGCAATTATGCAAACAGCCTCTTTTAAGCCATGTCAGTAGAATAAGCCCCCCTTCTTGCTCTTGTGTTGGCATGTAAACAGAACTGCAGACACTAATGTTTCTGGGTCATTACCCTTCATCGGTGCAGTTTACTGTTCACCTGACAACTCCCAGGGCTGGTGAAAATATTCGATAACTTTTTTGTTATATATATATATATATATATATATATATATATATATATATATATATATATATATATATATATATATATATATATATATATATATATATACAGTATATATATATATACATATAGATAGATATTTGAAAGTTTGTATGTATGTCTATGCTGTGTTTCGTTAAAAGACACCAGTGTTTGCATATATGTGTGTATATATTTACAACACTAGTGTTGACAGAATAATGGCAAAACCTTTCTGACAGTTTATTGTCCTTAGTGACAATGTCTGTCTGTTTGTCTGTCTGTATGTCTTCCCTGGCCCAGCATTGAACCTGTCTGACCTCTTCATCTGTCTCTTGACCTTCATTTGTTGAAAACATTCTATTCAAAACATGTGCACCCTCACTTGCCTTCTTTTTCTTCTCCCCCACAACACCATCATTCACCGTTGCCTCACCTTAACACACACATACACAGGCACGCACACACACACACACACACACACACACACACACACACACACACACACACACACACACACACACACACACACACACACACACACACACACACACATGTATATGTGTGTGCTGTGTATACAACACCCATAATTCACCATTGCCTCACCTAAACACATACATACTACACACGCATATATATATATATATATATATATATATATATATATATATATATATATATATATGTGTGTGTGTGTGTGTGTGTGTATGTGAAAAATATTTTTGTAGGCTCGTGAATGTGTGTGTGTGTGCGTGTGTATGTATATATATACATATAAGTCACCATATAAAATATAATTACAAATATAGATGAAAAGAACAGTCAGTCCTAAAGGACGTGATGTAACTAAATCTGATAATCCTCTGTCGGTTTCGACGATGATATCTCGCATATGATAACATATATCAGCAGTTATTTGGACCGGCTTCCAAACAATTTCCCTTTACTTTCCTTCCTTCATTTACGAGGCTAGGGTCAAATCTACGCAGTAGTTCAAATACGGGAGTTCATTATTGCAAAGCAAACTTCTTAATCACACGGTTAAACCTTCTTCTATATACTTGCATTAAATACAAAATAAATATATATAGAGAGAATGATATATATATATAACTACCAAATCAACCTCCCAAATGCAAGGTGATTGAAAGGTATGTCGTATCTATTTATTTATAAGACTGTTTATATTGTATTTTGTCTGAAGATGGCATAACATATTGTTAATATGATATCCCTGAAATATATATAACGAAATAAATATGGTTTTATAAATATAGTTTCCATTTATTTAATATCACATATATATATATATATATATATATATATATATATATATATATATATATATATATATATATATATATATATATATATATATATATATATATATATATATATATATATATATATATATATATATATATATATATATATATATATATATATATATATATATATATATATATCTATATATATATATATATAGCGAGGGAAAAGTGGTAAGGAACCAGGTGGACCATAACGCACCAAAGTACTCAATACTTAGGGTAGTAGAGTGGGTAATAGGAGTAAGTAAGACCCCGACGGCTGAGCTCAAGCCGTTTCGACGGCTAATTCTGTACTCAATTCTGTACAGAATTAGCCGTCGAAACGGCTTGAGCTCAGCCGTCGGGGTCTTACTTACTCCTATATATATATATATATATATATATATATATATATATATATATATATATATATATATATATTGGTAAACAGAATAGAAAATGCTGACAAATTGTTCACAGTTGAAAAATAGTTTAATTAGGAATAAAAGAGTATTAGTAATTGTATGGGTTAGTATTCAGTTGTGGTTTTAAGTTTTTAAGTTTTTACCGGTTGCGCATTTCTAAATGCTTTTCAAAAATAATTTTGAGATAGAGCGTCCGTGTTGTTTGCTCTGATCTGATTAGTTTCGGGAATTCTACCTGTTTTTATATTAAAAAAGTGGCTCCAGCGCTACTTGGTGTTGCAAAAATTCTTGTGGTCAAAACAATTTTGATTGGTCGGTATATATATATATATATATCATTCTTTCTATATATATTTCTTTTGTATTTAATGCGATATATATGTATATATTTCTTTTGTATTTAATGCGATATATATGTATATATTTCTTTTGTATTTAATATATATATATATATATATATATATATATATATATATATATATATATATATATATATATATATATGTATATATGTATATATATATATATATATATATATATATATATATATATATATATATATATGACAATACATATGAGGGTCATCTCAAAAGTTCATAGGTTAACTATGAAGAAGTGATATTTGAGCTATGAAATCTTGCATGCATTATTTTCAAGTGAATTGGCAGTATCGGTAGAGCGTCGGACATGCTTTCCAGTGTAGTTACGTCCCTTTACGATCTGAGTTCAAATCTCCCCGTGGTTAACTTTGCCTTTCATCCTTACAGGGTCGATAAATAAAGTACCAGTAATGTACTGAGTAATTGCTGGCCTTGTACCAAAAGTAGAAAATTATTTCGACTCTTTTTATTAATTGTTTCTTTCCAAGGACTATGTTGAAAAATAAACCTCCTTTGGTCCGTTTATGAGAGTTTCTTGGTCAGCCTATGAAAGAGTACTGCTAGAGCTGTGAAATCCTGCATGCATTAATTTCAATTCTTCTTATAAATAACTGCATTGTGACTTTCCAGGGACTGTTAAAAAATAAATGTTATTTCGTTATTCCATGAGAGTATCTTGGTCAGCCTATGAACTTTTGAACCTATGAAGGAATCATGCTAGAGCTGTGAAAGCTTGCATGCATTAATTTCAACTCTTCTTAATAATTGTTTCTACATTTGGCACAAGGCCAGCAATTCACCAGTGCATTACTGGTACTTTATTTTATCGACTCCGTATGGATGAAAGGCAAAGTTAACCTCGGCGGGATTTGAACTCAGATCGTAAAGGGATGTAACTATGCTGGAAAGCATGGCGTCCGACCCTCTACCGATACTGCCAAATAATAACTGCCTTGTTTAATTCTAGGGACTATGTTAAAAAATAAACCTTATTTGGTCATTCCATGAGAGTATCTTGGTCAGCCTATGAACTCTTCAGCCTATATATTTTTTGGCTAACCATCGTATACTAGAGATCATTGTTTCTACTTTTCGGACAAGGCCAGCAATTACCCCAGTGTATTACTGACACTTTATTTTATTGACTCCGTAAGGATGATAGGCAAAGTTAACCTCGGAGGGATTTGAACTCAGATCGTAAAGGGCCGTAACTCTATGCTGCAAAGCATGGCGTCCGACCCTCTACCGATACTGCCAATCCGATCCTGAGTTTCTACTTTTGGCAAAAGGCCAGCAATCACCCCAGTGCATCACTGGTACTTTATTTTATCGACCTCGTATGGATGAAAGGCAAAGTTAACCTCGGCGGATTTGAACTCAGAAAGCAAAGGGCCATAAGTATGCTGCAAAGCATGGTGTCTGACGCTCTACCGATACTGTCATATACTAGAGATAATACATTGTAAAGATATGTGTTGAAGTGTATGAATATGAGAATGTGGTACCTTGATTTTTCTTATACCGTATTGGTTTTCACTATTCTCTAGTAGCTTAAGCCTTATAAACTATTGACGGTGCTGTAGGGTCAGTGCGACCGTATGTATCGAAACCTGGTTGTTACGTAACACCTACTGTCGGTAACCGAAGAGGCGGACATTGTCGGACGCCATGCTTTGACGCATAGAGTTACGGCCCTTGCCATTCTGAGTTCAAATCCCGTCGAGTTTAACTTTGCCTTTCATCCTAACGGGGGTCGATAAAATAAAGTACCAGTAATACACTAGAATAATTGCTGGCCTTGTGCCAAAAGCAGAAACAATTATTTTCTGTATCAGTGGATTTTCTGTATGTCGGTAGATTGGCAGTGTCGGTAGAAGCTCGGACGCCATGCTTTGAAGCTTAGAGTTACGGCCCTTTACAGACTGAGTTCAATTCCTGCCGAGGTCAACTTTGCCTTTCATCCTTACGGGGGTCGATAAAATAAAGTACCAGTAATGCACTGAAAATTGCTGGCCTTGTGCCAAATGTAGAAACAATTATTTTCTGTACCAGTGCCGTATATGTGTCTGTCCACGTTAAACCCTTACTCCTTTTTTTTAAATTCTGTTTTTTTAAAAAATACATTCCGTTTCTATTTATTTTGATTTCATGTTTTATTTTTATTTCTCTTTTTCCCGTCCTTTCATGTTTTTCCTGCTAACTCCCCTCATCACCCCTTCTCGGAGTTCGCCGCTACTCTCCTGAGGAAGGACTTATGTCCGAAACGTCGTAACCTCCCCCAGTCTCACCGAGCGTGAAGCATTTTGAACTATATATATATATATATATATATATATATATATATATATATATATATATATTTGAGTAGCTTACTTACTGTGGTTACCCCCGATTGAACCTGGGATAAACTTATATATATATATATATATATATATATATATATATATATATATATATATATATATATATATATATATATATATATATATATATGTATATATATATATATATTTAATTACATACACACATACAATCATACATACACACATACAATCATACATATATACATACATACATCCTATGTGTGTTTGGAAAGGAAATTCAACTAAAAACTGAAATAAAGTTAATTGCAAATGCTCATGTCTCACACGAGGAATCTTTCACAAAGCCATTTCTAATGCTGAAGCCGGTAAATAAAGCCCAGAGTTCAATTCTAGGTAAATCAATGCTTACGACATGAGCTGTGAGAAAAATCGTGATGTTACACTTTCCTTCGCCTTCACCTATTTCTTTTGTTTATATCTTCTGGCAGTTCTTTTTGTTGTTTTTATGGTGTGTCTAAGCTTTATTTATTTATTTATTTATTAAGATGTTCGTTGTTTTGCTATACACTCACGCACATATGTATATATATGAGCTTATAAATAAATAAATATATATATATATATATATATATATATATATATATATATATATATATATATATATATATGTATATATATATATACATAAGCTCATATATATATTTACATAAGCTCATATATATATATATATATATATATATATATATATATATAGTAATAATAATAAATTTGAAGACTAAAATCCAAAGAGGTTTCGATAAGGATAAATATATATCAAATATATAAGAACCGTAGAGCAAATATTTATTAAAATAACAGATTAAAGTTTAAGAAAAGAATCGCTCGGTTGAGCACTCTATTGACTTATATTCATCATGCAGAAACAACATCTGAATATTTCTACAAAGAACATACCCGTACCAAACAGGAAAACATACCTAAAACTCCTGATACAGAAAACAGACGCGTTCATTAAAAGGTTGCGTTGGCGTGCCTTTTATTTCGATAATCCGCGAAAAGCAGACAACAAACAGGATAAATTTGGGTTTAAAACCTATAATAACCCCCCGTGTAACCCAGCATTGTTACCCTTCGAAAATGATGTCTTGGAACTCATACGGAGTATCAAATTTCGGAATAGGAGCAATTCCTTCCAGCAGGACCTGAAGAATAGAATTCGTTCTATTAAGGATTCTAATGCCGTGCACGTCCATTCCGACAAAACTGGCAACCTATATCAAGTGGAGCGCAGTACTTACCATAATGCTGTAACTAAGGATTACCGTAAAACTAATCGGTGCGTCATCAATGAAATCAACGACACTGGGTTTAAAATCACCTCTGATCTTAACTTCATGGACCGGACTGAACCTCTGGACCCTATTTCTCCCCACTTTACCCTGAAGGATCACAAATCCAATTTTCCGAAAAACCCCTCTATTCGGCTTATTAACCCTACGAAGTCCGATTTAGGTAGACTTAGTAAAACGATTCTTGATAGAATTATACCTGAAATTAGAAGTTTGGCCCCTCTTGCACTGTGGAACAATTCTTTCGCGGTGATTGATTGGTTCAACGGCATATGTAACAAGGAACATTGCCGTTTTATCCAATTCGACATCAACAATTACTACTCCTCCATCACTTTACCACTTCTCCTTAGAGCTATCAATTTCGCTAAAACACTCACAGTGGTTAAGGATTTCGAAGTTGATGTCATCCTCAATGCCCGTAAGTCGGTGATTAATCTCGACGACTCTATTTGGATTAAAAAATCCAATAGTACCCCATTTGACGTGAGTATGGGCGCCAGCGATTCTGCAGAGGTTACTGATCTTATCGGCCTTTTCCTTCTTTTCTCTATCAAGGACGAATTTCCCAACGCAGGCGGTGGTTTGTACCGTGATGATGGTCTTTTGACCATGACTAAGTGCGGGCCTCGTGCTTGCGACAGGTTCAGAAAAGAACTCACAGCCTTCTTTAAAGGCTTCAACCTCTCTATACAAGTTGAGGCCAATCTCTCGGTCGTTAATTACCTCGACGTTACCCTCAATTTATCGAATGGGTTGTGTTACCCGTATAGAAAGCCGAATGATACGCTTAATTACATAAGTAAGCATTCCAACCATACTGCCAGCATAACCAAGAACCTGGTAAGAAACGTTTCGTTGAGGCTTTCCCATCTATCTACTAACGAGCATATTTTCAACGACCATTCCACTTATTACAATGAAGCGCTTGCTCGGAGTGGATTTGTCGATAAGGTAGCATATACAGAGTACGAAAATAGACCTAGAAGAAATAGATCCCGTCGCATTTGTTGGTATAACCCACCATATAATATGGAGGTGGCCACACCATTAGCTAAGATCTTTCTTTTCCTTATTACGAAGCATTTTCCCCCTACACATAAATATAGTAAAATTTTTAATAGAAATACTATTAAAATTTCTTACTCTACAACTCCTAACCTTGCACATAACATCACAGCTTCAAATTTAGCTAAACTACCTAGCCGTAGGAACACGTGCAACCCTGTAGTTAGTACTAACTGTAATTGTAGGAATCGGGTTGATTGCCCCCTATCCGGGAAATGCCTCTCTAGTAACATTGTCTACAAATGTAAGGTTGAAACACCCACGTCCCGTAGGGCCTACATAGGGTTAACCGCCAATAGATTCAAGCAGCGTCTTTACATGCATACCCATTCTTTTCGTTACCCTCTAAGAAGGAATATGACGTCACTTTCAGCTTATATCTGGAGTTTAAAAGACAACCACATCCAATATAAGTTACACTGGGAGATCCTAGCTAGGGTTAGATCGTATAACGGAAATAAAAGACCATGTGACCTCTGCGCCGCTGAGGCCCTGGAAATACTCTATGCCACAGACCACATCTTAAACAAAAAATCTGAGGCAATTTCGGCTTGTAAACATAAATTGCACAAAACATTCCTGTATTACAGCCCCACGTTATACCCTAACGGATAGTACGATCTATACGTGGATATTTTACGTCTTGATGTGGTAGCTAAGTATATGTTTTGTTTATACCATTACTTATTTGCATAGGTAAGTATATATTACCTGTATGTTTTGTGAAGGTACGTATACTTTCTCGTACGTATATTTGATTGTATATGTTATGGCGTATAATTTTATACATTCTGGTACATATGATTTGGTTATGTGTATATGGGAGTTTTGCGCCTGTGTGAGTATGCAGGTTCGTACGTATGTAGGGTGTGTGTATATGTGTACTTCATGTTTTGGTTGACTTACGTCTCCGAACGTTTGTGTATTTACATGTAGGTATGTGTGTGCGCTTGTTATATACGTATTTATTTATTTATATACGTTTATTTAATTATTTATTTATTTGTATACACGCACACACACACACACATATTTATATGTGCGTGGTTTTGTATACCTATGGCAAGTGTTTTTGCGTATGGTTGTGTATGTACGTATTTGTATGCGTGTATGTATTTATTTAATTTCTATTACCTCTGTATTGTATTTATTTACTTTATTCTTAACTCTGAAGCGGAGATTCATTTAGTCTCCTAGTTCGAATTTTAGTCTACGACTTCTGCTATACCATTTACGTGGTTTTGTCTTTGCGTGCTATTGTTCTCCACGCTCCACATATGACCTATTACCTTCGTTTTTTCCGTTCATTGCCAGAGAACGTCTCTATGCACCACCTAAGAGAACATTAGTCTACGACGTCTTTTATACCATAAACGTGGTTCTGTCTTTGCGCGTAATTGTTTTTCACCGCTCCTATTAATGACGTATTATATTCGTTTTTTTCCGTTCTTTGCCAGCGAACGTTACCACGAACCAAAGTATCGTCTTCCTGTCTTCCTCCGGTTGCAACGTTTTTTGAAATATCCACTTCTGCGTTTACAGATTGACTTTGTTAGTTTCAGAAGATCCCGTTAAGGGTGAAAGCAGCGATTCTTTGCTTAAACTTTAATCTGTTATTTTAATATATAT
>OZ024745.1:24590912-24598412 GCA_964016885.1 Eledone cirrhosa | reverse complement strand
AGAAAAAAGAAAGAAGAAAGGTGAAAATTGAATCCAATAAGCTGGAAATAGATAAAAGAGGGTCAGTAGGTGTTACTGTTTGTGTGAAGCTTTGTGTCTCACGCGCACACACACACACACACACACACACACACACACACACACACACACACACACACACACACACACACACACACACACACACACACACATATACACACATACACACACACACACACAAACACACACTCACATACACACACATATATATATATATATATATATATATATATATATACTAGCTAAACTACCCGTCCTTTGGACGGTTCAAGTAGCTTTCGATGTAGCTCATTAAACTAAACAAAGTAAATTTGAATACATAGAAGAAAAACGTACTTTATGTAAACATGAAAACCTTAGGCACTATTCCAGCGAAGTAATTAATATGTGAGCTCGGTGTCATCCGTATACCATGTAACAACAGAAATCCAGTCTAGGTATACATTTTTTTGACAACAGTAAAAGCGCATCATGAAATAGAGAAGTGAAGTGAATAATAGACAAATTATGTACAAAGCATAATATTGTAAAAGTTATGACAACACTTAATGTATGAACATCAAGCTTGAAACGATAAATTATACAATGTCAAATCTATAACTTAACTTAGTAATCTGTTAGAAATTGCTGGTTGTGAAATATACAAAATGATATTGTTAGTCTCAAGGAAGCGTACCTTTGGTTTCAAGTACAAAGAGTAAATTAAAATCCGAATGAGCCGAATTACGAAAGATAACTCTTGTCATACTTAAAGATAGCTCTTGTTTTACTTAATCACGAAAATTCACACAAATAACCGAAATTTTTTAATGTCTCCAAAGGCCCCAATATCGATTTTTGAAAGCCTTTGTAGATCATGTACAGGTTTGGTGCAAGGAGGAGCTCTGTAAAAAATTTCAAAGAAATCGCATGAATGGTTTAGAATATATGAGCCCTCATTAAAAATTGTCCACACACATACAGAAAACTTCGTCTTTATATATATACAGATATATATATTATATATATATATTATATATATATATTATATATATTGGACTGGCAGAATCAGTAGAGCGTCGGAAACCCTGCTTCGCAGCATAGAATTACGTCCCTTTATGGTCTGAGTTCAAATCCTACCGAGGTTAACTTTGCCTTTCATCCTTACGGGGTCAATAAAATAAAGTACCAGTAATGAACTAGGATAACTGCTGGCTTTGTGCCAAAAGTAGAAACCATTATATATATTATAAGTATTTTCAGACATGAAAAAAGTAAGTACTGGTGTCAATGTGATCAACTAAATGCCTGGAAGGAAGTGCTTCAGCATGGTCACAGTCCAGTGAATGAAACCAGTACAAGAATAGATTTTCTATCTACTGGCTTTTACAAGCTCCGTAGTGAGAGAGAGAGAGAGAGAGAGAGAGTAAGAGAGAGTGAGAGAGAGAGTGAGTGAGTGAGTGAGTGAGTGAGTGAGCGAGTGAGTGAGAGAGAAAAAAAGAAATATTTTAAACAAATAAACTTGATTCCACTTGACGTCTGTCGCACCATCGTATGGAACCAATGTTGTTGTGGGGTGAACTTGTTAAGCACGACACCGTGTACTCATATTGACTGGCCCCACACCACATCACTTATTGACATTAGTGGGCGCCATTGCATAAACATGGTCGGTTGTGGCATCGTAAAAATACTCCTGTCTGGTAAACATTTTAGTTTAATGTCTAACGATTTCACGACGACAATGGCGACGACCGACGACAATGGCGACGATGTGACGGTGTTGATGGAGATGACGATGATGATGACAATGGCGACGACGACGAAGACGATGACGGACAACGATGATGATGATAATGGCGACGACGACGACGACGATGACAGACGACGATGATGATGACAATGGTGACGACTACGACGACGACGAAGATGACGGACGACGATGATGATGACAATGGCGGCGACGACGAAGATGACGGACGACGATGACGATGACGATGACGATGATGATTATAGTGAAACCCCCCCCCCCCAAAAAAAATATTTGATAAAGGATAAATGGTGCCGAAAGAAGGAAAAAATAGTGTGGAGACGGAGGGGGAGGAAATGAGGTGAGCAGAAATGATGGTTGCTGTCATGGGAACAACCGTCTGTTAAACTAAATACTGTGATGGTAATCCCATCGACAAACATCAGTTTTATTCGTTCAGTAACCTTCCGTTGCTCAATAGACACGTCTCCATTGCTACTGCTGTTACTTCTTTTCTCTACATCTTTTAATACCTTACTGCAAATACTGTATAGCATTACCCATTCCTTCTCTAAGTAATTGCCTCTGGTTTTGTTCACAATACCTGAGCATTTTCATATACATACATATATTAAATACACACATACACATACATACATTCATACATACATGCATACATACATAAATTCATTCATACATACATAAATACATACATGCATAGGCACATACATATATAAATACATACACACACACACATATATACATATATGCAAACACATATACATACAGGTATACATATATCAATTCATACATACAATACACACATACACATACATGCATTCATACATACATGCATACATACATAAATTCATTCATACATACATAAATACATACATGCATAGGCACATACATATATAAATACATACACACACACATATATATATACATACAAACATGTATACATATATGAAAACACATATACATACAGGTATATATATATCAATTCATACACACATACATACATTTCAGAAATTTTGCATGTAATAACTATATATACAGATGTATAGACACATGCACGTGTACACATACAACTCAAAACATGCACACACACACACACACACACACACACACACACACACACACACACACACACACACACACACACACACACACACACACACACACACACACACACACACACACACACACACACACACACACACACACACACATTCACACACAGATATATACATATTTACCTAGTTGATGTCTAAATTCCAATGAAACATTCTTGTGTCTATGTTAGAAATCGGTAAGATTTCTAACATAGACACAAGACTTGAGGGGTTAATCCATAAATGCCACTGAGGCTTCGTCCCAGAAATATATAGATTCCTTCTGCAGAAAAATATGGGTGAGGAAAAGAATTTCGGGTGAGAGAGATTCGAAGGAACTGTTGTCCCTTTATTATACCAAAAAACATACCTCAACAATAATGACACCCTTGAGACTGTGATAGGAAAACTTCAGGATAAGAAAGTAACAGGAAGAAACTTGATTGTCGAGTACTGGTAAAGAAAAAAAAAAACGATTTTCTATCGAATATATCTTATCAATCTCTACCAGAAAGTATTCAATGAAGATACACATATATCAAACTGGTTGGCATTGGCAGAGACAAGACGGGTTTCCCCAAACAAAGTAACCACTTGACAAAAAACTGGCGACCTATTACATATAAGCCTGAATCTATTCCCCCAGGACCACTGGGACAAAAATAATATCAAAACTGAGCGAGCAACTGGGAAGAAAGAGTTTGGTAGGATTTTGAACAATTCTTAATTAATAAAACTAAGATGTCAGAAGTGCAGCAACATAGTGAGACATGATTACGGTCTGGTGGGATTACAAGAAAGCATTCAATTCTGTTCCCCACTTTTGGTTGATAGAGGCCCTTCGTCTTGCTTAAGTCACATATACTATAATCAGAGCCTTCGCAATACATTCCTTCTATATATTTCACAAATATATTCCTTCTAGTAACATCTAAAATCAACGAATAAATTTATTGAAACAAAAACGTCTAAACAAATTTAGATGACAACAAAAGCTCCAGCGAGTTTCGAACTCACGACCTTCTGCGTGTAAAGCAGATGTGATAACCACTACACCATGGAACCGTTTGATCATTTTGCTACAAATATTCCCTTATCAAAGACATTCACATTTGTCTCAATATAGTGAAATATGTGTAAATTTAGAAACAATTGTTTAACGTTCCAAGCACTAGGATATGATCATTTACCTATCTTTAGCTTCTAAGTCTGCTACTGCTATATTACGTAGATCAGCTCCATTCCAGTAAATGTATCATCAAATGTTTATTCGCACTCACCAAACCTGAGTCATTTTGTCTCTTTAAAACACATTTTATCACAATTTCAACAGTTATACTTTGCCAAAATTAGTGAAAAATTTTACAGAAAATATTTTTGGAGTTGGGATTGTGTTGTTTCGATCACGTGGTTTTCTGCTTGTAAAAATACGTGAAAACTGCTACACTAGTGCATCATGTACGTAATTTTGAGCAAATAATTTCTTTTGCTACGTCTCTTGTGTGTTCAAAGTATTTATTCTCGACTTATATTTATAAAGAGTCTCACGATGTAGAAAAGATAATGCACCTGTATAAATAGGTGAATGTATTTACAAGGTTTACATTATGTTGTGAAATATTTCATGTTGTAATTTAGCTTTATGACGGATATATTTTCGCAGACATGCTTACAAAGGTGTACTATCCTGTAACATATGACATCATTAATTTCACATTCAAAACTATTCTATATACATTGTCTCTCAATGATTAAAATACAGCAGTAAGATCTAAAATAAAATTAAAAAAAACCTGCTAACAAACAAGTCTCTAAACAAACTTAAACATAGGTTCCAGCGAACTCACGACCTTCTGCGTGTTAAGCAGATGAGATAACCACTACACCATGGAACCATTTGCTTAATTCGTTAGAAATATTGTCTTACGAAACTCATTTAGATTTGTTTCAGTTTTGAGAAAGACTTCAATGATATCAATATCTTTAGTTTCTAAGGCTGGGCTGTTGTACAACACAGGTCAACCCTGTTCCACCAAACATATGATCAAATACATTCTAGCACTAAGAGTCATTTTTGTCTTTTCAAAGCACATCTCAACAGTAACGTTTTCTCAAAATATATGAAGAGAATAATCACAACTCCTAAAATATTATTTAAAATATTGTCGGAGTTGAGACTGTGTTGAGTTTCGAACTCACCATCTACTGATTATAAATCAGACGAGATATCGAATCACATACGTTCGTTCGACAAAATAATTTTGTATGTTTCGTATCTTGCGTGAACAAACTATCTATTCTTGACTAATATTTATACGGAAACCTCGATCTAGAAAGGATAATGTGACAGTGAAAATAGGTGAATGTATTTACAAAGGTTACACTATGTTGTGAAATATTTCAGGCTATTCTTTACCCTTAGGTCTGACACATTTACGCAAAAATGTAGTCTTGTAACATATGACATCATGTATTTTATTTTCAAATCTATTCTATATACATTGTCTTTCAAAAATTAAAAAATACCAGAAACATCTGAAATAAAATTAGATACTGACATAGGTTCCAGCGAGCTTCGAACTCACGACCTTCTGCGTCTTAAGCAGATGTGATAATCACTACACCATGGAACCACATGATTAATTCGTTACAAATGTTGTCATATCAAATATATTTAGATTTGTTTTAATTCAGTGAAAGATTTCTATATTCATTTTATGCTGGCTTGCCTCAAAAATTATTAGAGAGGTTTTCCAGTGCTCTTCACGAAACTCTGGTACCGGCTCGGTTGTCTACCCCTTTCGCCTGCCCTTTGTTGTATGTAGTCCCAGTTGTGTGTGCTAACCACTTCTGTGTTTTTTTTTCTTTTCTCTTTCCTTTCCTTTCCTTTCCTTTCCTTTCCTTTCTTTATTTTGTTTTGTTTTCCCTTTCCTTTTCCTTTATATCATATTTGTTTGTGCTTTCGATCTGTAAGCATTGTATTATTATAGTTCTTTTAAAGGTAAAAGGGCGGTGGATTGGCAGTATCGGTAGAGAGTCAGACGCCATGCTTTCCAGCATAGAGTTACGCCTCTTTACGGTCTGAGTTCAAAACCCACCGTGGTTAACTTTGCCTTTCATCCTTACGGGGTTGATAAAATAAAGTACCAGCAATGCACTGGGATAATTGCTGTCCTTGTGCCAAAAGTAGAAACAATTATTATATTTCTTTTGTATACGTTCCAAGTACAATGATATGATCGTTTACGTTTCTTTAGCTTCTAGGGCTGGTACAGTTGTCTAACACGTGTCAGTCCGGTTCCAGCAAACATGATCAAATTCTTACTAGCATTCACCAAACTCGAGTCATTTTGTTTCTCCAAAACACATTTTATATACATTAACGTTATATACATTAACTTTAATATCTATAATATTAATATACATTATATACATTAACTATATACATTATATACACTATATACATTAACTTTAATATCTATAATATTAATAAATGGAAAACATATTTATAAAACCATATTTATTTTATTATACATATTCCAAGGGTACTAATATTTTTGTCAGATAAAATACAATAATTGGTGTAAAAATAGTGACATATCTTTATGTGAACTTCATGTTAAAGCGTACTAAAATATTAGTACCCTTGAAATATGTATAATATTGACACTGCTGCTATTTTTGGCAGAATTTGTGGACTAAGGTAGGGCTTTTGTGATTTTGTAGATGTGACTTTTTGTTTCGAGTGCAAGTGGTAGAGGGGCCACGGGAACTGGAGTTTTATGGGCTAATATGGTGTGCCTCTTGTATGTTTAGTGATGAAACAAAGGGTGCTGTTTTGTGTTCTTTGCAATTGTAAGTTATTGTGGGAGAAATCGGGGTTCTTTTGTAATATATGATGGATCGAGTGCATTATTTGTGAACCAATTTTGTAGTTTCTTCTTTTCGCTAAAATGGTGTAGGTAGCACTATTCCAGTGCCATTCTGTATCCTATTATTTTATTTTCTCTACCTATTATGTTTTATGAATGTAGTTGAAATATTGTATGTTATTCCTAATAATGTTATACTCTCTCTCTCACTGTCACTCTCTCACCACTCTCTGTCACTATCTCTCTCCTTCACTTCTCTCTCTCCCTCTCCCCTCTCTCTGTCACTCTCTCCTCCTCCCTTTCTCTCTGTGGGTGAGCAATAAGTGTGATTATGTTGGTGAGAATGACGTTCGCTTGTTCTTCAGGTACTCTGGTGTTGCCGGTAAAGATGGTAGATCTGGTAGGTGCGATTTCTTCTTTGAATTTTTGTGTTTGACGTTTCTCAGGTGCAGTCTGGTGCTTCGCAAACAAATGCGATAATTTATCTCAGTGAATGGCTGACTATTTCACCGCATATTATGTCTCACTCTCTCACACACATACACATGCGCACACACATAGGCACAAACACACAACCACATATGCACACACACACACACACACAGACATACACACACACATACACATATACCCACGTGCACTCATATATATTTCAATGTATGTATATATTTCTATATATAGATCTCATTTACCACTGAGGATCACTCCTGGTGGACGTACAATATATACCGTCCAAGGTATACAT
>OZ024745.1:24573412-24588412 GCA_964016885.1 Eledone cirrhosa | reverse complement strand
CATCCTCCAATCTGTAGAGGTGTCCGGTCCATCGCAAACGTCGTTGGTGGATGATACTTTCAATGCTCCAGCACTCACTTCTCTCAAGGACCTGAACATCACTCACATGTATCTGCCCCTTGATACCGGGCATCTTTCTGAGACACATACACACATACAAATATACATACAAACATACATACATGCATACATACACGCGAAAAATATTTGTGAAAACTATTTATCAGAAAGAAAAAAGCAGAGAAAGGTAAAAAGGGGGTGAAACAATCTGTACCAATAGTAGATAAACTATATCTTAAAATATATTCCAACGATGTCTTATCCTTTTACTTTTTATCTTTTCCTTTCTTTTCTCTTTTACCTCTTTCCATGCTTCATTAGACTTTGTAAAATTTAGTATAATCACTCGAACGTAACTATGTAGATATAGACTAGAAAGTTGTATAAATACATAGATATATAGTTCTATTTATAGATATGTTTCTTTATTAGCCACAAGGGCACAAAAGAAGGGGACAAATACAAAGGGGGAAATTTACATACAATAAAAACATGTAAAATACTATCACAAATGCAATTTAAAAATTAATCGATTTTCCCCAATAGGGGGAGACATTACATATATGTAACACATACCCCCGAAAAAATGTGCAACCCTCATCTCCAGGAGTACGAAGAGTGAGTACCCCTTTCCTCTCTTCCTCTTTTTCCTCAACCTACAGGCTGATATAGAGAAAAGGCCCATTCACTCGGGCCATTCTCGCCACTTTCACCCACCTTTCATAAAACTTGCTGGGGTACAGCACCTCTCTCTCCATCCTGATTCTTCTTCCAAAGTGGTATTTGAAAAAAAAAAATCAGTTGTTGGCCGGAGAGAAAGGTGTCTGACCTCAGCCCTGTGAACCTCGTCCACCATACAACCTCTTTCGCCATAGCTATCACACAAAGGAAAACCGCATCTCCTTCGTTTTTGAAGGAGGGTGGCGGTTTGATCATGACAATGGGCTCGGTGGTCAACCCGCGACAGTAGTCGTTCTACATAGCCCCACAGGTCGGTAACGCCCGGGCAGTGTACGAATGCGTGCGCGACGGTTTCTTCGTCTCGCACGCATCTCGGACAGATCTTTTTCGAAGGGTCACTGCCCGGGCGCAGATGTATAGATATATTTATAGATTGATAGGTAGATAGAGAGATAAAAGAATAGATAGATAGATAGATAGATAAATAGACAGATAGATAGAATGAAAGATAGATAGATAAAGAGGTAGATAGATTTATAGATTGATGGCTAGATAGATATATAGATAGCTAGCTAGCTAGATAGATAGATATGTTTCTTTTATTTGCCACTAGGGCATCAAAAGTGGGACAAGTACAAAGGGGGGAGTTTACACAAAAAGGCGTCCTCAATAAGGAGGAGGCAATAACAAAATATAAAAATAAAATAAGATATAACAAAAAATAAAATTTATAACAAAATCCTCAATAGAGAGGAGGCGCCTTGGGGGGTCGCACACACCCCCGAAAAAAGTGTGCAACCCTCAGGAGCACAGAGAAGGGGTGCTCCCTTGGTCTTTCATCTTCCTCACCTATAGTCTGATGTAGAGTGAAGGCCCATTCACACGGGCCATTCTCGCCACTTTCACCCATCTTTCATAGAAACGGCTGGGGTGCAGCACCTCTCTCTCCATCCTGATCCTTCTTCCGAAATGATATCGGAAGAAACGGACCAGTTGTTGGCCAGAGAGAAAGGTGCCTGACCTCAGTCCTTTCAGACGCGTCCACCACACAACCTCTTTCGCCATGGCTATTACGCACAGAAACACCGCCTCTGCTTCATCTTTGAAGGGGGGAGGCGGCTTGATCATTACAATAGACTCGGTGGTCAACCGGATCGGTCCCACCCTTGACAGCAGTTGTTCGACATAGCCCCACAGATCGGCTACGCCCAAGCAGTGTACCAATGCGTGTGCAACGGTTTCCTCGTCGCACACGCATCTGGGACAGATCTTTTTGGCAGGGTCCCTACCCGGGCGCCCGTGTCTGTAGAGCCTTTCTCGAACGGGTAAAGCCCCTCGGTAGCACTGCCAGGCCAGGGACTTCTGGAAGTTGTCCATAGGTCCCGGGCTGAATGTCCTACCGAACAGGCTGGCCAGTTCGTCCTCCTCCATGTCTAGGGCTTCTCCGAGGGCGTCGTCGCACCTGCTGCGTACCAGCCCTCTATAGAATGTTGCGGTGGAGTCTCCACTGATAACCGGATCCGCCTGCCAGAGGGCGGTGAGCGCCTGGGCACACTCAGTGTGCCAGGCGCCCAGTTTTCTCGGTCTTTGCTTGACCCAGGATTGCAGCTCGGTGAGTGAGACGAGTCTGGGAAAGGTTCGTCTCACAAACGAGGCCCACACCGGTTGTCCGGTGAGGAATACGTAGAGGTGCCGTAGCCTTAATGCGTGTTTACGCATCATTAGCCACGGCATCCCCAGCCCTCCTTTCGAAGGGTGTTGACAGCAGATGGATCTCCTCACCATAGGAACCCGCCTCTTCCAAGATAGATAGATAGATAGATAGATAGATAGATAGATAGATAGATAGATAGATAGACAGTTCAGTGCAATGACTTTGAGTTGCGATTTCATTACGTGTGGATTTTTTTCTGCAAGAGACTCTTATTGGGGAAGGAGATAGACAGATAGACAGATAGGGAGAGTGAAGGGAAAAGGAGAAAGTGGGAGTGAGAGAGATAAGAAGCGAATGAAAAGGAAGAAAAAGAGCGAAAATGAAGAGAAAAGAGAGACGGCGAAAATAAACAATTTCCCAACAAAATCATTTAGAAGTTCAAAATACCCAAAATAGAATGTTTTATAGCTATTTTTACCGAAGAAGTCTATGGCGACATACACCCTCCAGAAAAAAAAAACATCACTAGCAACAACAACAACAACATTGACCCAAACACAAATACACATGAACAAACATAGACGTGGGCGAACATAATTTTCACTCCGACCGATTCCACATATCAGGAAAAAAGATGTGCGCGGCAAGTTAGAGACAGAAAAATAACAGAATATGGAGTTGTTTGCAATGTTGTAGAAGTATGGGATTGTATAAACTGTCAGAATATGACGGTCTAAAGCAACGTTTCTCAACCAGTATTCCCCGAAATCCTAGGGTTCCCGCAAGAGGTCGCTAGAGGTTCCATGAGAAACAGTGATAAATAAACTAATAAATACATTTTGGAATAATTTTTGTTTAATGTTATATTCGTAATTTTACAAAAAAGAGTTATCTTTTCCTTAAACCAGTTATCTGAATACGAATATTATGTTTACAACATAAACAACGATAAAAATATAAAATAAATAGATAATAATAATAATTGTTTCTACTTTAGGAACAAGGCCAGCAATTACCCAGTGCATTACTGGTACTTTATTTTATCGACCCCGTAAGGATGAAAGGCAAAGTCAACCTCGGCGGGATTTGAACTCAGATCGTAAAGGGACGTAACTATGCTGGAAAGCATGGCGTCCGACCCTCTACCGATACTGCCAATCCACCGTCGTAGATAATAATAATAATGATTTCATTTATTGGCCACAAGGACCGACATGTAGGGTACAATACAAAGACACAGACAGTGGGGGTTTACAATAAGGTCGAGTAAAAGTGCACAATGGCAAGACTAATTTAACAATGAAGATATAAAAAATATAAAATAAACTATGCATAAATATAACAAAATAAATTCCCCTATATGGGGTGGACGACCCAGGGGTGACTCAGGTACCCCATCAATCCTGAACCACCCTGCGCTTCTAGGGCACCCAGGGAGAGAACCCCTCTCCTCAAGTTAGCTAGCCTATAGGCGCATGGTCAGTGTAGGCCCATTCACACGGGCCATTCTCGTCACGTTCATCCACCTTTTAGCAAATGTACTGGGGGAAAGCACCTCTCTCTTCACCCTCACCTTCCTTTCCAGGTGAAACTTGAAGAAGTTGAATGGTATATAATAATTTTTATGTAGGAGACATGTAAACTATTTCCAGGGTTCCACAAGAGTAAAAAAATAGTTGATAAACGCTAGTCTAAATGTTTGGCAGCTGAAAGTCTCATGGAAACCAACAGAGTATGGTGAAACATAGGAGTCAAATGTACAACCACAACAACAAGAACAAAAACATAAACCGCAACAACATCAGCAACAACATCAACAACAACAGCATTAAAAATAACAAACAACACTCAACAAAATCAGTAATATCAACAACTACAACAACATCATCATCATCAATAACAACAACATCAACAACATTAACAACTACAAAGCAACATTATCAACAACATCAACAACAACAACATCAACAACAATATAATCAACAACAACAACAAAGTCTACAGCAACATCAACAACAACATCATCAACAACAATATCATCAACAACAACAACAAAGTCTACAGCAACATCAACAACAACATCATCAACAACAATATCATCAACAACAACAACAAAGTCTACAGCAACATCAACAACAACAACATCAACAACAATATCATCATCAACAACAACAAAGTCTACAGCAACATCAACAACAACATCATCAACAACAATATCATCAACAACAACAACAAAGTCTACAGCAACATCAACAACAACATCATCAACAACAATATCATCAACAACAACAACAAAGTCTACAGCAACATCAACAACAACAACATCAACAGCAACATCATCAACAACAATATAATCAACAACAACAACAAAGTCTACAGCAACAGCATCAGCAACATCATCAACAACAATATAATCAACAACAACAAAGTCTACAGCAACATCAACAACAACAATATAATCAACAACAACAACAAAGTCTACAGCAACATCAACAACAACAACATCAACAACAATATAATCAACAACAACAACAAAGTCTACAGCAACAACATCAACAACAACAACATCAACAGCAACATCATCAACAACAATATAATCAACAACAACAACCAAGTCTACAGCAACATCAACAACAACAACATCAACAACAATATAATCAACAACAACAACCAAGTCTACAGCAACATCAACAACAACAACATCAACAACAATATAATCAACAACAACAACCAAGTCTACAGCAACATCAACAACAACAACATCAACAACAATATAATCAACAACAACAACCAAGTCTACAGCTATAGCAGTAAAAAGGGAAAAGAGTCAATCGTTAAATTGGATCAAGGAAACTATACGAGGGTCGGCTGAAATGTTCATAGACTGACCAAGATACTCTCATGGAATGACAAAATAATGTTTATTTTTCAACATAGTCTCTGGAAAGAAACTACGCAGTTATAAATAAGAAGAGTTGAAATTAATGCATGCAAGGTTTCACAGTTCTCACATTAATCCTTCATAGTCAGCCTCTGAACTTTTCGGCCGACCTTTGTACATGCTTCTTATCTCAAGTAGTTGAAAGGTGAGCTAATTGATCCATGACGAGTCTTAAGTAATCTGAAACTAGTTGGTTGATCTTTACTTTTAACTGCCTAAGTCTCATGCAATTTATCCATGGATTATATTTTCACATCGAAACTAATTGAACATTGAACGATATATTTATCTTTCTTTGGCAATATAGATAATTACTGTATGTGTATATATGTGACATTTGAACGAGTATCTTCAACCTCCAACTAATTTACCCTCCGCCTCTTGGTTCTGGCCATGGGTGACGCGTTGGAACAACTACTCCACCTCATGGGGCTCGCATCTGTGGACAGCCAACTCTGCTCCGATAGCAATGAGCAGGGATGTGACTCGGGGGCCAAGAACACCGGAAGTCTCCACTGCTATTGGCTCTATCACAAATCAGAGAGCAGCCGATTCTTGGGCAGTTTGCCCTCTTCGGCCTGGCTTGCAACAGAGCCTGGACTGGTAGCTGAATGTACCATGTTGCCACTAGAGAAGGTGTCAAAACCCATAGCATCCCAGATGAACGATCTAACCCCACGGAACATTTATTGTATATTCTGTTTATGATTTCTGTATGCATATTTATTCATAATGACTTTTGCTATTAAATCCCAGTCATTGACTTGTACAATTATGTAAATATCTTTAAACTAGCAATGCTCAATGTTTAGATTCCATTAATGATAATATGTATTCTTCTTAACTTTAGCAACTGAAAGGTGACGTAATTGAGCGATCCCAGGCGTGTCTTAAGACAGAACTACATGGACAAACCTGACTTTCAGCTGCTGATGCTCTTGTCATTTCTACACGGTTTATATTGTCTCAACTAAATTATATGTACGTGTATTCATTAAATATATTGAACGTGATTTTCACACACACACACACACACACACACACACACACACACACACACACACACACACACACACACACACACACACACACACACACACACACACACACACACACACACACACACACATGCACACACATGCACACACACACACACACACATGTCTTTACCATGAACTTCGAGCGTAATCTACATATTTCATTCTTATATATTTTGTTCAAAACATTGAACTCAAAGCTAACTCTGACAACCAAATATTGATTTAGCAGAATTTTAATATTTTTTTATAAATTCCTTGATGTGTATTTCTTAATGTTGGTTTTACAGATAGGTATTTTTTCACAAAATTAACAGCGTTGAAGCTATAGCTATTTCGGCTGTTTTATTTTCACTCAATTCCACTATAATAACGCAACAGCAGTTAGCTTCCTTAATCAGGATCTCTGGTTTATCAGAACGAATATATAAATCGCAATTCATCGCATGATGTTTTCTGTTGTAATATAAAAGTTGTTTTATTACAATAGTCACATTTCCCCAACGAAACTGCCAACTCTGCCAACACTATCGCTAACACTGCTATCATTTCAGTTTGGCTTAATGTTGCTATGCTTACCTATTACTATATTGTCATCGTAACAAACCACGTAACACGAGCCAACGAAAAAGCCTCTATGTTGTCAATAATGTTATGATGGTTTTAACTACAGGTGGTAATAGAATATATGAAATACCAAAATACAAATCAAATTATAAAATGGATTTCTAGTAAGAGGTGACTATTTGATGGGCTGAGTGTAGCTGATTGTAAAAAGTCTGCTACTTTATATATATGAACTCTAAGCGGGGCCGTAGTGGCACAGTAGTAACTTGGACGTTTAAAATCTAGTGGAGCCCATCCCACTTCAGATCTGAACACAGCCGATTTCTTGTAGAAAATTTGAGATAGAGAGGACGTGAGAAATAGATACAGAGGAAGAATCAACTCAAGTACTTGACTGGTACTTTTTATTGACCTCGAAAGGATGAAAAGCAGAGTGCAGAGAATCGAAACCAATAACACAAATCATTCTAGCCGACGCTCTAATGAATCTACCAAATCTACTACTTTAATACTACTTAATTTAATTGGCTTTGTAGAAAGGGTGAAAGACAAAGTGAACCGAAGAGGAATCAAACCCAGAAACACAAAGAGACGTTATACTACATGGAACTTTGTCGACAACTCTACGAGTTCTCCAGATCTAATTGATAATGGTTTCTAATATTGGAACATTGGAACAAGGCCAAACATTTGGGGGGGGGGGGGGGAGATTATTGACTAAGATACTCCAGTACATAGTTGGTACTTTATTTTCTCAACACCAGAAAGATGAAAGGCAATTTTGACCTGGCGGAATTTGATCTCTGAATGCAAATAGCTGCGACATGTGCAGCAAAGCATTTGTTTGATTCTCGAGTGATTGATTCTGCCAATCCAATCGATAATGTTAATATGACCGAAAAAAGAAGAGAAGAGTGGAATACAATAGAATAGAATAATATAAAGGGAAAATACGTCTCGTTGTTGTTGTTGTTATTTAGAAAGTCGTCAAACCTCATCAAACAAACCTACGATCAAAAACACCCCAGCCGTAAACACATAATGCTCCAGCGTTGTCTTAGTCGTGATGACTAGAAGAGACCGAAAGAACGATACAATGAAGGCAACAAATTGGTAGAGTCATTAGAACGTCGAATAGAATGCTCGGAGACCCACATAACTATCCTGTGGGTCATTCTATCCTTTTTTTTTTAGCGTGTAGGTGGTTTGGCTATGATATTAACTTAGTTATCCAATGAGCTACCAGTAAGTTTTGGGTAAAAGCAACTCTATGTAATCCTTACTTCACATATAATATAGAAAATATATACAGGGTGAGCATAAAGTCATTTCCTGGTTATAAAATACCATATCTCGGATACTATTTGAGGTTTTGCTTTTTCATTGTTTTAATTTATATTTCCAGTTTCACGTTTTTTTAAACATGTTTTACCTTTTCTCTTCTACAGGAAGTAGTTGTAATTTTCAGTAACAAAATGATATCTATCAGACAAAAAAGTCAGTGTGTTTTGTCGTTTCAAAGACTTCATGCTCACCCTGTATTTATGTATTTATATGAAAATAAGTTATGAAATTATATTGGGTCTCTAGGTCACAAAACTGGAAATGTGGCTTGATAGTCAACGTGTTAAAATCTGTTTTGGAAAATAAAAACAATGCAGACGTAATTGGATTTTGTCTTTGATGTTGAATGTTTTCAGATTTCCTTAACGGAAATGTTTTAGATATATTCAAGTGTTCAGTATGAAAAAAGGTTTATTTACAATAGTTTGTAATTTTGCCTATTAATCCGTATGGTGAGCAAATGGGGTCCCACGTGCTGGCCTCCCCACAGCCCCGGCGGACAGGATGGAGAAGGCATTTCCCCGGAGAATAGTAAGGGAGATGCGCTGGAAGAGCCATTCCAACTCGCGAGGCACACACCAGCGGCTGGCTAGCTCAAAGCCTATGATGGTTAATAGGGAGGTAGTCCCAGGGCCAAGAACACCAGAAGTCTCCAGTGTTAAGGGCACGACCACGAACCTGTCGGAGAGCGACCGGTACTTGGAGAGTTTGGCCTCCTCATCCCGACGTGCAGCACTACCTGGGTTAGTCGCAGACTCCGCGGCTGGAGAAACTGTCGCTGCATGTTGAATGTTATTTTATGTTTTATATGATATTTCCTGTTAATTATTGTTTTGTAATTATTTCATACTTTAATATATTATCAAATTAATGTGTCAAAAGTACGTATAACGTCCTTGTCCCGGTACTCATTTTTATATAACTTCGTCTAACTCCACCAGAATTGTAAACCCTGCCACTATCCCAGGTTCTGCTGCACGTCGGGCTGAGGTGGCCAAACTCTTCAAATACCGGTCGCTCTTCGACAGGGTTGCGGTTGTACCCTTGGCAGTGGAGACTGTGGTGGTATGTAGGGCTACCTCCCTACATAACTCCATAGGCGCTGAGCTGGCCAGCCGCAGGTGTGAGCCTCGCGAGCTGGAATGGCTTTTCCAGCGCGTCTCCCTTGCCGTTCTCCGGGGAAACGCCTTCTCCATTCTGTCCGCCGGGGCTTCATTTTATCAGATGAAGGATATCATTTATATAAATGATAAACACAGTCTAGAAAGAATGAGATTGTTGCGTTATCTTTATAGTATTTACTGTATTACTATGTACAAGCTCTTGTAGCTAATAACGACATCATCATCATCGTCATCACCCTCATTGTCATCATCATCATCATCGTCATCCTCATCATCATCATCGTTATCATCATCTTGGTTATCATCATTATTAATAGCCACCAGGCCAGTGGATTGGCAGCATCGGTAGAGTGTCGGAAACCATGCTTTGCAGCATAGAGTTATGGTCCTTTACGTACTGAGTTCAAATCCCGCCGAGGTTAGCTTTGCCTTTCATCCTTACGGAGTCGATAAAATAAAGTACCAGTAATGTACTGGGATAATTGCTGGCCTTGTGCCTAAAGTAGAAACAATTATTATTGTTGATGTTGTTGTTGTGAGGTCCGTGATGGCGGTTGTGGTGTTATTGATGGCGATGATGATGTTTTGGTTCTGATGAAGAATGTGATGGCGGAGGTGGTTGTGGTAGGGGTTAATGGTGGTAGTAAGAATGTGGTGGTGGAGGTGGTTGTGGTAGAGGTTAATGGTGGTAGTAAGAATGTGGTGGTGGAGGTGGTTGTGGTAGGGGTTAATGGTGGTAGTAAGAATGTGGTGGCGGAGGTGGTTAGGGTAGGGTTAATGGTGGTAGTAAGAATATGGTGTGGGAGGTGGTTGTGGTAGGGGTTAATGGTGGTAGTAAGAATGTGGTGGCGGAGTTGGTTGTGGTAGAGGTTAATGGTGGTAGTAAGAATGTGGTGGTGGAGGTGGTTGTGGTAGAGGTTAATGGTGGTAGTAAGAATGTGGTGGTGGAGGTGGTTGTGGTAGAGGTTAATGGTGGTAGTAAGAATGTGGTGGTGGAGGTGGTTGTGGTAGGGGTTAATGGTGGTAGTAAGAATGTGGTGGCGGAGGTGGTTAGGGTAGGGGTTAATGGTAGTAGTAAGAATGTGGTGGTGGAGGTGGTTGTGGTAAAGGTTAATGGTGGTAGTAAGAATGTGGTGGTGGAGGTGGTTGTGGTAGGGGCTAATGGTAGTAGTAAGAATGTGGTGGTGGAGGTGGTTGTGGTAGGGGTTAATGGTGGTAGTAAGAATGTGGTGGTTAAGGTGGTTGTTGTAGGGGTTAATGGTGGTAGTAAGAATGTGGTGGTGGAGGTGGTTGTGGTAGGGGTTAATGGTGGTAGTAAGAATGTGGTGGTGGAGGTGGTTGTGGTAGGGGTTAATGGTGGTAGTAAGAATGTGGTGGTGGAGGTGGTTGTGGTAGGGGTTAATGGTGGTAGTAAGAATGTGGTGGTGGAGGTGGTTGTGGTAGGGGTTAATGGTGGTAGTAAGAATGTGGTGGCGGAGGTGGTTGTGGTAGGGGTTAATGGTGGTAGTAAGAATGTGGTGGTGGAGGTGGTTGTGGTAGGGGTTAATGGTGGTAGTGAGAATGTGGTGGTGGAGGTGGTTGTGGTAGGGGTTAATGGTGGTAGTAAGAATGTGGTGGCGGAGGTGGTTGTGGTAGGGGTTAATGGTGGTAGTAAGAATGTGGTGGTGGAGGTGGTTGTGGTAGGGGTTAATGGTGGTAGTAAGAATGTGGTGGTGGAGGTGGTTGTGGTAGGGGTTAATGGTGGTAGTAAGAATGTGGTGGTGGAGGTGGTTGTGGTAGGGGTTAATGGTGGTAGTGAGAATGTGGTGGTGGAGGTGGTTGTGGTAGGGGTTAATGGTGGTAGTAAGAATGTGGTGGCGGAGGTGGTTGTGGTAGGGGTTAATGGTGGTAGTAAGAATGTGGTGGTGGAGGTGGTTGTGGTAGGGGTTAATGGTGGTAGTAAGAATGTGGTGGTGGAGGTGGTTGTGTTAGGGGTTAATGGTGGTAGTAAGAATGTGGTGGTGGAGGTGGTTGTGGTAGGGGTTAATGGTGGTAGTAAGAATGTGGTGGTGGAGGTGGTTGTGGTAGGGGTTAATGGTGGTAGTAAGAATGTGGTGGTGGAGGTGGTTGTGGTAGGGGTTAATGGTGGTAGTAAGAATGTGGTGGTGGAGGTGGTTGTGGTAGGGGTTAATGGTGGTAGTAAGAATGTGGTGGTGGAGGTGGTTGTGGTAGGGGTTAATGGTGGTAGTAAGAATGTGGTGGTGGAGGTGGTTGTGGTAGGGGTTAATGGTGGTAGTAAGAATGTGGTGGCGGAGGTGGTTGTGGTAGGGGTTAATGGTGGTAGTAAGAATGTGGTGGCGGAGGTGGTTGTGGTAGGGGTTAATGGTGGTAGTAAGAATGTGGTGGCGGATGTGGTTGTGGTAGGGGTTAATGGTGGTAGTAAGAATGTGGTGGCGGAGGTGGTTGTGGTAGGGGTTAATGGTGGTAGTAAGAATGTGGTGGCGGAGGTGGTTGTGGTAGGGGTTAATGGTGGTAGTAAGAATGTGGTGGCGGAGGTGGTTGTGGTAGGGGTTAATGGTGGTAGTAAGAATGTGGTGGTGGAGGTGGTTGTGGTAGGGGTTAATGGGGGTAGTAAGAATGTGGTGGTGGAGGTGGTTGTGGTAGGGGTTAATGGTGGTAGTAAGAATGTGGTGGCGGAGGTGGTTGTGGTAGGGGTTAATGGTGGTAGTAAGAATGTGGTGGCGGAGGTGGTTGTGGTAGGGGTTAACGGTGGTAGTAAGAATGTGGTGGTGGAGGTGGTTGTGGTAGGGGTTAATGGGGGTAGTAAGAATGTGGTGGTGGAGGTGGTTGTGGTAGGGGTTAATGGGGGTAGTAAGAATGTGGTGGTGGAGGTGGTTGTGGTGGGGGTTAATGGTGGTAGTAAGAATGTGGTGGTGGAGGTGGTTGTGGTAGGGGTTAATGGGGGTAGTAAGAATGTGGTGGTGGAGGTGGTTGTGGTGGGGGTTAATGGTGGTAGTAAGAATGTGGTGGTGGCGGAGGTTGTGGTAGGGGTTAATGGGGGTAGTAAGAATGTGGTGGCGGAGGTGGTTGTGGTAGGGGTAAATGGTGGTAGTAAGAATGTGGTGGTGGAGGTGGTTGTGGTGGGGGTTAATGGTGGTAGTAAGAATGTGGTGGTGGAGGTGGTTGTGGTAGAGGTTAATGGTGGTAGTAAGAATGTGGTGGTGGAGGTGGTTGTGGTGGGGGTTAATGGTGGTAGTAAGAATGTGGTGGTGGAGGTGGTTGTGGTAGAGGTTAATGGTGGTAGTAAGAATGTGGTGGTGGAGGTGGTTGTGGGGGTTAATGGTGGTAGTAAGAATGTGGTGGTGGAGGTGGTTGTGGTAGGGGTAAATGGTGGTAGTAAGAATGGTGTGGTGGAGGTGGTTGTGGTAGGGGTTAATGGTGGTAGTAAGAATGTGATGGCGGAGGTGGTTGTGGTAGGGGTTAATGGTGGTAGTAAGAATGTGGTTGTGGAGGTGGTTGTGGTAGGGGTTAATGGTGGTAGTAAGAATGTGGTGGTGGAGGTGGTTGTGGTAGGGGTTAATGGGGGTAGTAAGAATGTGGTGGTGGAGGTGGTTGTGGTAGGGGTTAATGGTGGTAGTAAGAATGTGGTGGTGGAGGTGGTTGTGGTAGGGGTTAATGGTGGTAGTAAGAATGTGGTGGCGGAGGTGGTTGTGGTAGGGGTTAATGGTGGTAGTAAGAATGTGGTGGTGGAGGTGGTTGTGGTAGGGGTTAATGGGGGTAGTAAGAATGTGGTGGTGGAGGTGGTTGTGGTAGGGGTTAATGGGGGTAGTAAGAATGTGGTGGTGGAGGTGGTTGTGGTAGGGGTTAATGGTGGTAGTAAGAATGTGGTGGCGGAGGTGGTTGTGGTGGGGGTTAATGGTGGTAGTAAGAATGTGGTGGTGGAGGTGGTTGTGGTAGGGGTTAATGGGGGTAGTAAGAATGTGGTGGTGGAGGTGGTTGTGGTGGGGTTAATGGTGGTAGTAAGAATGTGGTGGTGGCGGAGGTTGTGGTAGGGGTTAATGGGGGTAGTAAGAATGTGGTGGCGGAGGTGGTTGTGGTAGGGGTTAATGGTGGTAGTAAGAATGTGGTGGTGGAGGTGGTTGTGGTGGGGGTTAATGGTGGTAGTAAGAATGTGGTGGTGGAGGTGGTTGTGGTAGAGGTTAATGGTGGTAGTAAGAATGTGGTGGTGGAGGTGGTTGTGGTGGGGGTTAATGGTGGTAGTAAGAATGTGGTGGTGGAGGTGGTTGTGGTGGGGTTAATGGTGGTAGTAAGAATGTGGTGGTGGCGGAGGTTGTGGTAGGGGTTAATGGGGGTAGTAAGAATGTGGTGGCGGAGGTGGTTGTGGTAGGGGTAAATGGTGGTAGTAAGAATGTGGTGGTGGAGGTGGTTGTGGTGGGGGTTAATGGTGGTAGTAAGAATGTGGTGGTGGAGGTGGTTGTGGTAGGGGTTAACGGTGGTAGTAAGAATGTGGTGGCGGAGGTGGTTGTGGTAGGGGTAAATGGTGGTAGTAAGAATGTGGTAGTGGAGGTGGTTGTGGTAGAGGTTAATGGTGGTAGTAAGAATGTGGTGGTGGAGGTGGTTGTGGTGGGGGTTAATGGTGGTAGTAAGAATGTGGTGGTGGAGGTGGTTGTGGTAGAGGTTAATGGTGGTAGTAAGAATGTGGTGGTGGAGGTGGTTGTGGTGGGGGTTAATGGTGGTAGTAAGAATGTGGTGGTGGAGGTGGTTGTGGTAGGGGTTAATGGTGGTAGTAAGAATGTGGTGGCGGAGTTGGTTGTGGTAGGGGTTAATGGTAGTAGTAAGAATGTGGTAGTGGAGGTGGTTGTGGTAGGGGTTAATGGTGGTAGTAAGAATGTGGTGGTGGAGGTGGTTGTGGTAGAGGTTAATGGTGGTAGTAAGAATGTGGTGGTGGAGGTGGTTGTGGTAGGGGTTAATGGTGGTAGTAAGAATGTGGTGGCGGAGGTGGTTAGGTTAGGGTTAATGGTGGTAGTAAGAATATGGTGTGGGAGGTGGTTGTGGTAGGGGTTAATGGTGGTAGTAAGAATGTGGTGGCGGAGTTGGTTGTGGTAGAGGTTAATGGTGGTAGTAAGAATGTGGTGGTGGAGGTGGTTGTGGTAGAGGTTAATGGTGGTAGTAAGAATGTGGTGGTGGAGGTGGTTGTGGTAGAGGTTAATGGTGGTAGTAAGAATGTGGTGGTGGAGGTGGTTGTGGTAGGGGTTAATGGTGGTAGTAAGAATGTGGTGGTGGAGGTGGTTGTGGTAGGGGTTAATGGTGGTAGTAAGAATGTGGTGGTGGAGGTGGTTGTGGTAGGGGTTAATGGTGGTAGTAAGAATGTAGTGGCGGAGGTGGTTGTGGTAGGGGTTAATGGTAGTAGTAAGAATATGGTGTGGGAGGTGGTTGTGGTAGGGGTTAATGGTGGTAGTAAGAATGTGGTGGTGGAGGTGGTTGTGGTAGGGGTTAATGGTGGTAGTAAGAATGTAGTGGCGGAGGTGGTTGTGGTAGGGGTTAATGGTAGTAGTAAGAATATGGTGTGGGAGGTGGTTGTGGTAGGGGTTAATGGTGGTAGTAAGAATGTAG
>OZ024745.1:24525912-24560912 GCA_964016885.1 Eledone cirrhosa | reverse complement strand
AAAAGTAGGGGAGCTGGAACGAACGACGCTGTCTGCCGCCATAATAACCGGAAATAACAGTTTGATTAAATGATTCCGTCGTTGCTGCCGGAAATCGTATGCTATCCAATGAAACTCCCACTCCTAACCTGTTAATAGGTCGTGTGTACGTGTATGTGTGTATGTGTGTGTGTATATGTATGTATGTGTGCGTGTGTGCGTGTGTGCGTGTGCAGTTGTGCGCGTCTGTATATGTGTTCGTGTGTATGCGCGCGAGTGTTCGTACGTGTGTGTACGTGTGCTTTGTGTCTGCTGTGAGTATATGCGTGTGTGTGTAACGATGAGTTAGATAAAAAAAACTGACAAAGATAAAAGGAATTGAAAGCGTCACACACACACACATATATATACAGAGAGAGAGAGAGAGAGAGAGAGAGAGAGAGAGAGAGAGAGAGAGAGAGAGAGAGAGAGAGAGAGAGAGAGAGAGAGAGAGACAAACAACACGCATGTGACAGTGAGAAGTCAACTGATAAATAGAGCGGTAGAATGTAAAAGAAAAGAAATATAAAATCCATCGTCTAATAAGCATTCTATAATACTCTGAAATAAAGCCATCTCTTCCCTTCCATTTAGTAAAGGACTAGCAGAATGGCCCGGCGTTGCTCGGGATTCTAAACATAGACTGGCATGTTTATCCCTCCTTTCTGAAACAGTACAGAGAAGTACGGAATACCTCGGCCTCGGGATGGTGTCTACATTTTGTGCTCTCCTTTCATATCTCTTGACTATGTTATATCGTAGTCACGAGGATCGGCTGAAAGGTTCAAAGGCTGACTATGAACCTTTCATGCTAAAGATGTGAATACTTGCATTTATCTCCTTTTATTAATAACTACATTGTTTTTTTTCCAGGGACTATGTTGAAAATCCAGCACTGGGGTCGATTCTTCCTCTATAGAAAACATCGGCTGTGTTAAGACCTGGAGAGGGTTAGGCTCCACCAGGTTTAAATGTGCCCTAGACGCGCCGTATGACAGTTCCTCTACGACTCCACAAGGAGTTATGAGATCTTTATCCCTTTATCCTATGTTGAAAAGTAAACCTCACTTGGTCACACAATGAGAGTATCTTGGTCAACCTATGAATTTTCAGTCAACCCTCGTAGGCTGTATAGACTCTGGAAGTTGAAATGTTAGGATGGTTTTTCGTGCTTCTTGTGAGCTTTATGAGCCACACAACGGCGCTTCACTGAACGTTATATTCTCTCGCTCGACAACAAACTATGTACAAATAGCCATTTCATTCACGTTTGGTCTTTAGACTGGTGAGCTACACAAACCTGATTCAACAGTACACTCTTTTGACTCAACATGCTGTCATGGCGCTTTATCACAGGCTGCTGATCTCGGAAGCCACTATCAACGGTGATGTTAAACGTGGTTTGAACAACCAGATTTCTATTGGTTACAGCCATGGTTTGGCCAAAAGACCGGACGGCACCACAAATCTTTTATTCCGTGGCTGTGAATTTCTAATCGGGGATGTGACTTGTAGTGATACATTTTCCAGCAGTAAACTGGTGAAATCGACGCCAGACAAATGTTGTTTTGCATGACAAGCCAAAGATGTTTCACAAAGTACCACAGACTAAAGATAGCTGTTTCATAAAGTTTCACAGACCGAAGATAGCTGTTTCACAAAGTACCACAGCCTAAAGAGAGCTATTCCACAAAGTACCACAGGCAACAAATAACTGTTTTATAAAGTACCGGTTACATTCTCATATGTCCCATGTTGAACCTTCAGTGTGCATACAATAAAAAATTAGTGGCTCAGCAATAGCTAATATGATGTCATATATGTATGTATGGTCTCATAACTTCTGTTGGAGTCGTAGGGACACACGGCGTTTCTTGGACATGTTAAAGCCTGGCGGAGCCCATCCATCTCCAGGTTTAAATACAGCTCATTTCATCCAGAGAGAGAGAGAGAGAGAAAGAGAGAGAGAGAGAGAGAGAGAGAGAGAGAGAGAGAGAGAGAGAGAGAGAGAGAGAGAGACAGAGAGAGAGATAGAGAGAGAGATAGAGAGAGAGAGGGGGGGGGAGAGAAAGAGAGAGAGAGAGAGTGAGTGAGAGAGAGAGAGAGAGAGAGAGAGAGAGAGAGAGAGTGAGAGAGAGAGAGAGAGAGAGAGAGAGAGATGGTGTGTGTATGATAGAGAGGAAGTGAAAATGAGATATAGAGGAAGAATCGACTCTAATACTAGACTGTAACTTTTTTTCGATCCCGAGTGGATGAAAATTGACCTCGGTGGGATTTGAACTTAGAAGAGAGCTGGAACAAATATGGTGGAGAATTCTATCTAACGAAAGAAAGTGTCTATAAAATTAATAAGAAATCTGTAGATACTACACTTTGACAGCTATTTTAACTGTGAATATGTTACTACATTGTTAAGTAATTAAGTTCATCAGAACCAATTTTGAGAAGCAGAATTTCACAGAATCAGAAAGCTCACTTCTATTATAAAATTCCAATTATAACATATTAATGTAACAGTAAAAATATGTAAAAGATTACAGAAATTTAGTCTGAAGTACGTACGTGTACCCAACTTGAATATGCGTATGCATACATAAGTTGAAACAGACACTCAACATCATGCATACATACGAAATATATGCATACATATGTACATACATAAATGCATACATACAGATCACACACAAATATATGTATATATGTGTGTGTATGTGTGTATGTGTGTGCGTGTAAATATATATATATATATATATATTTATATATTTGTTTTGCAAGGTTTTTGATATGAAATCGTGTGTCGAAACAAATATTGTTATACTTGGGGAGGGTCATATTGTTGTAATAATATTGCCAGAAATAATAACAGAACAGACTCTCTGTTTGGTTAGTTTTCGCTTCTGTATCTTTTATACCTCCATAGTTAATTTATTTGGCAATCAACGTTTATCATTGATTGCTCAACGATTAAAAATTCAGATATAAATATATATATATATAGTCTATCAAAGTTCTTTCGTTGCACATCTGCAACATCATCAGTGGTACTATTATGTTTCCTCCTGTTGTATTGTATGTCATACAACATTATTACAATATGACCCTTCCCAAGTATAACAATATATATATATATATAATATATATAATATATATATATATTTGTGTATTCGTGAATACTGAGTAGATATCAAAATTACAATGAATGAAAAAGTTTTATTTCTAAGATGGTAACCGGATCTTTCGTTATAGATGATAGATATAAAAAAAAGTACTTCTTTCCATCCATCCATCAACCTAGTCATCTCTAAATCACTTCATCCCACTATCCATTCATCTATCAAGCCAGCTAACCAGCTACTCATCCACCCATACTTACATACACAGAAGCCATGTCACTTTGTTAGTGATCGGATTGAAATCCTCGAAGAGCTTAAATAATCTCATGCAGACATACATATATTAAACAAAACTAAGATAAAGACATAGCCTTTTGTCGAAAATAGATTTGTGATTAAAAAAATCACACGAAAAAGAAGTCATTAGTGGATTGGCAGTATCGGTAGAGAGTCGGACGCTATGCTTTGACGCATAGAGTTACGGCCCTTGCCATTCTGAGTTCAAATCCCGCCGAGGTTAACTTTGCCTTTCATCCTTACGGGGTCGATAAAATAAAGTACCAGTAATACACTGGATAATTGCTGGCCTTGTGCCAAAAAGTAGAAACAATTATCATCATCGTGATTTTAACGTCAACTTTCCCTACTAGCTAGGGTTGGACGGATCTACATTGACTAAGTCAATACTGAAGCGAAGCTACTGATCTCCGAAACAGGCCAGAGATCTGTGTTCCATTTATGTACGGTCTCACCTTCAATGGGGACTTTGTATATACTTTATCAAAAATGCATATTAGTTTCCTAACAATTATTATTGGGGGGTACTGTATCTATCTATCTAAGGCGGGTAAAATTCCCGAGATCCATGGACGAGTTCTCTCAAGCGGTCTCTGTCCCTCATTATCGCTGCCATGTCCTGCGTCTTCAACAGACCAGTGTCTGTTCTTAGAGCATCAACATACGTTAACCTTGGTCTTCCTCTTCTAGTGTGTCCATGTAGGGGCTCCCACAGGAGCACTGAGTGCAATGTCAACTCTGGATGTCGGTGAGCATGTCCAGCTAACCTCAGTCTCCTCTGTGTCACTTTTGAGCTGACTTTTGGGATACTGTATATATGTAGATATGTATATATATATATATATATATATATATATATATATGTATATATATTGGAAAATATGTGAGATCCTTGGTACAGTTAGGTATATTTGAAAAAAAGGAAAAGAATGACTTCACGTGTAGTTCTAAGCAATTTGATTTAATTTTATAATATTATAATATTATAAAATTAAATTTAGAACCACAAGTGAAGTAATTCTGGTGCTATCTATATCTTTTCTGGTGGTAGGAGTGTGGGGATTGGGATGGGTGGAGGTAATTATGGCACTATGGTTATGTAAGTGCTTCTTACCTATCTGCTTTTTCCACATGTATAACGTACTTCATTGAATGCATGTATATAAGTATGTGTATATATGTATGCGTGTGTGTATTTGTTTATGTATATGTATGTATGTGAATATGTATGTGTACGTGTATGTGTATATATGTGTATACGTGTATGTATGTTTGTATGTATGTATGTATGTATGTATATGTGTGTATATATATATATATATTACGTTGAGTACTCTCCATATTATTACATCAAGATTGACCATACGGAATGGCCAACTCTATCCTGTGGTGAACCTTCAAACCTAAATAAATATATATATATAAATATATATACATGTTATTATCAATAAATATACTTCATTATTTCTGAAGACGGCGTATATATGTGTTAGGTATGTATATTTAATCTTGATAATTTGTATAATTTTGTATAATTTTGTACATAGATCTGTTGAATATGCATACCAATTATAACACATATATACCCTAGAAACGATCGTTAAATAATGAACTTTTTTTGTTTAATATAAGGAATTGTTTATTCATTATTTGTTTAATATTTTATATATATATGTATATATATAATATAAGATCAAAAGATGGTTAAAAGAGTTCCATGTATTTTATTATGCGCATTTCAAAAAAAAATATCATCATGGGATGATATTTGTGTTCTCATCAGATAAAATAGGGAGACATGATATGAAGCTTAAAAAACACTTGCGAGCAATGAAGTGTTAAATCAACATAGGAAAAATAAAATAAGATGGATATATGAGATTGGGAAAAAAAGAAGGAAGGGGGAAGGAAAAGGTAAGGAAGAGGAAGAAAGAAAATAATAATAAAAAAAAATAATAATAAGGAAAGGATGACGGAGGAGGAGTATAAGAAGGAAGGATGAGAGAGGAGGAGAAATGAGTGAGAGATAGAGAGAGATAACCTTTAATACTGAGAAACACTGTCTCACAGAGAGAAATAAAAAAAAACCCGTTGTAAGATAATACATAATTAAAAAAAATTTGGAAATTAAAAGTTAATGAGGTTTATGAATGGTGAGGTTTATGATTAAAGAAAAAGGAATTAAGAATAGTATTTATTTAAGGTTTATATATTGAAGAGTTTAATAATATGTGCGAAAAGGAATTTATTAATATGTATTATTAAAATTAAAAAATATTAAGGAGATAAGGTGAATGAAGAAATGGTTAAATGAATTATGAACTTAGAGGAATTAGTTAGTTTGTTTCTATGTATTGTAATAGGAAAAAGTAAATAATAGGTTTAATACGAGCACGGAAGGAGAGAAGAAAGAAGAAAATTTAAGGGAGAAAAAATATATAACGTCAAAAAAAAAATATATGTTTACAAAATATTCAAAATATAGTTGGTATGGCCAAGAATATAAGGAAAATGCTATAGTGAGTTATAATATGAATTAAGAAGTAATTGAGAAGTAAAAGTTACAGATTTAAGATTAGAAATTAAAAAAGAAAAAAGGATAAAAAAGAAGAAAAAATAGGGGACCGCTAACGACATAGAATGAGTAAATTGTATAATATAATATACTGAAAAAGAGGTAGAAAGATGGGTATATTTGTAAAAGATATAAAAGCGTTTGAGAAAAGAAGATTTTAAACTAATTAGGTATATTTCTTTATTTACCATAAAGGCATAAAAAGAAGGGACAAATACAAAGGGGGAGTTTACATAAAATCGAGTAAAAAGGGTATAAAATGAAAATAATCGAAAACAACCTCAAAAGGGAGGGGACGTGATGGGGGTTGCACACACCCCCGAAAAAGTGTGCAATCCTTTGCCCGGGGAGCACAGGGAGAAGGTGCTCCCCTCTCCTTCACTTCTTTACCTACAGGATGGTATACAGAGAAGGCCCATTTACACGAGCCATTCTCGTCACTATCACCCACCTTTCATAAAACTGCCTGTGGCCAAGCACCTTTCTCTCCATTCTTATCCTTCTTCCGAAGTGATATCGGAAGAAGTAGACCAGACTATGGCCAGAGAGGAAGTTGCCTGACCTCAGACCTTTCAATCGTGTCCACCAAACAACCTCTTTCAACATGGCTATTACGCACAGAAAAACCGCCTTTGCTTCCTTTGTGAAGAGGGGAAGCGGCTTGATTGTCATCACGGACTCGGCGGTCAATCGAATCAGCGCCACCCGCGACAGCAGTCGTTCGGCGTAGCCCCACAGATCAGCCACGCCCGGACATTGCACCAATGCGTGCGCAACGGTTTCTTCGTGACGCACGCATCTAGGGCAAATCTTTTTCGAGGGATCCCTGCCCGGGCGCCCGTGTCTGTAGAGCCTCTCTCAAACGGGTAGAGCCCCCCGGTAGCACTGCCAGGCTAGTGACTTCTGGAAGTTGTCCATTGGTCCCGGGCCGAAAGTCCTACCGAACAGGCTGGCCAGTTCGTCCTCTTCCATGTCCAGCGACTCTCCAAGGGTGTCATCGCCCCTGCTAGCCACCAGCCCTCTATAGAATGATGAGGTGGATTCTCCACCGATGGCCTGGCCCGCTTGCCAGAGAGCCCTGAGCGCCTGGGCACACTCAGTGGGCCAGTCTCCCAGTTTTCCGGATCTTTGCTTGACCCAGGACTGCAGCTCGGTTTCACGAACGGAGCCCACGCCGGTTGACCAGTGAGGAATACCTGTAGGTGCTATAGCCTTAATGCGTGCCTACGCATCATCAACCACGGCATCCCCAGCCGTAGTTCGAATGCGTTTAGCACCAATTATTTTTGACAGCTCGAGGAAAAGGCTCGACTCGAACTGTCGTCCACGGTCGGTAGTTATTGTGGATGGAACTCCATAACGAGAGATCCATCCAGACACAAGAGCACGTGCTGTTGTCTCCGCGGTGATGTTTTTCAAGGGGATGGCCTCAGGCCATCTCGAAAAACGGTCAATGACGGTAAGTAGATAAGAAAAACCATCGCTGACAGGCCAAGGTCCCACTATGTCAATATGAATATGCGAAAAACGCGCATCTGGGTTAGCAAAGGTACCCAGGGGAGCCTTGACGTGTCGATGGACCTTTGATCTCTGGCAAGCGACGCAGGAACGGCACCAAGCAGCAATTTCACGCCTCATATTTGGCCAGAAAAATCTAGCTGATATGAGCTTTGCTGTGGCAGAAGATCCTGGATGCGAGATACAATGTAATCCCAGAAACACGGTCCGACGATGATTCTCTGGAACGAAGGGCCTAGGCACGTCCAAAGAGACGTCGCAGAGAATTTGGCCAACTACAGTCGACAGAGGCAAGTATTTCATCTCGCAATTCGCAAACTCGGGCGATGTGACATCCAGTGACTCAAGGGGAGGCTGATCCGCAGCCAAACGAGTCAGATCTATGTCAGAGGGTGACGAGATCGCTGTCACGGGTAAGCGGGACAAAGTATCGGCCGCTGTATTTAGTGAACCCGGAATGTGCTGGATATCACTCGTATATTGCGAGATGAAATCAAGGTGTCTCGTCTCTCTGGGCGAGTATTTATCAGCCTTCGCTCTCAAAGCAAAAGTCAATAGTTTATGGTCAGTGAGGATAGTAAATTGTCTACCCTCTAGCACATGTGAAAAATGTTTCACGGCCAAATAGATGGCTAAAAGCTCTCTTCCAAAGGTGCTGTAGCGCGTCTCAGCAGGATTTAGCTTTTTGGAAAAAAACTCCAGCGGTTGCTGGTAACCATTGACGTTTTGCTGTAGTACTGCGCCCACAGCGATATCCGATGCATCAACACAAAGCGTTAGCTTTGCACCGGGTACCGGGTGAGTCAGTAACGAAGCATTAGCCAAAACAGTTTTGGCGTGCTGAAAATCAGCAAGTTGAGTGTCTGTCAAAGAAATATCTTTGTTCTTCCTCCGACAATTTTTCAAAATTTCTGTCAGGGAGAAAAGCAACTTGGCACAATTTGGCACGAAACGCCTATAAAAGTTAACCAGACCTAAGAACTGGCGTAACTGACGTAGTGAGGTCGGTGGAGGCAAATCCTCTATGACCTTAACTCACTCAGGCCGGGGTCGAATTCCGTCAGCATCGATGACGTGACCCAACAAAGTCAGTGACTCAGCGCCAAAAACACATGTGGGTGCATTAAGCTGCACGTTATACGCCTTCAATCGGCGGAAAAGAAGATTCAAATGGTGCGTATGCTGCTCTGGAGAAGAACTAGCAATGAGCAGATCGTCAATATAGGTATAGACGAAATCGAGGCCGCGAGTAACCTCATCCATAAACCGCTGAAAAGTACTAGCGGCATTCCTTAATCCGAACGGCATAGTCAAAAACTCGAAAGACCCAAATGACGTAACTATAGCCGTTTTTGGAATGTCATTTTTATGGACAGGAATTTGATGGTACGCACGAATTAAATCCAGTTTGGAGAATATCTTGCATCCCTGCAACGAAGACGCAAAGTCTTGCAGATGAGGGATAGGATAACGGTCCGGTACCGTTATCGAATTCAGGCGTCGATAATCTCCAGTAGGTCTCCAATCGCCATTCGCTTTCGGTACCATGTGCAATGGGGACGCCCACGGGCTCGTGGACGGACGAATAATCCCCATTTGCAGCATATGATCAAACTCTGATCGTGCTGCTTTGAGTTTGTCCGGAGGCAAGCGACGAGGGCGAGAGAACACGGGAGCACCAGTTGTAGATATGAAGTGCTCCGTGGTATGAGTAGGTTCATCAAATCGAAAATTCCCCTGTGTCAGTTGCGGGAACGAGTTCAACAACGCATGGAAAGGATCACCGGTGTTAGCAAGAAAAAATATCGGGCTAACCGTTGGAACTCCTGCTGCCTTGCCAACAACAGCTAATCCCGTGATGCCATCAATTAGGCGTTTACCACGAAGGTCCACCGTCAATGAAAAATGGTGGAGAAAATCCGCGCCTAGAATCGGATACGGCAAGGCAGCGACAGTAAATATCCATTTAAACTCGCGCCGCAGATTACGAAACTGCAAAGGTAACGAGATTTGTCCGAAAGTTCGAATCGGCGAACAATTTACTGCCTGCAACTCAATAGGCGTCTCAGGGGGAGTCTCCTTCATACAACACACAGGCCATACGGAACAAGCTGCACCTGTGTCAACCAGAAAAGCTCTACCTGACAGCAGGTCCTCAATGAAAAAGTGGCGGTTAGATGTTGTTTCGCAGAGCGCACTATCCGCCGTTAGTGACTCTGGTCGTCTTTTCCCTCGTAAGCACAAGGAGGCCTACAACGGGCGGCTTTTTTACCATATCTTTCATGGTAATAACAATATGTTGTTCCTGGTGTGTTGGAAGGGCTACGGTGGCGAGAAGTTGAATAACGTCGTGAGCGGCTCCTCTGCCGTCCAAAGGACCTGAATTCCGTGCACAACTCCGCCATTTGACGAGTCACGGCTTCCACAGTGGTGATTAATTTGTCATCAGACGCTGATGAGCGTGATTGAGGAAGAGAAGAGGAAGCAACGTACTTTGGCTTCGAAGTGTCTCTCTTCGTCACCTCTACAATTTTGTCAGCAGAGACAGCAATGTGATCCAGGGTATTCACCTCTAGCATATGGGCTAGGATCGCCTGTACCTCTTGAGGTAGGCGAGAGAAGAACAATTGCTTCAGGAAAGGGCTATCCTGATCTTGGGAATCGCTCAAATCCCGCAAATGCCGGAGAAAAGCGGTAGGGGTCCTGTCACCTAATCGTTCGTCCCCGATCAGTGACCGAAAACGACTCTCTACCGACTTACAATTCCTCCTCAAAATCTCGCCCTTCAAAAACTCATACGTCAAGTCAGAGGGGGGGGGGATCTGTAATTAGGTCTTGGACCGAATCTGCTAGATTAGGGGGAAGGCCGCTAATCAGTACAGCGAGGCGCTGGTCAGATTCGGTCTTACAGACCGTAAAATACGCCTGTAACTGGGCAAACCACATCTTAGGTTTTCCAGTAAAGGCGGGCAAATGTGGTACATTCATGTCAACTTTTAAAATTAAAACAAATATATATACCTATATATCGAAAGAGCAATTAATGCACCCTTGTACAGTGAAAAGAGAACAGCCAATAGCGAGAAAAAGTTAAAGGGCAAAAAGAAACAGACATTCAAAACATAAGGAAATATTCAAAATACATAAAATACAGATATATATCTTTAAAAAAAAAAATTTTTCTTTTAACGTCTGTCCCCTCGCGTTGCTTCAACGAACCAGCCAAATCAAATAAGGTAAAAAAGAGGAAGAAAAAAAATGTTTTTTTTTTTTTTTAAATATATCCGCGTTGGATATCAACAAAGGTAGCCAGTGGCTAAAAATCCCTTAGAAAAAGGTAAGGCATGTATATCCCCATGCGGGGCAGTTATGTTCACAAAAAAAAGTTTAGTCTCTTCTCTCTTGATCAGTCATGGAACACACACGCAATTCAAAATATGTGTCCGTTACAAAACTGGGAAGGAACGCAACGCCACCTTGGAAAAATACACTTTTTTCTTTTTTCTTCTGTAAGTTGCGAAAAAGTTGGCAACGGAAATGGAATATTCAAGTGAATAAAAAAAAAGTCGCTCTAAATTATCGACACGAATGAATCGTTTTGATATTTCCGATGTGTGGTGGTTTGCGTCGGTAAGGCTATGAAGCTGCCACTCACTATTCCCTGTTTTGGTCAGTGGTTAAACAATGTTGTCGCTGATGCTGCTGTCGTTGTTGTTCTCGAGTGTAGCAAAAAGTTTATGAAATACTACTAATTTTTCGATAATTTTAAAAGGATTATTTTTTATTTCCGCAAGATGCGAAAAAAAGGGCCGACAATGTGGCAATAAAAGTTCAATTGATGAAAAAGAAGGGCTGCGTTAAATTCTTACGTCGGTCACCACTTTAGCAGTATTAGTTGTAGATGTTATCGAGATGCAAGTGACATAATAACAGCAGAAATTAGAGATGAAATATACGTTTATTTTTTGTTGTAGCACAAACAATGGTGTTGTACAGAGGCTGGTATCTGGCGTGTGATCCGTCGGCTTTCCAGTGGCTGTCTGTCTTTTCTTTCTGGCGTTCTCAACCGGCGTTGTTCTATCAAGGAGCGTGAGGCGTCTTACTACAGTGCTATAGCCTTAATGCGTGCCTACGCATCATCAACCACGGCATCCCCAGCCCTCCTTCGAAGGTTGTTGGCAGCAGATGGATCTTCTCACCATAGGAGGGCGCTTCTTCCAAAGAAATTGGAAGAGCATGCGTTCCATGGTGGTGAGTGTTTCCTTCGGGCAAGGCACGACAGTCAGGCGGTAGTAAGTGACGGACGCTATGTAAATGTTCGCCACCTCCGCCCGACCTTTTAGGGACAGCTTACACTTGGCCCATTTCTAGGTTAGTGCAAACACCTTGTTCGTAACCTCGTCCCAGTTCTTTTCCACCTGGAGGTCCGGTCCAAACCAGACCCCAAGCAACTTCACCGGGCCCTCCGTCCAGTGTCCGACGACACCGTCGGGAGGCATCGGTCTGCCTCTCCACGTTCCGAGTTGCAGCCCGATGGATTTTTCCCGGTTCAGTTTCGCTCCTGACAACCTTTCGTAATCCTCCAGTAAGGTACCGATCGCCTCGATTTCCGAGTCGGTCGATACCATTACTGTTACGTCATCGGCGTAGGCCGACACCGCTTTGCTCAATCCTGGTTCCAGGAGGATACCCTGCAACAACTCTAACTTCCTCAGTAAAGGCTCGAGAGTCAATACGTACAGAAGGGAGGAGGAGAGGTCACCCCTGTCGAATGGTAGATGTGGTTGCTATGTAAGGCAGTGATCCAGCCTCTGAAAACAGGACCGAACCCAGCCGCCGCTAGCACCGCATCCAGGTAACCATGGTCGACCCTATCGAAGGCCTTAGACTGATCCAAGTTGATCAGGGCCCCACCGAAGCCGGGTTTGTTGCCAACCCTCTCTATGATGTATCGCATGAGGTGGAGGTTATCGTGAATGGACCTGGATGGGATAGTTCATGTCTGCGCATCTCCCACCAGGCCACCCACGACAAGCGCCAACCTCTTTGCTAACATCTTGGCCAAAATCTTTAACTCTGTGTTTAGCAGGGTTATGGGCCGAAAATTATTTATACTATCCCCCTTGTTCTCGTCCTTCCTCACCAGCGAGACTACGCCCTTGGTTACAGAACAAGGAATTCTCCCGTTCTGCTGCCAATTGCAGTAGACCGCTTCGAGGAGTTCGGAGAAGAAGACCGGTATTGCTAAATAAAGTTCGTAAGGTATACTATCGAGACCTGGAGATTTGCGTCTGCTGCATTGGCTCAGCGCATCCCCGATCGCATCAGCCGAGATTGGTCCCTCGCAGGACTCTTCCTCTTCGCTCGAGGTATGGACCGTCGAGGTATGGACCGAAATCCACGTCCCCGCCCAGACCCTCGCCTCCCCCGAATAATCGGGCAAAGTGCCTTTGAAAGGCCTCGCACATCTGCTTAGGCTCCCGGATCACCCGTCCATCCTCGTCTTGCAAAGACCGGATGGTGGATCGATTTCCACTCTTAGCTTCTGTCACGCGGGCCCAGCCAACGGCTTTGGCCCCCTCATTACCTAGAGCACGTATTTTACTTCGAATGACGCAGCCTTCGTGCTTTGCATCGAAAAACTGGTTCAAGGCCATCCTCGATGCCAGCACTCTGGTCACATCTTCGCTCTTGATTGCCTCTTCTAATTTACCTGTTAATTCTTTCTCGTTTCTATTCCTATCGGCAGCTAACATCTTGCTATAACTTATTGATTCTGTTCTAATCTCTCTTTTGAGAGATACCCACCATCGGTTGTTGACGATTGCACCCGTCAACCTCTCCTTAACTAATCTGCTAATCCGTTTTCTGTAAGTCTCTTTTGCCGGTAAAGACAAATTAAGTTTCCAGTAACCGGGACCCTGTTTATGTGTTTTCTCGAGATTGACTACGCAGGTCACTAATTTGTGATCCGTATAGTCAACCGTGAGCATTTCTGGACAGCTTAATATGTCCCTATCCTTACTTCTAACTAAGAATATATCTAAGTACGATCTAGACTGACCACTGTGGTTCGTCCAAGTCCAGATTGGCACAGTTGGAAAATCTAGTCGATATCTATCGACCAAGTTAAAACGGCCGAGTAACCCCTTGAGGCTGTTACACCCCCCTCTATTAGGACATGCTCCTGCATAGTCCCAACGTGCATCTAGGATGTCATTCCAATCCCCCACTAGAAGCAGGGAACGCGACGTTCCCAGAAAAGTCTCCAAACGCTGGAAGAAGTCGGGCCATTCAGCTCCGAAAGGGGAGTAGACGGCGACCAGTCTCAAGGCCGCACCTTCACTACTGCCAACGTCTAGCACCAACAAACGACCCTCCGGGTCCGAGTGAACAACCTGTACGGCGAGACCCAGGTGTTTTTCCAGCAGTACGACAACCCCACCCCCACCTCCAGGTTGACAGAGAGATGCATGCACCTCAAAGTCATCGAAGGTAGGGGCCAGCTGCCGCACGACGCTGATCCGAGTCTCACAGATAACCATTACATTTATACCACGTGACCTGAGGTCATTTAGAAGCTTTGCTTGCTTCCAAGTTGAGCCCAGGCCACGTGCATTCAAACATCCTACTCTTAACACATCCATGTGGGCGGCAAAGCCAAAGGAGAGTGTAGAGACCTACCTTTCTGCTTCCCGGGGTTCGGGTCGCACGACTTCCATGGGGTCGGGGGTGTTGGGTGAAGGGGTGTCTTGTGGTGGTGTGGGGTCGTCAGTGTGTGGTGGGGTTGGGGTGTTTGGAGTTGTGTTGGGGAGGGTAAGGGGAGGGGGAAAGCTTTTTAGTAGGACGCGGTTTATGGGTTTGACAGGGGGTGGTCCTACGTCCTCCTTAAAATCCTATTTTAGTTTTTGGTAGAGGTTCATTGGGATCTTTATTAATTTTAAATGTGGGTAGTTTTCTGAAGAAACAAAGTTTACACCTTCGGTTTGTACCGAAAGATTATTGTTTATGAGTTCATTTAATTTATTATTGTTTCTGTTGATGTAAGTATAGTGTAATGTCTTTTTTTCGGATGGTGTGAGTGTTTCAAAGAGGGGAGGGGCAGGTTTGGTTTTGTTTGTTGCTGGAGGGGTGTTTTGTGTTTTATTGGATTGTGTTGACATTTGGGTAGGGGTTGTTTGGCCTTGTGTGTTTTGCACATGTTTTCTTTTTTTCCTTTTAATCTGTCTGAAGGACTCCGTTTCTTCCTCCGAATTCGTTGGGTTATCTTCAGTGTTGGAGGGAAGAGGTATGTTTGCTGGTAATGTTTCCGTGTTGGTTTTCTTTGTGGGGGAGATGGATGTCACTATGTTAGACTGTGTTGTGTGTTGTGGCTGCGGTGGTTGTGTTGTTTTATTGAGTGAGGGGTTGGGTGGGACTGTGTTTTGTTTTTGGGTAATGTGTTGTGACTGTTTGTGTTGTGGTGGTGGTGTAGTTTTACTGAGGGACGGGTTGGGTGGGACTGAGTTTTGTTGTTTGTTTATCTGTTGTGGTGGTGGTGGAGCTGGTGTTGGTAGCAGGGTTTTCTTTTTGTTGAGTTGGGGACAAGCCGCCTTCAGGTGCCCTCTGCCTGCACAGATATGACAGGACGGCCTTCTCCCCTCCACGCTAATGTTTATATACCCGTGGTCCTCTAATAGGATTCTGTCGGGTATTTGGGCGATGCGTTCAGGCTTCATTTGCACTACAAGTTCTATACCTGTTCCACTGAACGCATTGCCTGTGGTTTTTCCCAATGGAAATCACGTTGTCATTCGCTGGATCGATGAAGCCAGCTATGAGCCAGCAGTAGTCCACATCTGGCATCATTGCATCCAGCCATATGCGCTGAGTTCTTTTACCCATATAAGATGGATAAAAGGTAAAATTTGTCGAACGAATCGGCGACAAAGCACATTTTTTTGCCGCCGATTCGTTCTTCATCGCTAGGCTTCATCGCTAGGCTTCCATACAGTCTGTCTCTTCTTATGAAAGTGGTTTCATTAAGTACTTCTGTAAGTACTGCTTTGTTTTCTGTTTGTGTTGGCTGTTGAGGTTTTTGAGAAATGTTGTTGATGGTGCGGAAAACGACCGTCCGACTTTCAAAGTCTTTGGTGAGTTCTTGAGGCATTTTTACCGATAAAATACCATTTTCCCCTTGAGTTATGTATTGTTTGGCGTTTATAATTCTTTGTGCCACATCTGAAATATTTTCAGGTATATATGTCAAAGATTTCTTTGTTGTTCGTGCAAATGAAATATTATTCGTGTTGACTTTGTCGTCTGCTTTGCTTTCTGTTATGGTGTTGTTTTCAAATGTTATTTTTGTGCTTGTTGTGTCTTTGTTTGTGGTATTAATATTGTCATGCAATTTTTCAATATTTTGTTTGTTTTTGGAATCAATGTCCAGATTTGTGTTTTCGTCATTTTTCTCCGCACATTCGTCTGTTTTTATTTTATTTTTTCTTTCCTTCTCTATGACGTTAGTTGGGAAGGAAGGAGGGGGGGACTAAAGCGTGCGAGCTTACAACTCTTATCGCTGTCCCCCCCACCACTATTTTCGTTAGCTTCGTTTAACATTTCTGTCAGACGATTGAATTTTTTATGCCACAGAATTTTTAAAAACAGGTTTTTCACCCCTGGGAGAGGCAAAGACGAGCTGACCCACCCCCTGACAGTTCAGACGGGGGGTCAAGCTACACAATAGTATCAAAATTAAAATTGAACTTACAAAATTTCCGCAATAAATTTGAACAAAACTTCTGCGCGAAGTGAATTACATCTACGCTGTAGAACAGACGACAGCTAGATTAGATTTTAAACTAATTAGGTAGTAAGATATTAGCTGTATACTTTATGGAAAATTCTATGGGATTTATGCAAGCAGAGCGAAAATAAATCCGTACGTCTATTTATTATAGAATTAAAATTAGAGATAAATTTACTCATTTACAATTTACTCATTCTATGTCGTTAACGGTACCCTATTTTTCTTCTTTTTTATCCCTTTTTGTCGATTTCAGATTTACAGAAACCTAGCGGAAATGTTGTATGTTGTATGTGATGTATATTGTATGGTACACATTATGTGTTGCATGTAATGTCTACGCAACGGTCCAGGTCAGTCAAACATTTTTCCTGAGTTCAGTTTTTTTCGTCGCTATGGTCTAAGCGGCCAGCCTATCGGTCGCTGTATTTGATTTGCAAAGCTGTCTAAACTTAATGTTATAACTCTGGGGTAAAATTCTCTATTGAGTGCTTAGCTGCACACCGAAACTGCATTCGTTTGCTTGGCAGCAACCTAAAGCTTCGTTGATGTTGTACTAAAATTTGTATAGATATATATATATATCTCAACACATTGAACTTAACCTGGATTATTAGGGAAAGAAATCGCCAAATGATCAAGATACCTGGAAGAATAACATTCTGCAAGATTTTAAAATTCAAACAGCTGCACAAAGAATGAAGAAAAGACCAAAACTTTAATAATAACAACCTTGCCATCGGTGACTGAAAACTCCAACAGAAAATACACACATACGCACGCTCGCGCACACACATCTCTCTCTCTCTCTCTCTCTCTCTCTCTCTCTCTCTCTCTCTCTCTCTCTCTCTCTCTCTCTCTCTCTCTCTCTCCCCCCCACTCTCTCTCTCTCTCTCTTACTTACCACTCTCTCTCTCTTTATATATATATATATATATATATAGGAACGAAGTAGGACCCCGACGGCTGAGCTCAAGCCGTTTCGACGGCTAATTCTGGTAGTCCAGAATTAGCCATCGAAACGGCTTGAGCTCAGCCGTCGGGGTCCTACTACGTTCCTATTACCCACTCTACTACCCTAAGTATTGAGTACTTTGGTGCGTTATGGTCCATCTGGTTCCTTACCACATTTCCTTCGTTATATATATATATATATATATATATGAGAGAAATAGAGAAGAGCGTTATAGCGTGAATATACAAGTTCATTTTTGCTTCAGTTTTATTAATACCAGAGAGAAATAGATACAACCATTCGCTCCAACCTTTTCTCCAGAACTTTCTTCAAGTATCTATCGAAATACACTCCAGTTTACCATTTCTCTCTGTGAGCGCCAAACTCCACCGAAAGTAAATTTCATTATATATAGAATTGTGGCATTCTTGATATTATTGGGCAAGGAACTCAAGGAAATTTCTCAACATACATCTAACTGCTCTCAATTGAATTGACTACAACGACAGCTGTAAGGATATAAGAGAAGACTTGCATGCTAACAGAACGAGTTAGTCTTCATGTGGTCGTGCCGAAAACACGTGTCGTGCCCGGTTATTCGTTTGTGTGAAGCTGGCGTCTGTGCAGACGTAATCAATCGCTATCATAACCACACATGCACTCAGTCATGCAACTGATCTTGCACGTGGAAGCATGTAGCTAATGTAACGGAACAACTGAAGCCATTAAAAAGAGATACATGCTAATACGTGTGTGTATATGTGTGTATATATATGCATATGTATATACAACTCTTTCCCTCCATATATATATATACACACACACACACACACACACACACACACACACACACACACACACACACACACACACACACACACACACACACACACATATATATATATATATATATATATATATATATATATATATATATATATATGTATGTATATATATAATTATATATACATATTTATATAAAATATATATATATAAAAATATATGTATATATACATATATATATATATATATATATATATATATATATATATATATATATATATATATATATACATATATAAACATATTCATGCATACATGCGTATATAAATTCTTACATACATACATATATGAATATATACATACATAAAAACATACACACACACACACACACATATATATATATATATATATATACACACGCACATATTTACAAGCATATATATGTATGCCTGTATATAAATACATACATTTGACATATCATAAATACATACATACGCACTCATTAATACATATATATACATATATATACATTAATACGTATATACATATATACATATATACATATATATACATTAATACATATATATATATGTGCGTGTGTTTGTGTGTGTTTGTGTGATGTGTGTTGTATCTGAGTTTATATATATATATATATATATATGTGTGTGTGTGTGTGTATGTGTGTGTGTGTGTGTGTGTGTGTGTGTGTGTGTGTGTGTGTGTGTGTGTGTATGCGTGTGTGTGTGCGTGCATGTATATACATAAATACATAGATTTATACACATATACATACATACATACATATATATTTATATATATATATATATATATATATATATATATATATATATATATATATATATAAAAATATATATGTATGTATGTATATGTGTATAAATCTATGTATTTATGTATATACATGCACGCACACACACACACACACACGCATATATATATACGTATAAAGATACATACACACACATATACATATACATACATATAAACACACATTCATACATACATACATACATACATACATACATACATACATATAAACACACCTACACACTTAGACATATCCTGTTGCCAATATTCGAAGAATTATGATGTAATTATTGGTTTCTTGAGGTTGTGCCTCGAGTCGTAAAATTTAAACGCTGTCGGCCATAACACCGAAATATATTTAACACACCCTCCGCCGTATAGCAAATAGTAGTACTATATCTCCCTTCCATCTTCTACACCACCACCATTTCCAGCTTCACAACATAACCACAACCATTAGAACCATTACAACCATTACCACCATTATCCTCATATTGACTAAAACCACATTTCGCTTCAATATTAGACTCTGTGTCTGCTGCCGCAACTTCTACAAATTCTACGGAATTACGTTCTTAGACACAGACCGCACCCGTTTCCTGCCATATTTTACGCACAACTTCCTTAAAGATATACATAGCCCTGTCAGATTCATAGTCAGTTGTTGTAATGTATGTATGTATGTATGTATGTATGTATGTATGTATGTATGTATGTATGTATGTATGTATGTATGTATGTATGTATGTATGTTCTTCTGGTTTTATAATTTCACAAAGTTTTACCAATAGAGAGAGAGAGTCGGTTTCTAACATAGACACAAGACTCTCTCATTGGAATTTACACAACATCAACTAGGTAGGTTTGTATGTATGTATGCATGCATGTGTAGATATGGATGTTATTGTATATGTGGATGTGTATGTTTTGAGTTGTATGTGTGCATGTGTATATGCTTAGTATCTGTACAGTTATTAGATGCAACATTTTTGGAATGTCTTACATATTTTTACTGTTCCATTAATGGATTGTACTTGTAATTTCCTAACGAGTTGTGTTCTTTCTGTTCCTGTAAAGCCTAGCTTCTCAAGATTTGTATTGAGGCAGTTACTAACATATCCCAGTGCCCCAATAATCACAGGCATACATCTGAAGGTGTAATCAGGGTGGAGTATCTGCAGATTTCTCATCAGTTCTGCATAAATGTTCGCCTTTTCACTGATCTTTGATATTATATTGGCATCTGCTGGGCAGCTAATTTCCACTACTGTGCATGCTTTCTTCTCCCTGTCCCATATCATAATATCTTGTCTGTTATGCCTGCATTTTATTGGGGTTTTTACTGGAACATTCCACCAGTACTCTTTCATATTATGTACATGAATGTCTTCCACATTGCTGTAGCTTTTAATGTGTTTATTATCGGGGCTATCTTTTTTACGAACTGCATTGTACAGTGTTTTGGCCACTACATCATGCCTCATAGGTAGATAGTACCGCGATGACATATTTGGACAGCTGCTGATGACGTGGGTGATATCCTCGATATTAGTTCTGCAGAGTCTGCACTTGTTATCACATCTAGGTGTTTTGCCTGCATCCCTATCTTATTTTGTGAATCAGCTATTTCGTGTTCATGTCCTGTTCCTGGATTGCAAAAGCGTATCCTTCCAAGTGGGAGCCAATATAGCGGTTGTTGGTCCAAGATAGACTACTTTCCTTATCTATATTACTCTCACTCTGGAGCTTCCTGGCAACATATCCATGCATGATTTTTTGCTGATAGGCTTGCAGTTTTTCATCCATGGATTCACTGCGATACTGCTGAGCGAGATCCCTGGGTGTGAGTTTTTGAATATCACACAGGGAATATCTCTCGAGGAGTTCCTTCCCAACTCTCATGATCTTATCTGTTTCATGCAGATATACTTGCTCAAGAAACGGGCTCCTACGCTTCGAGATTCGCAGATGTTGTAGGAGAGATATGATGCGATATTCAAATGTTGTCTGGACTGATGTTAGGCCTCTGCCTCCCTGCTTACGTTTGAAGTAAAGGCGGTCTATGTCACTGTTGATGTGGAAGTTTCCGGTGTTGTTCAGCAATTTTCGAGTTCCAACATCAACTGCTCGGATTTCGTCTATCGTCCAATTGAATGTTCCAAACGTTGGTGTTAGTACAGGCAGAGCAAACACATTGTGAGCCACTGTTTTGTTTTGCGCAAAGAGTTCCGCTGACAAGATCTTTCTTAATCGGGTGTAGTATTCCTTGGTTACGCGTTCTTTATTACAGGTACCATTATAGGATAAGTTCTCATCTATCCCCAGGTAGCTGTAGCAGTCCTCATCAGATATCGGTGAAACAGTTAGGCCATTGATGACAATGTTGCTAGATTGGGTTGTTGTTTTTCCCCGCTTTACAGTCAAGTATGAGCATTTATCTTGGCCAAACTCCATTCCTATATCCTTTGAGAACGTTGTAACCAGGTCAAGATGTTTCTTCATCCCATCCATGTTCTTGGCATAGAGTTTCAGATCGTCCACAAAGAAATTATGGGTTAGGTTCGTATTTCTGTCCTCCTGTGAGCCAATGATGTATCCCTCACATTTCTTGAGCAAAAAGGACAAGGGGTTTAATGACAAGATGAATAATATCACAGAGAGACCGTCCCCCTGAAATATACCCCTGCAATATTTTATTTTACCAATGAAAATAGAGTCCTCCCTCTCTGTCTTTAACCTTAGGATAGTAGCCCAAGAAGAAGACAGCCTCTCTATGGCTCTGACAATAATGTCTCCGGACTTTAGCAAGTTGGAGGGCCTCTATCATCCAAGAGTGGGGAACAGACTCAAAAGCTTTCCTGTAGTCCAGCCAGACTGTAGTCATATTCCTCCTGAGTTGTCGCACCTCCGACATCGCAGTTTTGTTGATTAGGAGTTGTTCAGCACATCTCCAAACCCCTTTCTTTCCAGCTGCTTGTTCATCTGTGATGATGTTATTATTTTCACAGTGATCTTAGAGGAATAGGTTCAGGCAGGCTGTATACATCTTATACATCAGGTTCTGGCATGCAATGGGTCGGTAATTTTTTGCCAAGTGGGTGTCTTTGTTCTTGGGAACCAGCAATGTTTGTGCTAATGTCAACCATTCTGGTATAAGTGTATCTCCCTTAAGAACTTATTGGTAGAGGTCAGTAAGATACCTCCGATAGATTATCAGTTTTTTGTACCAGTAGCCGACAATCATGTCTCTTCCTGGTGTTTTCTTATCTTTCTATCACAGTCTCAAGGGTACCCTCACTTATATCGTATGTTTTTGTCGTAGTGTAGGAGCAATAGTTCTTTCGGATTTCTCTTAGCCACACTGCATCTTGGTTGAAATTCTTCTTTTCACCCCATATTTTGCTCTAAAAGGAATCTATGTCTTTCTGGGATGGGGCCTCAGTGACATTTATTATTTTGCCCTTCATATCTCTATAGACTGATGTTTGGTTTCGTCTGAATCTTTTATTAAGCACTTTTCTCTCATCTACCTTCTTCAGGTATCGGCACTTTTGGCTAACAGCTCTCAATTCTTGTTTGAGGGTGATCAGCTTATATTGAAGAGTTCTGGTTCTACTGTTACCAAACATCGTCTCTATTTTATTTTTCACTCTTTGTTGGTGAGGAGTGAGGTTTTTTTGTGTTTGTTTGCATGTAAGGAGCATTATCACATATCCTATGTTTTTTCGTAGGTCAACAATCTTTTTTTCTATTTTAGTTATATATGATGGTATTTTTGATGGTGTTTTGTTTCGTGTTAATATCTCTACTATCACCAAGATAATGCTTTACTGTCATTGCTAAGGCATATAAACAGGCGTTGATTTGCCAAAATGTTGGGATTTTTATCCGTCGTAAATATTCATCCCCTATTTCGTCAATAACACGTAATATTTCATTTGTTTCTTTATTCAACATTGTCGTTTTTACACGTTCAGCAAGAAAGATATTTATACATGAGTTAATTTCTCTCTGGAAGATTTCATTGAGGGAAATTTTCAATTGTTTATACTTTTGATTATCCTTATCGATAGTATTTTCCACAATAGTTGAGGTAGACTCGGATGGTACACGTGGTGTCAAATTTCTTCGATTATTATTATTATCGATAGTGTTTACCCCAGCATTCGAGGTAGACTTAGATGGTACAGGTGGTGTCAAGTTTCTTACAGGCACAGTTGTTTCAAGGCGCTGTTCGACCTGGCTGCTAGGAAGTATAGTAGCATGGCGACCTGTACACGTGTTGTTGATAACATGTTTGTTGTCGGGGACTTACAATTAATAATATTTATCTTATTTTTACGTTCAACAAACGTCGCTTGTTGGCGTAATTGTTTCGCTGTGAAATAATTTAGCTCTGGGTGCATTTCGTCCCAGTGTAGTTTCATTCTATTCATATAGCCAACGGAGGGATTGTTTTTTGCCATTTTATAACAATTAAATAAATCATTATTAAGTTCGCAACCCCAAGAGAAATGCGATTTATAATTTCGGTTTCTTCTGTAGCTACAACTGAATACAGTTTGATTACCTTTCTTGTTGTTTGTCTTCGATACTTCCTTAATTTTTTTGTTGATGTTGTGTTCAGCCATGCTGTTTGTAGCAAATCCTTGTAAAATGAATTATGTATTTAGTCGGATATCTCTACGAATTCGAATAAAAGGTGTCTTCAGAAGATATAGTTAGAAGAATAACCAGTTATTCAATCTGACTGTAGTTGTGGCATTACTGTCGGAGATAGTACTCATCTTAAATTTAATGTATGTATGTATGTATGTATGTATGTATGTATGTATGTATGTATGTATGTATGTATGTATGTATGTATGTATGTTTATATATATGTATATATATATGTATATATATATGTATATATATATGTATATGTATATGTATGTATATATATATGTATATATATATGTATGTATATATATATGTATATATATATGTATGTATATATGTATATATATATATGTATGTATATATGTATATATATATGTATGTATATATGTATGTATGTCAGGTCACCAGTTGGTGCTACTGGTAACATGTATCCCAGTACAACCTGTCTCATGGTCGGGTCATTGGCGACTAAACTGGCAACCCCACCAAGGTTTCTTGGTGAGGAGGGTGACTTTGGACATCCTGTAGGACTAAAAACAAGACCTGGCAAAGGGCAAAGAAGCTCTTAAGAGTCAATGGCCATCCAAAATCACCGGGAGAGATGACCCCTTAGCCTTTGTCAAGGCAGAATTCTAGGAGAAGGAAAACTCTGATATAACACCTGCAACCCTGATGGTATCCAATGATGTTGACTTGTTCTTCTTTTTGGTAAATATCATCTTGGTTAAGAGAGTGGGACTGGCTTTGTGCAGTGCCTTTGCTCACTATAAAAGCTTCACGGTACAGGCATTGCTTTATATCTGGAGATCTCTCTGCACTTGTCGTCACATGGTACCATGGGCCCAGCAATATGTGTGAATAATTGTCACAAGTGCAGTGTTTGTACCAGAGTTTTCAAGTCCCTGGCTGGACTAAAAAGTCACACTCGTTCAGTGCATCAGTAGGGGTTCTCCTACATGGATATGAAGTAGTGGCCGCACTCGAAAACGAGTTGACAGCCACCATGTATGTATGTATGTATTTATGTATGTATGTATGTATGTATGTATGTATGTATGTATGTATGTATGTATGTATGTATGTATGTATGTATGTATGTATGCATGTATGTATGCATGTATGTATGCATGTATATATATATATATATATATATATATATATATATATATATATATATATATATATATATGTATGCATGCATTTATGTGTGTATGTATGTATGCGTGTACGTACGATATATGCATGTATGTATATATGTATGTAGGTATGTATATATATATATGCATGTACGTACGATATATGCTTGTATGTATATATGTATGTAAGCATGTATGTATGTATGTATATATATATATGTATGTACGTACAATATATGCTTGTATGTATATATGTATATAAGCATGTATGTATGTATGTATGTATGTATGTATGTATGTATGTATGTATGTATATGTCAGGTCACCAGTTGGTGCTACTGGTAACATGTCTCCCAGTACAAACTGTCTCATGGTCGGGTCATTGGCGACTAAACTGGCAACCCCACCAAGGTTTCTTGGTGAGGAGGGTGGCTTTGGACATCCTGCAGGACTAAAAACAAAATCTGTCAAAGGGCAACGGATCTCTTAAGAGTCAATGGCCATCCAAACTCACCGGGAGAGATGACCCCTTAGCCTTTGTCAAGGCAGAATTCTAGGAGAAGGAAAACTCTGATATAACACCTGCAACCCTGATGGTATCCAATGATGTTGACTTGTTCTTCTTTTTGGTAAATATCATCTTGGTTAAGAGAGTGGGACTGGCTTTGTGCAGTGCCTTTGCTCACTATAAAAGCTTCACGGCACAGGCATTGCTTTATATCTGGAGATCTCTCTGCATTTGTCGTCACATGGTACCATGGGCCCAGCACTATGCGTCAATAATTGTCACAAGTGTAGTGTTTGTACCAAAGTTTTCAAGTCGCTGACTGGACTAAAAAGTCACACTCGTTCAGCGCATCAGTAGGGGTTCTCCTACATGGATATAAAGTAGTGGCCGTACTCGAAAACGAGTTGGCAGCCACCATGTATATATATATATATATATATATATATATATATATATATATATATATGTATGTACGTACCATATATGCTTGTATGTATATATGTATGTCAGCATGTATGTATGTATGCATGCATATTTTCATATATGTATGTATGTTTTGGTTTTCGGTGGATTGGCAGTATCGGTAGAGAGTCGGACACCATGCTTTGAAACATAGAGTTACGTCCCTTTATGATCTGAGTTCAAATCCCCCCGAGGTTAACTTTACCTTTCATCCTTACGGGGTCGATAAAATAAAGTACCAGTAATGTACTGGGTAATTGCTGGCCTTGTGCCTAAAATAGAAACAATTATTTTGTGGATTGGCAGTACCGGCAGAGGGTCGGACACCACGCTTTGCGACATAGAGTTACGGTCCTTTACGGTCTGAGTTCAAACCCCGCCGAGGTTAACTTTGCCTTCCATCCTTACAGGGTCGATAAAATAAAGGGCCAGTAATGTACTGGGGTCGATTTAATCGACTTTCCCCTCCCCCCAAATTACCGGCCTTGTGTCTATACTAGAAATCATTATTTTGTGGATTGTCAGTATCGGTAGTGGGTTGAACGCCATGCTTTGCAGCATAGAGTTACGGCCCTTTATAGTCTGAGTTCAAATCCAGCAGAGGTTAACTTTGCCTTTCATCCTTACGGGGTCGATAAAATAAAGTACCAGTAATGTACTGGGATAATTGCTGGCCTTGTGACAAAAGTAGAAACAATTGTTTTATACATTTTCACCAGTCGAAATGGAATTTAGAAACATGCAAGTACATACACACATATGTACACACAATACGCACATACACATACACAGGTGTACGCACATAAAACACACATCACAAATATACACAGGTGTACACACATGCAAACACAAACGCTGAAGGCTGCTTCTACGTGGTGACTCAGCTCACTAGAGGTAGCACCCCACGTTCTTAAAAATCATACTCTATGGCAATGTTTCTCAACCGGTGTTTTTCGGAACCCCAGGGTCGTTAGAAGTTCGGCGAGAAACGGTGATAAACAAGCAAATGTATTTTTGAGTAATTTTTGTTTAATTTTACCAAAAAGCGAGTAATATTTTCCTAAAACCTTATCTGAATAAGAACATTATGTTTACCCCGAGAACTACGATAAAATATAAAAGAGATGGATATTAAAAATGGTATATAATAATTTTTATGCAGGGATTCTCTGAGACATGAAAACTATTCGAAAAAGGTTGAGAAAGGCTGCTCTAATATCTTAACGGAGGCAAGAATATATTGGATAATGCAGTCCTAAATAACTCTATGTTTGAATAAAATATGGGAGAGAATCACAACAGGAATATTCTTGAGACTGTGTCTGCTCGATCAGGCCCTACCTGAGGTTATACAACAACAACAGCAGAAGCAACAACAGCGACAATAACAACAACAGGGATCATTTAATATTCTTTTGGAAGTTGCAAAGTTATGGACATAGTTGAAATGAATATAAAGAAAATGTTTATCGAATTTATACGAAGCTAACTTATTAAATATTCAGTATAATAGAATTCTGCTCGTCTACCATTTCAGTATGAGTGTTTGTCAGAAGTATAAACCATCTCGGCTTGTCAATTTGCTACCAAATTCCTATTGGAGAACCATAAAGATGAATTCAGTACGTGAAGTCGTCTCACAGTGATAGCCACTTTTCCAACTGAAAACACACAATCGACTATTATAGTTTCTATCTATGAAACCTGGCAATCAATTAAAACAACCTCCATTTGCTAACTAAACATTACTAATATATATATATATATATATATATATATATATATATATATATATATATATATATATATATATATATATATATATACATATATACATGTATATATGTATATATATATATATATATACATATATACATGTATATATGTATATATATATATATATACATATATACATGTATATATGTATATATATATATATATATACATATATACATGTATATATATATATATATATATATATATACATATATATATATATATATAAATATACATATATATATATATACATATATATATATATATATATATATATACATATATACATGTATATATGTATATATGTATATATATATATATATACATATATACATGTATATATGTATATATATATATATGTATATATATATATATGTATATATATATATATATATATATACATGTATATATGTATATATATATATACATATATACATGTATATATGTATATATATATATATATATATATACATACATATATATATATATATATATACGTATATATATATATATATATATATAGATATATATATATATATATATATATATATATATATATATATATATATATATATACATATACACATATATATATATATATATATATACATATATACATGTATATTGTTGGACCACCAACAAGACCCGTATGCGGAGCTAATATAGCTAGCAACTACAGGATCTCCTACTTCCTCTCAATGGTTATACGCCCCATAATCAAAATGTCCCCAGATGTATGTGAAAGTACAGAGGACCTCCTCAGCAGAATCAGTGAGTGCAACAAAAACAGGAGCCTATCCAACTGCATAATAGGCAGCATGGATGTGGTGTCACTGTACCCATCCATTAACATTGATTTTGCTGTGAAAAGATGTGTGGAGATGATCATTGAGAGTGAGGTGGAGTTCTGCGACGTCGACACAGACGAACTGGGCCTCCTACTTAGACTTACCTACGACACTGACTACCTAGACAGCCATGACCTTAGATGTTTCTGCCCTAGTAGACCTATAAGAGGTAGACCCCCCACCATAACCTCAATGGCAAAAAAGACTCCCATGGGAAGGTGGATTGGGTGGACCAAAGCTATACGGACCCCCCAAAACACTGATCAGGTAAGAAAAATGGTCGCACATGCAATAGGGGCTAGTATCAAAACTACCCTAAAGGGCCACATATTTAAGTTCAATGAGAAAATCTACACCCAAAATGAGGGAGCAGCCATCGGCGTCAGCATAGCTGGTGATGTTGCCAACCTTTTCATGGTATGGTGGGAAAGGAGACTTAAAGATCTCCTTAATGAAAGCTCCATAGACCTCATCATGTACTCTCGTTATGTAGACGATATCAATATAGTTATAAGAACACCCCCACTAGAGAGCACTAACAAGTTTGATTTAGAACGTAGCACAATGGAAAGCATCCAGCAGATAGCTAATTCCATACACCAGAGTATAACTGTAACTATCGACTTCCCTTCCAAACACCCTAACAATAGACTACCTGTATTAGACACAGAACTCTGGATTAACACTATAGACGAGAGAGCCCAAATTCTCCACTCACACTATGCTAAACCCATGGCCTCCAAATACCTGATACTCAAAAACTCAGCAATGTCCAGTAGTGCTAAGTTTAATATTCTGATCGCAGATTTGGTACGAGTGATGAAGAATGTGTCCAGCATGTGCGACCCAACAGAAATGGAAAGACACATCCAACACTTCATCAACCGCATGCAGTTCTCTGGCTACAACCAAAGAGACAGAGTCAGAGTATACGAAGGAGCCATGGAAAAGTATAAGACCCTCATAGAATTGGACATGAAAGGAATTTGCCCACTATACAGGAGCAAATCATGGAATAGCTTAGATAGGGCTAGACATAAGATAGGGAAGGCCACATCATGGTACGACAACCAGAGATATCAGAGTGTCATGTTTGTGGACGCCACCCTTGGAGGGAAATTAGCTAACCAGTGTAGAAGGCCCTGAGAAAGACCCACTTAAAAATAAAGGTGGTAGAAAAGCCAGGAACCACCATAAAATCCCTGATCAGCAAAACCTACCCTTTTAAGAAAACCCACTGTACCAATAGGAAATGTATCATATGTAAGGTGAACCCCCGAATAAACTGTAAAACTAGAAACGTAGTCTATAGCATAAGATGTACAGAGGGTAGTTGCAGAAACATGACAACAACATACATAGGTGAGACAGCTCGTAGCATAGGTGAAAGGATAGACCAACACTGGGGGGAACTAAAAGGACGAAAAAACGGGTCAGTACTATACGAACATGCTAGACAACAACATGACGGTAACATTGACAACATAGAAATTAGAATAATATCTAAACATAGGAATGACCCAGCAGATAGGCAAATCAGAGAGGCCAGTGAAATAGAAATTAGAAGACCAAAGCTAAACAGAAAGAATGAGTGGAACAACAACAACACCCAAACAAACAACACTGACCTAAGAGAAGTATAAATAAGTAAATAAATAAAATAATATAAAATAAGATAAATAAATACATACACAAGCACATAAACAGACACTAGTCACCCAGCAGACACAACACTATACACACTAGTCACACAGCACACATAACACTATACACACACGCAAACGCATGCGCAAAGAAGACAAAATAAAATAAACAAACAAGCAAATAAATAAATAAATATATAGACAGACTGAATAAAAAATGGCGTAGACATACAACACAACAGGAGGAAAAAATATAACACCACTGACGATGTTGCAGATGTGCAACGAAAGATTTATGTAAATTATGTAAACTATATATATGTGTTTGTGTCTATATTGTATCTGTATTATTTTTGACCGTCGGTCAGTCAATGGCAACATTGAGGACCGAGTAAGTTAGATCGCAGATATAAAAGACAGCGAGAAGCGAAAACCAACCAAACAGTGAGTGTGTTCTGTTATTAATTCTGGCAATATTACGCAAATATGACCCTCCCCAAATATAACAATATATATATATATATATATATATATATATATATATATATATATATATATATATATATATATATATATATATATATTTCGTTTCTGAATTTGTTTAGCAAGATTCTTTATCTGAAATCGTGTGTTGAAACCGATATTGTTATACTTTGGGAGGGTCATGTTGCCAATAAGAAACACACGCACCAGTTGCTTTCACTTCAATTTAATTTATTATATATTTATAAATTTACAAATTTATAAATTTCTGGTTGGTTGGTTGGTTCCACAACCAGATAGTTGTTTATATATATATAGTCATAGTTCTTTCGTCACACACTCTGTGACCTCTTCAGTGACTGGGGATTTCTTTCTTCGTTTCTGTGCCTTTCCTTTCTTCTATCCTACGCCATTTTGTTTGTGTGTGGGTTGCGTGCTCAGTTTGCGCATGCGCCACATCCGGGTGTCTGTGTGTGTTTGTGTTCATTTTTCTATTTTTCTATTTATATTTTTCTATTTGTTTGTTTATTTATTTATTTATTGTTGGTTGGTTGTTTGTTCTATGTGTGTGTGTGTTTTCATTTTGTCTTGTGTGTGTTTTTATTTTGTGTGTGTTTTCAATTGTAAGTTGTTTGTTCTATGTGTGTGTGTGTTTTCATTTTGTCCTTAATTGTAAGTTGTGATGTTGCTGTTCCACTCATATTTTCTATTTAATTTTGGTTTTAATTCTTTTATGCTTACTGCCTCTGTAATTTGCCTAAACATTGCGTCTTTCTTGTGTGTGGATTCTATTTTTATTTCTATGCTCTCTAATTTACCCCTGTGTTCTATCTTAGCATGTTGGTAGAGCACAGATGATTCTTTACTATCTTGGAGGTCTCGCCAGTGTTCATTTATTCGTTCCCCTATACTACGAGCTGTCTCACCTATGTACACTATATTTTTGTTTCTACATTGTCCTTCAGTACATCTTATGCTATATACTACATTTCTAGTTTTGCAGTTAATATGGGGGCTTATTTTACAGGTTATACATTTCTTATCTATACATGAGGGTCTTTGGAACGGGTATGTCTTGCTAATAAGTGTTTTTACGGAGGTACCAGGTCTTTCTACTATCTTAATATTGAGATTATGTTTCTTTAGGGCCCTTCTAAATTTGTAGGCTAGTTCGCCTCTAGGGGTTGTATTGATGAACATTACACTCTGGTATTTATTGCTATCATACCATGAGTTTATTCTATTGGCCTTGTTCTTAGTTCTTTCTATTCTATTCCAAAATTTGCTCCTATACAAGGGGCAGGTCCCATTTATGTCATTATTTACCATTTTTTCCCATTTGGTTCTGGCTCCTTTATACACTCTGATTCTATCTCTCTGATTGTAGCCAGAGAACTGCATACGGTGGATGAAGTGTTGTATGTGTCTCTCTAGTTCTTCGGGGTTGCACATGCGGGACACATTTCTCATCACCCGTACCAAATCCGCAATCAGTATGTTGATTTTGGTATGGTCCGAAATGGCCGAGTTTCGGTGGATCAGATGTTTGGAAGTCATGGGTTTGGCATAATGGGAATGGAGGATTTGTTTTTGGTTGTTAATAGTATCTAACCAGAGCTCTGTGTCTAGTACAGGTAATCGATGGTTGGGGTGTCTACTTGGGTAGTCTATAGTAACTCTAATGCTCTGGTGGATGGAGTTTGCTATTTGCTGGATGCTTTCCATTGTGTTTTTCTCTAGTTCCTGACTGTTCTTTAGTGGGGGTGTCTTAACTACGATGTTTATATCATCTACGTAGCGGGAGTACATTATCAGGGTTAAGCTGTCTTCTAATTGTTCATTAAGTTTTTGTTTAAGTCTACTGTCCCACCATACCATGAATAAGTTAGCTATGTCGCCTGCAATGCTAACACCAATGGCTGCTCCTTCCTCTTGGGCATATGTTTTACCATTAAATTTGAACATATGTTCCTTAAGGGTTAATTTTATGCTGGCCCCTACCGCATGTGCAATCATTTTCTTCAGTTCATCGTGGTTTTCGGGTGTCCGTATGGCTCTGGTCCACCCGTTCCATCTATCTGTGTGGGTTTTCTTGGCCATTGAGGTAATGGTAGGTGGTCTGCCTCTTGCTGGTCTTGTAGGGCACAGGTTGCTAAGGTCATAAGTGTCTAGGTAACTATTACTATGGGTAAGCTTAAGTAGAAGTCCCAGCTCACTGGTATCAATCCCACGGAACTCAACCTTGCTCTCGCCGATCATTTCGACGCATTTCTCCACAGCAAAATCCACGTCAATAGATGGATACAGGGACACAACATCCATACTGCCTATTATGCAGTTTGTTAGGTCCCCAGATCGGTTACCCGCGCCGATTCTGCAGAGGAGGTCCTCCGTGCTGTCACACACATCTGGGGACATCTCAATGATGGGGCGTATGATCAGGGAGAGGAAGTAGGACAGTCTGTAGTTACTAGCAATGTTAGCCCCACAGACTGGCCGTGTTGGTGGTCCCGCGACAGGGTCCCAGCCCGTTTTATGGTCTTTTCGAAGCCCATACAACGCCGGCACGTCATTGTTCCAGGCCTGGAAGTTGTTGGCAGTCCCTTTGTTGGGCTGCATTATATTTGTCCACATCGCCATATGGGCATTGAGGGTTTTTTCTCTATCCTCATGCTCCTGTGGTGTTACCTCTCTTGTGTTAGTGATGTGGGGTTGCATTGCCTGGATGTAGTTTGGCAGGCTGTCAACCGACATTCTGCCAGACTTGTCTGTTGGAAAGCATGCTATCTCTCCATTACGCGAGCGCTGCATGAGCTTACGCAAGCCATTTGCAGATTCTTCTCCCAGTTGCTGGGCCTCTATTCTATTATGCTTCTTGCTATACTGTTCTATAATATTTCTAAGTTCGGATTTAGCTATACTAAATTGTGCTTCTGTTTGTTCATCGACCTGCGACGGCAACTGCGTGCGTTTGTTAAATGGCAAAGTCGTGGCGTGGACTCGTCGCAGGTCGAATGATTTATCGGAGGGGTTATAAAACGGAGAGTTCCAGGCTGCTGCTTTATGTGTACTAGTGCTATTGTTATTGTTAGTTGTGTTGTTTCTATTTCCACCAACAGCAGCAGCCTCAGCTTCATGGTTGTTTCTATGTCTCTCATAATTACTCCTGTCTCTTTCCACTGGCTCAATGTTGTTATCTACCCTATTTTGTGTGTCTGTGTGTTCGTCTTGGTTATTCTCTTTGTCCTTAGTCTCCCATCTCCTTTTCCTTTTAATCCTATTACTTTCTCTTATTTCTCTGATTTCTGTGCTACTGTCATTACTTGTTTTCTGTGTCTGTGTGTTTGTTAAGATTGTGGTGGTGGTGAGCGGCATTGAATGCGTGTGTGTTGTTGTTGTTGATGTGTGTTGTTGTTGATGTGTGTTGTTGTTGTCTCCGTGTGTGTGTGTGTTATCGTTGTTGTGTGTGTTGTTATTGTTGTTTGTGTTTGCGTGTCTGTTGTTGTTGTATCTGGGTATGTTGCTATTGTTGTTGTTGTTGATGTGTGTGTTGTTGTTATTGTTGTCTCCGTGTGTGTTGTTATTGTTGTTTGTGTCTGCGTGTCTGTTGTATCTGGGTATGTTGCTATTGTTGTTGTTGTATCTGGGTATGTTGCTATTGTTGTTGTTATTGTTGTTTGTGTCTGTGTGTCTGTTGTTGTTGGGATGTGTGTTGTATATGTGTGTGCGTATATTGTTGCTTTTGTTTTTGTTTTTGATGCTCCAGCGTAGTTTCGTAAATGATTTTTCTATTTCTGACAGACAACTAATCATATTTACCTTCTGGAATGTCGCAAATTTGGGTGGCAGACGTAACACAGACATTTCATTATTATCTATTTCCGTGTTTCCATAAATGTTGGTATTTTCATTGTTGAACTCTTCAGATAATGCGTGTTGGCCATGTTGATACCGTCAATTTTGTCGGGATATCTATTGGTATACTCTATAGTATCCCGATTTAGCTTTGCCTGTTTAAGCCACTTTAATTTTCTGTTAAAGTGCTTATTACATTCTTGAGTAATGTACTGTTCTTCGGAGCGTATAAGGCTTATAAATGTTAGTTTTTCTGCTGGTGTGGTGATTTTAGATATTTCATCTATTAGGTTACGCTTTAGTTTTTCTTGATGACTTAATTCTCTATAGATCTTCTTTTTTATGTTTAGAATTAAAGTTCGTTTTAGCCTATCTGCTTGTTTTTTGGTGAGTTGTAATCTTCTAACGTCGGTATTGATGGTGTTGGTGTAGATTCTAGAAGTGGTGCACAGTTTTATGAAGTGTAGTTGTCGAGATGTTATGGTTTTTCGTAGAAAACAGAACATGGTGGTTTTCAGAATCTTGTTAGCCTGGCTAAGGCTTACGATATTTCGTTTCTGAATTTGTTTAGCAAGATTCTTTATCTGAAATCGTGTGTTGAAACCGATATTGTTATACTTTGGGAGGGTCATGTTGCCAATAAGAAACACACGCACCAGTTGCTTTCACTTCAATTTAATTTATTATATATTTATAAATTTACAAATTTATAAATTTACAAATTTATAAATTTCTGGTTGGTTGGTTGGTTCCACAAC
>OZ024745.1:24518412-24520912 GCA_964016885.1 Eledone cirrhosa | reverse complement strand
ACAAAGAACTATCTTCATCTTACAGACCCACACTCCCCCCGGCCTGAACTCCCCACCCTTATTCCTTTAGCCTTCGACCGCCCCCCTGCCCCCACACTTATCCCCCACTAACACCACTAACACACCCCTCCTTTTCACCGCCCACCCCACAACTAACAATACTAACACCTCCACTACACCCCTCATCCGACCACCCTTCCACAACTAACATACTAACATCCCCCCTTCTTCTCCTCCTCCCCCTCCTTATTACACACACACACCCACCCGCACATATATACACGCGCTCACACTAAACACACACCCTACTACCACCACTAACCCTCACCCCCACACCTCCATCCCACCACCCCGTAACTAACCTCATTAACACCCCCTGACCCCAAGCACACGAACACACGCACCCACTAACACCACCCACCCCACACGCAACTAACATCACTAACACCCCCCAACCCCACGCACACGTACCCACACACCCTCGTACACCACCAACTCTACACACCCTACCACCACTAACCCCCACTCACACCTGCATTCAACCCTTCCCCACCTCCCGTATACTAACAGCCACTAACACCTCCTTCATCAAACTACACACACACCAGTACACCACACTCCCTCCATAGAATCCATAGAACTACACACACCCTTCTCTCCCCGCTCCACCCACACCCTCGCTCCACACTCACTCATCCCACTAACACCTCTACTAATACACACACACACCCTCCTCACTCCAACTTTCACACCTACCCATCCTCGCCCCTTTACCATTCCACCGACTGCTGCTATGCACTCTGACCACCTCCCAGCACAAACAGACACACAGCACTCCCACCGCTTGACCACTTCCTGTTGCGCGCGCACCCCACATCTCTCCTCTTCCGACCATCTCTTCATGGAATACTCGTATGTGGAACTTGACCACCACGGAATCTACTAAACATCATTGGAATTTACCAACATTTCAACCATCCTCTTACGGAATCACCTATATAACTCACCCACACACACACCCCCAACATTTTTTTTCTCCCACACGCCACCTACACCCACAACACGCTTAAACCCCACACACACGTGCTTTCCACCACATATTTACACCCTCAGCCTCCTGATTCCTCTCCCCCCACCCCTCTATCCACACACGCACAGACACTCCGACCTACAACCCCCACACACACACATCTTCCTGAACATGCAACCCCGTTCTTCCCCCAACCCTTACTTTCACATACACACACGTACACCTACACACACACACCACCTTCAGCCCTCCCCGCTCGGACACCCCGTCTCCCTCTCCCCACTCCACCCGCCACCACCCCTACACACACCACACCCTTCCACCACCTGTTTTACCCCTTTTTAATTTCAGTTTATTTTGATCATGCTTTTATATTTAATTTTATTTCATTTCCTTGTATTTTGATCATGCTTTATTTTTATTTTTATTTTTAATTTCATTCGCACCGTTTCCTCTCTCCACCACTCCCCTACACACCCTTTGAACTCTGTTCCCACACACTTCTCACCACCTGAGAAAGGGCTTATGCCCGAAACGTCGTTCCCCCCCACCACCCCACTCTCCAGAGCGTGAAATTAATAAACATTCGTTGTACTGCCTCTCTGTTTTGTTCCTGTTCAAATTTTTCCATTATATATATATATATATATATATATATATATATATAGAACAGAGCTATTTAATTAGAAAGTGAACAACACAAAATATAACTACTCCATTACCAAAGGTTTCTGGATCCCAGACAATATTAATATACGTCTGGATCGGTCATCAGACAGAGATGTTATGCTATAACAGACGTATATTAATATTGTCTGGGATCCAGAAACCTTTGGTAATGGAGTAGTTATATTTTGTGTTGTTCACTTTCGAATTATATATATATATATATATATATATATTACACACACACACACACACACACACACACACACACACACACACACACACACATATATATATATATATATATATATATATATATATATATATATATATATATATAATGGCAATTATAAGTGAAGAGTAGATAGACAAAAATATAGCTAATTTTACTTCAAAGTCCCATTTTTAAATATATATATATATTGAGAAAGAGAAAAAGAAAGCGGGAGAAAAGCAGAGAGAGAGAGAGAGAGAGAGAGAGAGAGAGAGAGAGAGAGAGAGAGAGAGAGAGAGAGAGAGAGAGAGAGAGGGGAGAGAGAGATACGAGGGTGGACTGAAAAGTTCATAGGCTGACTATGAAGGGTGATGCTAGAGTTGCGAAACCTTGCGTACATTAGTTTCAAATATTCTTATTAATAACTGCAGTCATTCCATGAGAGTATCTTGGTCAGCCCCACCAGACTAAAATCCCAGTCTAGTACTAGTGTTGACAGAGATAAAGGTGGACGAGTCTCACAGTCCCTCTCTCTAGCAGTACTGTACCTGTAATTCAAACGACCAGCCTTGTCACGTGTGTCAGGCTGA
>OZ024745.1:24503412-24510912 GCA_964016885.1 Eledone cirrhosa | reverse complement strand
TGCAGCAAAGAGTTACGGCCCTTTATGGTCTGAGTTCAAATCCCGCCGAGATTAACTTTGCCTTTCATCCTTACAGGGGTCGATAAAATAAAGTACCAGTAATACACTGAGATAATTGTTGGCCTTGTGCTAAAAGTAGAAACAATTAATTTATTGTTTATTATCTGTTTAATTTGTCTACCCGTTGTCATGGTTACATAAATCCCACTGTCCTTGTCGTTTTGTATTGTCCTATATGTTTCAACCCTAGGGCAAATACAGGAAGAAAGAATCACTTGCCCCGGTGTAACCCATGGAAGTTTCCCCTCTATTGGGGAATTTTCTTTTGTTTCTATTTTTTGTTACATCTTTTGTCTTTGTGTTATTCTCCTTATTACACGCAGAAACCCACATTGTAGCGTCCTGTGTCGGCCTAAATGTATCTTTCTGTCAACCCTTGTGATCAATAAAGAATTGTTATTAGTGTATTACTGGTACTTGATTTTATCGATCCCGTAAGGATGAAAGGCGAAGCTAACCTTCTGAGTTGAAATCCCGCCGAGGCTAACTTACGGGGTCGATAAAATAAAGCATCAGTAATGCACTGTGATCGATTTAATCGACTTTCCCCTCACCCCAAATTGCTGGTTTTGTGCCTAAACTAGAAACAATTATTATTAATATTTTGCAGATTTTTGATTTTTCCTTGCGTCTTTAACTCTTTAACTCCCAGTCTCTACCTATATCCATTTACTTCACTTCAATGTTTTGTTGTTTATTTCTAAAACCAATCAATGTAGCGACACCATACACACTCCTCCTCCCGACCCTATATTACCTCCATGGCTATCCTCGTGTTAACAATAGTGTTAAATTACATATCAAAGTGACAACAATGCCTCATACTCAACCGGGTGGGTTAATGTATGCAATATAATTTCACACGGTATGATGGTTACTCTGATTTCAAAACATTTCGTTATGGTGGATTGGCAGCATCGGTAGAGGGTCGGGCGCCATGCTTTGAAGCATAGAATTACCTCCCTTTATGATCTGAGTTCAAATCCCGCCGAGGTTAACTTTGCCTTTCATCCTTACGGGGTCGATAAAATAAAGTACCAGTAATGTACTGGATAATTGCTGGCCTTGTGCAAAAAAGTAGAAACAATTATATGAGAGTGTGGTTCCATATTGAACTGGAGGAATGCAGATGGTAGATATTAGCAATTCTGAGAGATTTTATGGTTATTATTATTATTTAGTCCCAGGGAGGATCAGATTGAGCAATCCTAGATCAAAGATATTTTAACTGTGACCCAACATTTTATATATCTGGTAGTACACTGTCTTATGTTGTGTTCATGTGGTAGGATGTGATTTGAGGAAGATGTTGCTGTTATTTCTCACATGTTGAGCGACCACATACAGGCTTTCATGTTGGCTGGAAATATGGCTGGTTTCTTTGGTTTCCTGAATAGAAAAGTTTTGAAGGACGAAATGTCATTCGCGCCTTAGTGTTATGGTATTGGAGAGATATAGGGTACGGTTCCTTGTATGCACTTATGTCTACCTTTTTTTCCATCTATAATCTATCAAATATTCTCAATGTACCTTCCTATAACACTAAGAAATACTTGGAGGGAATTTGGATTCACGACGTATGGCTGATTTCCTGCAACATCAGTCACTTTCTTTCTCTCTCTCTCTCTTTGTCTCTCTCTCTCTATGAAACTATCTATCTATCTATCTACAGATTTTGGCCAAGGTGTTGGCAAAGAGGCTGGCGCTTGTCGTCAAAAACCTGGTGGGAGAAGCGCAGACATGCGCAATCCCGACCAGGACCATACACGACAACCTCCACCTCATGCAATACATCGTAGAGAGGATTGGGTGTAAACCCGGCTTCGGTGGGGCCCTGATCAACTTGGATCAGTCTAAGGCTTTCGATAGGGTTGACCATCGTTATCTGGATGCGGTGCTCGAGGCGGCAGGCTTCGGACCCGTGTTCAGGGCCTGTATTGCTGCAATGCACAGCAGCAACATCTGCTCAAGGGTCAAGGTGAACGGCTACCTCTCGGAGCCGTTCCATATCACACGATCTATCCGACAGGGATGCCTTCTCTCCTCCCTTCTGTACGTACTGACTCTCGAGCCACTACTGCGGAAGTTGGAGCTATTGCAGGGCATCCCTCAGGAACCGAGACTGTGGAAAGCGGCGTCGGCCTACGCCGACGACTTTACAGTAATGGTGTCGAGCACCTCGCAAATTGAGGAAGTCGGCACCCAACTGAAGGAATACGAAAGGCTCACAGGAGCGAAGCTGAACCGGGACAAGTCCATCGGTTTGCACTCGGATCGTGGAGAGGCAAACCGATGCCTTCTGATGGCGTCGTCGGACGCTGGACGGGAGGACCGGTAAAGCTGCTCGGGGTCTGTTTGGTCCGGACCTCCAGGTGGAGAAGAACTGGAACGAGGTGACGGCCAAGGTGTTTGCACTCACCCAGAAGTGGGCCGAGTGCAAACTATCCTTGAAAGGTCGAGTGGAGGTGGAGAACACTTTTATAGCGTCCGTCATTTACTAACGCTTGACCGTCGTGCCTTGTCCAGCCAAAGCGCTCGCCAAAATAGAGCGCGTGCTCTTCCAATTCCTTTGGAAGAAGCGGGCTCCTTTGGTGAGAAGATCCATCTGCTGCCAACACCCTTCCAACGGAGCGCTGGGGATGCCGTGGCTAACGATGCGCAAACACGCGCTCAGGCTGCTGCATCTCCACGTATTCCTCACCGGACAACCGGTGTGGGCCCCGTTCGTGAGGCGAGCCTTCCCACGACTCGTCTCGCTGACCGAGCTGCAGTCGTTGGTCAAGCAAAGACCAAGGAAAATGGGCGACTGGCACATCGAATGTGCTCAGGCGCTCACAGCCCTCTGGCGGGCGCACCCGGCGATCAGTGGAGACTTCACTTCGTCATTCTATAGAAGGTTGGTCCGCAGCAAGTGCGACGACGCGCTCGGAGAAACTCTAGGCGTAGAGGAAGACGAACTGGCTAGTCTGTTCGGTAGGACCTTCTGCCCGAGACCGATAGACAACTTCCAAAAGTCCCTGGCCTGGTAGTGCTACCGAGGAGCTCTATCAGTTGAGACAAGCTCTACAGACTTGGGCGCCCGGGCAGGGACCCTTCAAAAAAGGTCTGTCCGAGATGCGTGCGAGACGAAGAAACCGTCACGCACGCATTATTACACTGCCCGGGCGTTACCGACCTGTGAGTCTATGTAGAACGACCACCTAGTCCATTGTCATGATCAAACCGCCACGCTCCTTTAAAAACGAGAGGCGGTTTTCCTTTGTGTGATAGCTATGGCGAAAATGGTTGTATGGTGGATGAGGTTAAAAGGGCTGAGATCAGACACCTTTCTCTCCGGCGAGCAACTGATTCTTTTTTCCAAATACCACTTTGGAAGAAGAATCAGGATGGAGAGAGAGGTGCTGTACCCCAGCAAGTTTTATGAAAGGTGGGTGAATGTGGAGAGAATGGCCCGAGTGAATGGGCCTTCTCTCTATATCAGCCTGTAGGTTAAGGAAAAAGAGGAAGAGTGGAAAGGGGTACTCACTCTTCGTACTCCTGGAGATGAGGGTTGCACATTTTTTCGGAGGTATGTGTTACCCATATGTAATGTCTCCCCCTATTGGGGAAAATCGACTAATTTTTAAATTGCATTTGTGATAGTATTTTACACGTTTTTATTGTATGTAAACTTCCCCCTTTGTATTTGTTCCCTTCTTTTGTGCCCATGTGGCTAATAAAGAAACATATCTATCTATTTATCTATCTATATACAAATATAAATTTAGCGAGAATCACATTTCGGCGGGGTCTCTCTCTCTCTCTCTCTCTCTCTCTCTCTCTCTCTCTCTCTCTCTCTCTCTCTCTCTCTCTCTCTCTCTATATATATATATATATATATATATATATATATATATATATATATATATATTCTTTCACAGATCCAAATAAAAAATCTTCAACGGCACTATCAGGGGTACTCTGGCAACTTAAGCTAGATAACGTTAGATATTCGACGGCTTGGAATATAGTCTCAAGAGGGATTCCTTTTAATTCATCCTCTGAGACATGTGACCTCTGCGCAGAGGAGATATTCTTTATACTAAAATCTAAAAATTCCCTTAACCTACGGACAAATTTATTCAGTTGTTGCAAGCATAGATTAAACTCAACGTTTAAATATAAATTTAAATTTAAAATGTAGTATATTTAGTTTGATTTATATTTATATGAGAACTAGCCGATAAATCTTTTGATTCCTAAATCTTTGATTCCCTCTTTTTACTCTTTTTATTGTTTAATTTATTTTATTTATTTTTATTTTTATCTAAACATTCCTCATGAAAAATTAAGCTACCCTAAAAGCCGATGCTCCAAATTTTTTGAATTAACCTTACACTAGATAAACTTCTATATTAAATATAGGAACATATGTAGACATTATTGGACATCATAATCTTTTTTGCGATATTCTTTGCTAGATGTGATTTGATAGATAATTTTGGGCTTTGTCTTGTAATGAACTTGGCAATATATTGTCAATTAACTTTGAAGGGTTGTTCTTTGTGGTTTATTTTCATTTTTATTTTTATTTTTATTTTTATTTTTATTTTTATTTTTATTTTTATTTTTATTTTTATTTTTATCTTTATTCTTTTAGTATTGTAGTATTCTATAATATTTTTATTTTTATTTTATTTTTAATATTTTTATATGTAAATTTTTAATACGTAATATTTTTTAATACGTATTTTTAATATGCAACATTTTTATTATGTAATATTCTTTCGTAATATCTTTTTAGTTTTCTATTCTATATTTTTATATATTTTTACTTATTATTATTATTATTGTTATCTTTGTTTATAATATAATATATATTTTCGATTAGTATATTGAAATCTGCTCTCTATTTCTGCTTGATAGATAATCTTGTAGAGTAATCGCAAGAATAATAATATGCTCAAATTTTTATACCACATTGAGAATGTTTTCCGGTAACTTAGAATTTGCGGAGTGAATCAGTTGGATTCACATTGATGTTTGTAGCTGTCACATAAACATATGAATTTTTAAAAACTAAACATAAGATAATGAATTTTCACACATTGTGAATACTTGTTTCATTCAGTAATACTGATATTTACAGTATAGTGTAAGTTTTATAAATACTAATACATTAAAACATAGGGTTTTCTACGCCTCGAATATGTCTGGCTATTTTTAAATTTTTTCTCTCTCTATATCTCTCTATATCTCTCTATATCTCTCTATATTTCTCCCTTACATTAATACTTGAGCTAAATAAATAAATAAATAAATAAATAAATAAATAAATGTATCATTGATACACTTACTCAAAATGACCTCCCACTACCTAATTTTCTATATATATATATGTATCTATCTCTATTTCCTCTCTCTCTCTATATATATATCTCTTTCTGTCTCTTTACATGAAGCTCTTCGCTTTATCTATTTTTCCATCTCTCTATTTTGTTCCATGCATTTCTTCTTTTTCTTTTTTCTTCTTTTTTTCTTCTTTTTCTTTTTCTTCCTTCTCTTCGTTCTGTCTTTCTTTCTTTCTTTTTTCCCTCTTTTCTTTTTCTCTTTCTTTCTCTCTGTATTTTCACTGCTAGCGTAAACCTCTCCAAATGAAGTTGATGTTTATTACGGTATGTCGAATATATTTATCTATAAAACTGTTTATATTGTATTTTGTCTGATGAAGGCATAGCATATTGTTAATATGATATCCCCGAAATATATATAATGAAATAAATATGGTTTTATAAATATAGTTTTCCATTTATTTAATATTGTAAATATACTCCAAATATTTGTCGAGTGCTTTTATATCAGTTATAAATATTTACTAGTTGTAACCCAACAATTTTAAATATAACTTTACATGTATATATATATAAAAACTTAATTATATATATATATATATATATATATATATATCAATCTATCTATCTATCGATCGATAAAAAGTGACTATCTGTAAGATATCTAGCACACACACGCATCTATATACACATATACATACAATCTAGAAGTATGTTCGTGTATTTCAATATAGGTATTATATACCATGCCCTTTCTATATCACAGAAGATCGAGAAAGATTGTCACCAAAACTACATTATGTCTGTTTAGATATATTCCAGTATATATGCACACACACACACACACAGACAGGCATGCCTACACAAACCAAGCACATACACACATTCATACATATATATTACAAACGCACACGTATATATTGACAATGATATAAATAATAATAATAAAATAATAATAATAAACAACTCTTATTTCAGAACCTTTGAACGCGAAACTCTTGAAGTGTAAACGCCAAAACAATAACCTCTGCCGACATAAGACTATCAGTGTCATCTGAAAATAAATATCAAAACACAAAAAGAAGTAAAGAAACAAACAGCAATAAGAATGGAGTAAAATTCCCAGCACTCCCCGAGTACAAACAAAATGGCGGCCAACGTAAAGCGGCCATTGTATATGTTTGAGGTCATGGTAGTAAGTAGTATAGCTTACAGGCAGGAGATTTGATATGGCGACCGATATCTCGGCACGTATTGTAATCAGCAGAGATTGGTAGGCTGTGTCACAGAATTCGTCTTTATTGATCCGCCGACGTAATATATCAATAATAACACAAACGACGCCGCTCCATCGATCGATTTGCTCATTTGTGGTAATGATAAACAAATGGGGGGGGGGGGCTCATAGATAATACACATTTACATATGTATTTATGTACGTATGTATGTAGGTATATATGTATGTATATATATATATATACATGTATTTATGTACGTATGTATGTATGTATGTATATATATATATATGTATATATATATACATGTATATATGTGTATGTATGTATGTATGTATTTATGTACGTATGTATGTGTATATATATATACATGTATGTATGTATGTATGTATGTATTTATGTTCGTATGTATGTATATATACATGTATATATGTATGTTTGTATGTATGTATGTATATATACATGTATATATGTATGTATGTATTTATGTACGTATGTATGTTCTTCCGGTTTTATAATTTCACAAACTTTTGCCAATAGAGAGAGAGTCGGTTTCTAACATAGACACAAGACTTTCTTATTGGAATTTACACAACATCAACTAGGTAGATATGTCTGCATGTCAGTATGTATGCATGTGTAGATATGGATGTTATTGTATGTGTGGATGTGTATGTTTTGAGTTGTATGTGTGCATGTGTATATGCTTAGTATCTGTACGCAGTTATTAGATGCAAAAGTTTTGGAATGTTTTACATATTTTTACTGTTCCATTAATGGTGTATGTATGTATGTATGTATGTATGTATGTATGTATGTATGTATGTATGTATATACATGTATATATGTATATATATATATATACATGTATATAT
>OZ024745.1:24478412-24490912 GCA_964016885.1 Eledone cirrhosa | reverse complement strand
GTCAAATTTGCCTTTCATCCTTTCGATGTCGATAAAAAATGTACCAGTCCAGTACTGGGTCGGTTCTTCTTCTATAGAAAAATCGGTAGGTCTAAAAGTGCCCTAGACACGCCGAATGATGGTGCTTCTACGACTCCACAAGGGGTTATGGGATCTTTATCCTTTATCCACAGTAGACATAATAATGGTTTCTGATTTAGGCACAAGGCCAACAATTTTAGGGACGGGGGGGGGGGGGGGTATTCGACTAAATCAACTCCGGTGCTAAACTGGTGCTATATGTTATCGACCCCGTAAGGATGAAAGGCAAAGCTAACATTGGCGGGATTTGAAATCAGAACGCAAAGGGCCGTAACTGTATGCCACGAAGCATGGTGTCCGATGCTCTATTAATACTGCCAATCCACCTCAATTAGAGGTCGTTAAGAGTTTCGCGAGAAACACTGATAAATAAGCTATTGTATTTTTGAATAATTGTTTGTTTCATTTTAAAATCGTAATTTCACTAAACACATCCGGCACATTATTGGAAAACCCTTTTATTAAAATAAAGGCTTCAATCTCTAAAAGAGATAGATATTAATAAAGGTATATAATAGTTTTTTATGTGGGGGTTCTTTGAGAAATGAGAACTTTTTCAAGGGTTCCTCAGGGGTAAAAAGGTTGAAAAAAGTTGCTCTAGAACAGCACGAACACCAACAGAAGTGATACAATTACACGCACATGCACCAAACAGTTTGGGTCCTTCTCCCTCTTAAATTTATCTATCATCAAATAAAGATGCCAGAAGACAGAACAAAACGTCTCATTGCAAAAAACAAAACAAACAAACAAACAAAAAGAAACAGACAAAAAACAAACAAGCAAACAAACAAATAAAAGCAATACAAAAAAAAAAGCCAAATAGATGCGAAAGAGTCGGCAACCTAGCCACCAAAAACAATATCAAGAACACTAAATGCCCCCCCCCCCCAATAAAAAACAACAACAACATCAAAAATCTTATCAACTGTGTACCTAAAACGTTATAACAGATTATAAAACTTTAATAATTTTTAATTTTTACTTTTTAATTCTTTTATGATATGATTAATGTTAGATTAAAGGGTCCTATTTAGGTATATAAACATATTTTTGGTTAACATGATCTCTTGAGGAATGTGCATACCTTTTGATTGTTAAGATATATTGAATTTTTAACTGGGATTCTTGTATATATTTTTTAAAAATATATGGCTTATACGCTTAACAATTATAATGTACCGTAAATCATTCATGCATTTATGTTTTTGTATATTTACTTATTTAGAGTATGTTTTACGATTCAGGAAGTTTGATTTATATATTTTTATTTATATATATTTACGGTATATGCATCACACACGATACTAGTCGTCAATCTTTTTTCCACCTATCTTGATGTAAAACTTCAATTATAACATTACTAACAATGATTGTACTGTTTATTTATTATATGTATATCGATCACTAATATCTGGAATACTCTATTTATATTTGAATAAATCTGTATATCTAGTATAATAGCATGCCTCTAATTACATTTATAAGTACTTTAGATACTTTAATGATTTTCTAGTGTTATAATCGTTAAATATATTCTAAATATTTTCTAAATTTTCTAAGTTATATAATGATTATTATTTAATTTAATTAAATTAAATTTTGGCTTACCTTCGGGTCAATGAAATCCTTAGGCTTTCTCTTTCTTATGTTTGCAGACACATTATACTACTATATAAATTTATAAAGAAAATCTAGGATCGCAGACAATTCATTTTTTTTACTTTGAATCGTATTCTTATGCGTATGATTCAAGAAGTTTGACTCTATATATTTATAGTATATATTTGTTACATGACCTTATTATAATAATTGATCTAAAACCTTAATTTTTAACAATATTACCAGTAACTTATTTATTATATTATATTATGTTATATATAAATGATAGGTATCATCTTAACCTTTACACAATATAATATTTGTTTATATTTAGACAAATGCATATATTTAATTTAATAATAAATTTTTTTTAAATTTTAATTATAAGGCCTTTTGATGCTTTAAGGCATTCTAATTGTTAATCTGAATTATTTTAAAATTATATCGTCAAAATAATAATTAAATATATAATAAAATTATTAAGATTTACCTTCGAGAGGATGAAAAATAGCATGTTTTCTCTCTCATGTTTACAAATAGTTTAAATATGAATTCATAAAATATGATTTCATAAATTAAATATGATAGTATACTTTAATATTAATACAGATATTTATAAACTTTTATAGCCTGAAATATTATACACTTTAATTAATTCATTACTCTGAACTAACTTAAATGATTTGAAAGTTAACGGTCAACCGGACACATTTGGATAGTATATATAACTAATTAACTGAGGAAATTAACCCTTATTGATTACACCCAGTTATATTTAGGAGTTAGACTGATGAATATTTCTAGATAATGCAATAATTCTATGATTCGAGTTTACTCTATCGCATACCTATGCCCAAATGTATAGTTGTGTATGGATATATATCATAGATAACTATACATCCCTCCCTATAATTATAATTATTCCTCTTTGTCTCCCTTTCCTTGGTCAATTTTCCTTTTCTCTCTATATCTCTTCTAACTATATTTTCCCCTCATATGTTTTCTCTCTGTCTTTTTTCTTTCCTCTTTCTTCAATAATTATTTGAATCTCTAACAGATATGTAAATTACTGTTATGTATTTTTAAGCTTTCTTACACGCACCCTCTGTATTATATGTATTATATGTATTATATGTAAGTTTTTTCATGTATCAATCTTAAGGTATATAAATATTGAGTTTTATCATATCTTACTCACTACCATGACTGGATCTTAACCATCTACTAAGTCAGGGTATGTCATGCATCATCTTATTTTATCCGATGAGGACGTACTGTTCAAGTTAGCTCAGTAGCTCTGAAATATGTATAATAAAATATACTTGATCACAATGAAGTTCTATTTTTGTTAATATTTTGAATGAATATTAATAACTCCGGAAAACCAATTCTGATGAGTGCTTCCAATCTATTGTAAAACTAATTCTTTGATTTATTCATCGAACCTTGTTTAACCTTTAAATATATATATATATATATATATATATATATATATAAAATATATATATATATAACATATATTATATATATATATATAAATACTAGCATTAAAGCCCGGCGTTGCTCGGGGTCATTAAGTTATCAAAGTTAGGTTGCACCACCCATTTTATGGTAGGCCTTTTTTGTCTGGCAGGCACTGGGTGAATGAATTGCAGACCTGGAAGCAGGAGCTGCGCCAGCAGTGACAATTGTAGTTTCGCCTATGGATATTATCTGTGTGCAAAAAAGTGTTGACATTCATTGTTTCACAGTACTTGCGCAACACGCGCGTAGACGATGCCAGCCGAACAACAGAGCTGCGATGGAATTGTTCTGCATGGTTGTCTGTGTGTTTTCTAAATTTAAGACAGTAGGGAGGGTTGTGATATGAGGGAGAGTTAGCTGTTGTTTCTAGCAGGTTGAGTGACCTCATAGAGGATATGTGTTTTCTAAATTTAAGACAGTAGGGAGTGGTGTGATATGGGGGAGAGTTAGCTGCTGTTTCTAGCAGGTTTAGTGACCTCATAGAAGATATATTTTCTAAATTTAAGACAGTAGGGAGGGGTGTGATATGGGGGAGAGTTAGCTGCTGTTTCTAGCAGGTTTAGTAACCTCATAGAGGATATGTGTTTTCTAAATTTAAGACAGTAGGGAGTGGTGTGATATGGGGGAGAGTTAGCTGCTGTTTCTAGCAGGTTTAGTGACCTCATAGAGGATATTATTGTTTATCATTATCTATAAAAGGCAGATTGTTGTTGTTGTTGTGTGTGTGCACATGTTCCATGTTTATACATTTGCACAATTTCAAACCGATTCGACTCAAAGTCTGTAAGAATCCACGTTCGTTGAGAGGTTTTAAAAAAGATTTATCGCTTGTTGTTGAATAAATATATCTGTTGCTTTTGAATAATTGTCGTTTCGTATGAAATGTAATAATTGAGCAACTAAAAGTTAGTGTGGTTATAAATCACGCACGTTGTTTAATTGCTTTAAATGTTTTTTTATCATTTGAAGTGAGTATGTGTTTGTATGCGTTTGTAAATAAATCAGTAAGTTTGAAGTATAAAAGAGAAAGTAGCAAAATGTGTGGGTTGTAGATAGAGGTAAGCAGATGATATGAGAGAGTAAAACGGACAGTATCACCATCAAGCTTTGAAAGAGAAAGTAGCAGAAAGTATGAAGTTATATAGATTTTGAATGGTAGTAGAAAGAGTTTAGCAGTTTAAATGAGAGAGAAAAATCGTAAAATATTGAGTTTTATCTATTTTTTGCGTAATTGTGGGTGAAATTGAAAAAATTAGATGTGCCAAGACGCAATCGAAGCTATTTCGAATACTGAATTGTAAATTTCAATTGAAGAAATTCTATATCGTAGATTTCTATAACAAAGGAGCATGTCCACACACTGAGCTTTATAGATTATGATATAACATATATAACACACACACACACACATACATATATATATAAAAATTAGAATTGGAGCTCTGAAATAGCAATATATATATGGATGTATATATAATGTATTTTGCAATACACTTTATGCTTAATTAAAAGCATTTTGAAGACCGTAAGCTATTGTTTTAAAGTACTGACAAATTCACTCACTTTGATCTCAGCAAACGGGAGATAAGCCGACAAGACTTGTTTCGCTTTGGTTGAAGCTTATCAAGGCCAACTACCCCACCTGTTTACTGAGATCATTGATGTTATATTCTTATAGAAATCTAGTAAATAATCAGGAGCTGATTATGCAGAGCGGTTGTTGGTCAGGCAGAAATTAAAAATTAGAATTGGAGCTCTGAAATAGCAATATATATATGGATGTATATATAATGTATTGGCCTTGATAAGCTTCAACCAAAGCGAAACAAGTCTTGTCGGCTTATCTCCCCTGTTTGCTGAGATCAAAGTGAGTGAATTTGTCACTACTTTAAAACAATAGCTTACGGTCTTCAAAATGCTTTTAATTAAGCATAAAGTGTATTGCAAAATACATTATATATACATATATATATATATATATATATATAACCAAAGATTAATATGGTTCATTGATTACTCAATGAATACAATTTTACAATAGATTAAAAGCACTCAATAGAAAAATGTTTTCCTGGAGTTTTTATTATTCAAAATATTAACAAATGAAGGATATTCACATAATCAAAATATATGCTTTATTATATATATTTCAAAGGTACTGTGTAGTTTTTTTTTGCAGTACACCCTCATCAGATAAAATATATGATTTGATATATGACATACCGCTACGGTGTTGATTATACAATTCCAGTATTGGCAGTGATTTATTTCATCAAATCTCAATGTTTATATACCACAAATAATATGATAAACTTAAAGAAGAAGAAAAGGACGTAGAGCAAGTTAGAGATATGAGAGAGGGTGTAAGGAAAGGAAAGGCAAGAAAAAAAATACATACATAAATGAATAAATAATAAAAGGATGAAGGAGTGAAAGAAATATATAAAAAAAGAAAAGACGAATAACGACAAAAGGGGGATGGTGTGGGGAAAGTAAAGGGAACAGTGGGGGGGGGGGGGTAAAGAAAAATAAAGAAAAATAAAGGAACATCAAATAGAGGGGGATAGAGAAAAAACCGTTGTTTTCAACGGAAAGGCACTAGTGAAGTCATAGATTGGTTCAATAATATCAAAAATAAAAATAATTATAAGTTCATTCAAATGGATATAGCGCTATCATATGCATATAAACATACGGACCTATCTAGTGATGAGATAAATATTATATTAACAGCAAGGCGAATTTTGATTGATTTTAATAATGATCTTTGGACTAGATTGGATAGAGAGAAGAATTTTGACATTACTATGGGTTCGTCTGATTCGGCGCAAGTTACGGATCTTGTGGGAATTTTTATCCTTAACATAATGGATAGAAAACTGCCGGAGATTACCGGAGGTTTATATAGAGACGACATATGTAGAAAAACATAATAATAGCGAATTAAATAGAGTAAAGAAAGTAATTATAGAATTTTTTTTAAATTACGACCTGAAATTAGAAGTAGAAAATAATATTAAAATAGTTAATTTTTTAGATGTGACTCTTAATTTGAACTCTGGCCTTTATTATCCTTTCCATAAACTCAATGAGAACTTAAATTATGTTAGTTTTTATTCTAATCATCCTAAAAGTGTTAAGAATGCAGTAGTCAATAGTGTACAACAACGAATATCCAGGCTATCTGCTAATAGATCCATATTTAATAGTAAGGCTGTATATAATAATGAAGCGTTACATAAAGCTGGATATAACAATAATATTGAGTATATAGAAAAAATACTGAAAATAATATTAATTATAATCACACTAATCATAATAAAAATGAATATAAAAACAACAACTTGAGGAATAAATCGGGGAAAAACATAAGAACTAGATCTATAATTTGGTATGCTCCGCCAGCATCTTTAGCTATTAAAACACAGGTAGCGCACTTATTTTTTAAAGCCTTGGATAAATGCTTCCCTAGGTCACATAAATATTACTCTATCTTCAATAGACACACAGTTAAACTTTCTTATTCAACAACTATGGATATTGCTCAAAATATAGCAAAAATAAATAGTAAAAATCATAATTTGAACCAACATAATTAGCAATAATAACAATAATAATAACAATACTTTAGTTAATGGGAATAACAATAATAATAGTTTAAATACGAATAATAGTAGAACGCCTGTAAATAATAATGTGAATAGTTTAAGGTCAGGAAATAAGATTGAGAAGAAATGTAATTGTAGAAAGAATTCCGAATGTCCTTTACAAAATAATTGCCTTGACAAGAATCTAGTATATAAATGCACCATTAAGACAAATAATAATATATATAACTACATTGGTGACACTTCATCTAAATTTAAGGAACGTTAGGATAATCATAGACATTCTTTTAGTAAACCAGATAAGAAATTTTCAACTTCACTTTCACAATTAATATGGTCTTTAAAGGACAATAATATTAAATACTCCATCTCTTGGACCAAATTAAAGAATGCCAATGAAATTTCATTTTTTCCATTTATCGTTTTCAGTTCGCCCGGCCGACTAACTCACTCGATATGTAAATTAGGCTGCTCAGCCGTCAATATGCATATGGAAACTATATACTTTTAAACGTTCAATTGACTGACAGGAAGGTATACGGTGCTGATGACAGATAATAAGCTAGAAACTAGTTCATCGTTCCTTTGTCAGTGTTGAACAAAATGGCAACGATGTTTGCCGAACATTGTACGGCTAATAATTCAGGGTGTTTGTTTACAAACAAACCGAGCATTATAATAAATGTTCGGTAAACCCATACGCACATATATGTATGTGTGCCTGTATGTATATATATACATACTACTGTACATCTGTATACATATATGTATGTACGTATACATACTTATATTTAAGTATCAGCCGTACTAAGAGTGAGAAATGAAATTTCCTTTTTTCCATTTATATATATATATATATATATATATATATATATATAATTATATATATATGTATATATATATATATATATATATATATATATATATATATATATATATATATATATAATTATATATATATGTATATATATATATATATATATATATATATATTTATATATATATATATATATATATATATATATATATATATATATATATATATATATATATATATATATATATATATATATATATAATTATATGTATATGTATATATATATATATATATATATATATATATATATATATATATATATATATATATATATTCTAAAATTAGGTCATGTCTATATTTGGTTAAATTACAATTTAAATATTCATACCAGTCTTCGATGTGATTATGGTTATATTTCTATATATTGAACTGTTTTTGTTTTGTTTTTAATCAATAATTTATATCCAATTCATAATTAATTTATTTCATTATAGTTATCATTACACATTCATTCCTCTATGACACAGAAATTATTATCGTTGTTATTGTTTTCTTCTTATTGGTGTTATTCTTCTTATTAATATTATTAATTAGCAGGGGTGTGGACGACTCAGGGGTGACTCAGGTACCCCACCAATCCAGAACCACCCTGCCCTTCCATGGCACCCGGGGAGAGCACGCCTATAGGCTAATTAATAATTGTTTCTACTTTAGGCACAAGGCCAGCAATTACCCAGTGCATTACTGGTACTTTAATGCACTGGGTAATTGCTGGCCTTGTGCCTAAAGTAGAAACAATTATTAATTAGCCTATAGGCGTGCTCTCCCCAGGTGCCATGGAAGGGCAGGGTGGTTCAGGATTGGTGGGGTACCTGAGTCACCCCTGAGTCGTCCACACCCCTATAGGGAAATTTATTTTGTTATATTTATGAATAGTTTATTTTATATTTTTTTATATCTTCATTGTTAAAATAGTCTTGCCATTATGCAATTTGACTCGACCTTATTGTAAAGCCCCCACTGTCCCTGTCTTTGTATTGTACCCTACATGTCGGCCCTTGTGGTTAATGAATGAAATCATTATTAATATTATTAATATTATTGTTGTTATTAAATCGATCCCAGTGCATTACTGGTACTTTATTTTATAGACCTGGCAAGGATGAAAGGCAAAGCTAACCTCGGCGGTGCTTTACGTTCTGAATTCAAATAGCACCGAGGTTAGCTTTGCCTTTCATCCTTACCAGGTTGATAAGATAAAGTACCAGTAATGCACTGGGGTCAATTAAATCGACTTTCCCCTCTTCCCAAATTAGTGGCCTTGTGCCTATAGTAGGAATCATTTTATTATTTTTATTATTTGGAAGTATCGGTAGAGAGTCAGATAATGTTTAGAGCGTGTAGTTACGGCCCTTTATGATCTGAGTTTGTATCCCACCGAGATTAGCTTTGCCTTTCATCCTTCAGGAATATAAAGTACTAGTAATGCACTGGGGTGAATTTAATCGACTTCCCCACCAAAAAAAAAAAAGCTTTGGCCTTGTGCCTAAATCAGAAGTCATTTTTATTATTGTCGCTGTTGTTTTTGTTTCGTGTCTCAACTCCACGTGTTAAATCGCTCCGTAAGTTTTGCATTATTATACAAAATTTTGCACTGGACCTTTGTTACTGCCTTATAGTTAAACTAACAAGTATCTTCGTGTGATGGCTAGTTTTTTCTCTATCTGTTGCCCATAAGGGTTAAATCCTATGTAATTTCTGAATTTCTTCCACCTTCACCTCTTACCTCTCCTCTAGAATCCCCTACCATATCTGTCACTTCTTCTTATCCTGTATTTATTTTTACCATTTCCCTCCATACATTGCTTTCTCATTCTTTCCCTTCCTCTCTTTAGTTTCCACTTTCTCTAAGCAACTCATTACCCAACACTCATCATGCGCCGCCATTTTCAATTTTCACCTCGGTAATCGTTCATACGAACATTTTTTTATGCTTCTTAATCATAGCCTCCCACACTACCACCATCATCGTCACCACCACCAGCAACACCACTACCACGACGATTACCACCTCCACCGCCATCACCACCACCATACCATTATCAACTCCAACACTTACAACCACTAATCAACACCATTACCATTGCCACCACAAACTCTATCACCATCATCACCATCCCCACCATCATACGATTGTTAACATCACCACCACTACTTCCAACACCACCACCGCTATCACCACCACCATCACCACCACTACTCCCAACACCACCACCCCTATCACCACCATCACCACCACTACTCCCAACACCACCACCACTACTCCCAACACCACCACCACTATCACCACCATCACCACCACTACTCCCAACACCGCCACCACTACTCCCAACACCACCACCACTATCACCACCACTACTCCCAACACCACCACCACCACTACTCCCAACACCGCCACCATTATCAGCATCACAACACCACCACCATTACCAGGATCACAACTCTCAATATTACCAGTATACCACCATTGGCACAATCAACAACACCACTACCACCACCACCACCACCATTATACTACCACCAATAGCACCACCATTACCAGTACCACTAACACCATTACCAGCATCACAACACCACCACCATTACCAGCATCACTACTCCAAACACCACCACCACCACCACCATTACCAGCACCACTACCACCATTACCAGCATCACTACTCCGAACACCACCACCACCCACACCACCACCATTATACTACCATCAATACCACCACCATTACCAGCATCACTACTCCGAACACCACCACCACCCACACCACCACCACCACTATTATACTACCATCAATACCACCACCATTACCAGCATCACTACTCCGAACACCACCACCACCCACACCACCACCATTATACTACCACCACCACCACCATTATACTACCATCAATACCACCACCATTACCAGCATCACTACTCCGAACACCACCACCACCCACACCACCACCACCACCATTATACTACCATCAATACCACCACCATTACCAGCATCACTACTCCGAACACCACCACCCACACCACCACCCACACCACCACCATTATACTACCATCAATACCACCACCATTACCAGCATCACTACTCCGAACACCACCACCCACACCACCACCACCACCACCATTATACTACCATCAATACCACCACCATTACCAGCACCACTACCACCATTACCAGCACCACTACTCCGAACACCACCACCACCACCACCACCCACACCACCACCATTATACTACCATCAATACCACCACCATTACCAGCATCACTACTCCGAACACCACCACCCACACCACCACCACCACCACCATTATACTACCATCAAAACCACCACCATTACCAGCACCACTACCACCATTACCAGCACCACTACTCCGAACACCACCACCACCACCACCACCCACACCACCACCATTATACTACCATCAATACCACCAGCCTAGTCTTCACCTTTGTCACCTGACATCAGACCCATCAATATAATCACTGATTAATACCAATCATCCAAGAAGTTCATGTCTTCCTTTAGTCTCCCTCTCTTTCTCTCACCCTCTTCCTCACTCCCCCTTCTTCCTCACTGCCCCCCTTCTTCCTCACTCTCCTTGTCTCCCCATCTTCCTCCATCTCCTTCTCTCCCCCTCTTCCTCCCTCTCCTTCTCTCCCCCTATTCCCCACTCTCTTTCCACTATATTTACTTTAAATGTCTCTTCTACCCCCCCCCCGCCTCATTGTTTCATTGATTTTCCTCTTCAGATCTTACCGCCATTTTCTATTCACCACTGTCTATGTATCTTATTGTCCTCGTCCATGTCTCTAAGTGCTTTTCTCTTTTTGCTGTCATTAGTATATCATATATATATATATATATATATATTATATATATATATATATATATAGGAACGAGTAGGACCCCGACGGCTGAGCTCAAGCCGTTTCGACGGCTAATTCTGGACTAGTCGGGGTCCCACTCGTTCCTATTACCCACTCTACTACCCTAAGTATTGAGTACTTTCGTGCGTTATGGTCCACCTGGTTCCTTACCACATTTCCTTCGTTATATATATATATATATATGATATATATAATATATATATATTTATACACACACACACACACACACACACACACACACACACATATATATATATACATATATATATATATATATATATTGTTATACTTTGGGAGGGTCATGTTGCCAATAAGAAACACACGCACCAGTTGCTTTCACTTCAATTTATTATATATTTATAAATTCATAAATTTACAAATCTACAAACTTATAAATTATAAATTTCTGGTTGGTTGGTTGGTTCCACAACCAGATAGTTGTTTATATATATAGTCATAGTCCTTTCGTCACACACTCTGTGACCTCTTCAGTGACTGGGGATTCCTTTCTTCGTTTCTGTGCCTTTTCTTTCTTCTATCCTACGCCATTTTGTTTCTGTGTGTGTGACACACACAGAAACAAAATGGCGTAGGATAGAAGAAAGAAAAGGCACAGAAACGAAGAAAGGAATCCCCAGTCACTGAAGAGGTCACAGAGTGTGTGACGAAAGGACTATGACTATATATATAAACAACTATCTGGTTGTGGAACCAACCAACCAACCAGAAATTTATAATTTATAAGTTTGTAGATTTGTAAATTTATGAATTTATAAATATATAATAAATTGAAGTGAAAGCAACTGGTGCGTGTGTTTCTTATTGGCAACATGACCCTCCCAAAGTATAACAATATCGGTTTCAACACACGATTTCAGATAAAGAATCTTGCTAAACAAATTCAGAAACGAAATATATATATATATATAT
>OZ024745.1:24460912-24473412 GCA_964016885.1 Eledone cirrhosa | reverse complement strand
TTACGTCATCGGCGTAGGCTGACACCGCTTTCCGCAATCCCGGTTCCAACGGGATGCCCTGCAACAACTCCAACTTCCGCAGCAGTGGCTCTAGAGTCATTACATACAGAAGGGAGGAGAGAGGGCACCCCTGTCGGATGGACCGCCGATTTCAAACGGCTCCGAGAGGTAGCCGTTCACCTTGACCCTAGAGCAGATGCGGCTGCTGTGCATGGCATTGATCCAGGCCTGAAAACGGATCCGAAGCCTGCCGCCGCTAGCACCGCATCCAGGTAACCATGGTCGACCCTATCGAATGCCTTAGATTGATCCAAGTTGATCAGGGCCCCACCAAAGCCGGGTTCGTTCCCAACCCTCTCTATGATGTATAGCATGAGGTGGAGGTTGTCGTGGATGGACCTGGACGGGATAGCACATGTCTGCGCATCTCCCACCAGGTTACCCACGACAAGCGCCAACCTCTTTTCTAGCACCTTGGCCAAAATCTGTAACTCTGTATTTAGCAGAGTTATGGGCCTGAAATTATTTATATCGTCCCTCTTGTTCTCGTCCTTCCTCACTAGCGTGACTACGCCCTTGGTCACAGCACAGGTAATTCTCCCGTTCTGTTGCCAGTTGCAGTAGACCGCCGCGAGGAGATCGGGGAACAAGTCCGGCATAGCTAGATATAGTTCGCATGGAAGACCATCGAGACCCGGGGATTTGCGTTTGCCGCATTGGCTCAGTACGTCCTCTATCTCAGCGGCTGAAATCGGCTCCTCGCAGGACTTCGCCTCCCTGTCAGAGAGACGCGGCAGGCCGTCGAGGTATGGACCGAAGTCCACATCCCCAACCGGCTCCCCATAGATAGACAGATAGATAGATAGATATATTTCTTTTATTTGCCACTAGGGCATCAAAAGTGGGACAAGTACAAAGGGGGGAGTTTACACAAAAAGGCGTCCTCAATAAGGAGAAGGCAATAACAAAATATAAAAATAAAATAAGATATAACAAAAAATAAAATTTTTAACAAAATCCTCAATAGAGAGGAGGCGCCTTGGGGGGTCGCACACACCCCCGAAAAAAGTGTGCAACCCTTCTCCTCAGGAGCACAGAGAAGGGGTGCTCCCTTGGTCTTTCATCTTCCTCACCTATAGTCTGATGTAGAGTGAAGGCCCATTCACACGGGCCATTCTCGCCACTTTCACCCATCTTTCATAGAAACGGCTGGGGTGCAGCACCTCTCTCTCCATCCTGATCCTTCTTCCGAAATGATATCGGAAGAAACGGACCAGTTGTTGGCCAGAGAGAAAGGTGCCCGACCTCAGTCCTTTCAGACGCGTCCACCATACAACCTCTTTCGCCATGGCTATTACGCACAGAAACACCGCCTCTGCTTCATCTTTGAAGGGGGGAGGCGGCTTGATCATTACAATAGACTCGGTGGTCAACCGGATCGGTCCCACCCTTGACAGCAGTTGTTCGACATAGCCCCACAGATCGGCTACGCCCGAGCAGTGTACTAATGCGTGTGCAACGGTTTCCTCGTCGCACACGCATCTGGGACAGATCTTTTTGGCGGGGTCCCTACCCGGGCGCCCGTGTCTGTAGAGCCTTTCTCGAACGGGTAAAGCCCCTCGGTAGCACTGCCAGGCCAGGGACTTCTGGAAGTTGTCCATAGGTCCCGGGCTAAATGTCCTACCGAAAAGGCTGGCCAGTTCGTCCTCCTCCATGTCTAGGGCTTCTCCGAGGGCGTCGTCGCACCTGCTGCGTACCAGCCCTCTATAGAATGTTGCGGTGGAGTCTCCACTGATAACCGGATCCGCCTGCCAGAGGGCGGTGAGCGCCTGGGCACACTCAGTGTGCCAGGCGCCCAGTTTTCTCGGTCTTTGCTTGACCCAGGATTGCAGCTCGGTGAGTGAGACGAGTCTGGGAAAGGTTCGTCTCACAAACGAGGCCCACACCGGTTGTCCGGTGAGGAATACGTAGAGGTGCCGTAGCCTTAATGCGTGTTTACGCATCATTAGCCACGGCATCCCCAGCCCTCCTTTCGAAGGGTGTTGACAGCAGATGGATCTCCTCACCATAGGAGCCCGCCTCTTCCAAAGGAATTGGAAGAGCGCGCGCTCCATCTTGGTGAGGGTTTCCCTTGGGCAGGGCACTACGGTCAGGCGGTAGTAGATGACGGACGCTATGTAGGTGTTCGCCACCTCCGCCCGACCTTTCAGGGATAGTTTGCAACTGGCCCACTTCTGGGTCAGTGCAAACACTCTGTTCGTAACCTCCGCCCAGTTTTTCTCCACCTGGAGGTCCGGTCCGAACCAGACCCCGAGCAACTTCACCGGGCCCTCCGTCCAGCGTCCGACGACGCTATCGGAGGGCATCGGTCTGCCCCTCCACGTGCCGAGTTGCAAACCGATCGACTTGTCCCGGTTCAGCTTAGCCCCTGTGAACTTTTCGTACTCCTCCAGTAAGGTGCCGACCGCCTCGATTTCGGAAGCCGTCGACACCATTACTGTCACGTCATCGGCGTAGGCCGACACCGCTTTCCGCAATCCCGGTTCCAAAGGGATGCCCTGCAACAACTCCAACTTCCGCAGTAGTGGCTCGAGAGTCAATACATACAGAAGGGAGGAGAGAGGGCACCCTTGTCGGATGGACCGCGCGATTTTGAACGGCTCCGAGAGGTAGCCGTTCACCTTGACCCTAGAGCAGATGCGGCTGCTGTGCATAGCAGTGATCCAGCCCCTGAAAACGGGTCCGAAGCCTGCCGCCGCTAGCACCGCATCCAGGTAACCATGGTCGACCCTATCGAACGCCTTAGATTGATCCAAGTTGATCAGAGCCCCACCAAAGCCGGGTTCGTTCCCAACCCTCTCTATGATGTATCGCATGAGGTGGAGGTTGTCATGGATGGACCTGGACGGGATAGCGCATGTCTGCGCATCTCCCACCAGGTTGCCCACGACAAGCGCCAACCTCTTTGCTAGCACCTTGGCCAAAATCTGTAACTCTGTATTTAGCAGTGTTATGGGCCTGAAGTTACTTATTTCGTCCCCCTTGTTCTCGTCCTTCCTCACTAGCGTGACTACGCCCTTGGTCACAGTACAGGGAATTCTCCCGTTCTGTTGCCAGTTGCAGTAGACCGCCTCGAGGAGATCGGGGAACAAGTCCGGCATAGCTAGATATAATTCGTAAGGAAGACCATCGAGACCCGGGGATTTGCGTTTGCCGCATTGGCTCAGCACGTCCTCTATCTCAGCGGCCGAAATCGGCTCCTCGCAGGACTTCGCCTCCCTGTCCGAGAGGCGCGGCAGGCCGTCGAGGTATGGACCGAAGTCCACGTTCCCAACCGGCTCCCCGCCCCTCCCGAACAGTCGGGCAAAGTGCCTTTGAAAGGCCTCACACATCTGCTTAGGCTCAAGAATCGCCCGTCCATCCAGGTCTCGCAAAGACCGGATGGTGGATTTAGTTCCACTGTTGGCCTCTGTCACGCGGGCCCAGCTAACAGCTTTGGTCCCCTCGTTCCCTAGAGCACGTATTTTACTTCGGACAACGCAGCCTTCGTGCTTCGCGTCGAAAAACTGGCTCAAAGCCGTTCTCGACGCTAGCACTCTGGCCACGTCGCCGCTTCTAATTGCCTCTTCTACTCTATCTATTAGCTCCCTTTCCTTCCTATTCCTATCCGCAGCTAGAACCTTACTAAATTCTATCGAGACTACTCTAATCTCTCTCTTTAGAGATACCCACCACCTGCTGTTGACGATCGCTCCAGTCAACCGTTCCTTAACTAACGTACTAATCCGATTCCTGTAGGCTCTACTTGCCGGCAAGGACAAGTTGAGCTTCCAGTAACCGGGGCCCTGTCTATGAGTTCTGTCAAGGTTGACCATGCAGGTCACTAATTTGTGGTCTGAATAGCCAACAATGCGCATTTTTGGACAACTTAAAAATTCCTTATCCTTAATTCTAACTAAGAACCTATCTAGGTACGACCTAGATGATCCGCTACGATTTGCCCAAGTCCAGGTTGGCGCAGTCGGAAAATCTAGTCGATATCTATCGGCCAGGTCAAATCGACCGATTAACCCTTTGAGGCTATTACACCCCTCTCTATCGGGGCAGGCCCCTACGTAGTCCCAACGTGCATCTAGGATACCATTCCAGTCCCCCACTAATAGCAAGGAGCGGGACGTCCCTAGAAAAGTCTCCAGACGATGGAAGAAGTCCGGCCGCATTGACCCGAAAGGGCCGTAGGCGGCTACCAACCTAAACGCTCCGCCTTTACCACTGCCAAGGTCCAGAACCACTAGTCGACCCTCCGGGTCCAAATGTACCATCTGTGTTGCGAGACCCAGATGTTTTTGCAGCAGAACGACAACTCCACCCCCACCTCCAGGCTGACAGAGAGATGCGTGCATCTCAAAGTCATCAAAGGTGGGGGCCAGCTGTCGCACGTTGCTGATCCGGGCCTCGCAAATAACCATCACATCTATACGTTGTGACCTGAGGTCATTTAGAAGCATTGCTTGCTTCCAAGTTGAGCCCAGGCCACGCGCATTTAAACAGCCTACTCTTAGCATAGCCATGTTGGTGGTGAAGAGAAAAGGCACTTACCTCTCTGCGTCCCGGGTATCGGGCTGCACAATTTCCATTAGGGTGGGGGATGGGTTGTTGGGTGGGGTGGTGGTTTGTGGAAGTGTGGGGGCATCAGTGTGTTGTGTGGTTGGGGAGCTTGGAGTTGTGAGGGTGTTTGGGGAGGGGGTGGGATAGTTTTTTAGGAGGACTCGGTTAATGGGCCCGACGCAGGGGGGACCCACGTCCTCTTTAAAATTGTTTTTTAAAGTTTTATAGGTGTCCTGTGGGGCCTTAATCATTTTGAGGTGGGGGAAATCCCCTGCCTGGGTGAAGTTAGGCCCTTGTGTTTTTATTAGATTGTTGTTGTACACAATGTTTAACAGTTTTTTGTTTCTTGTATTTATGTATGTGTATGCATGTTTTTGTTTTTGTGTGGTGTTTTTTGTTTGCTGTTGTGAGCTCTTTTGTGTTGGTGTCAGTGTTATGTTTTGGGGAGGGGTTTTTTTCATTTGTGTGTCTGAGGTGTGTTTTCTTTTTTTTCTTTTGATTGTGTGGAAGTGCTCCTCCTCGTCTGACGACGAACTAGGGTCATCTTCCGCGTTGGAGGGGAGGGGTATATTTTCGGGTTGTGTTTGCGGTACGGGTGTTTTGGAAATTGTTTTTGTTTTTTGAGTGGAGGGGATGGGTTGGACATTGTTTTGTTTTGGTTTGAGCTGTGGTGGTTGTTTTTGTAGTGGTTGTTGTGGTGATTGTGTTGGTTGTGCAGTTGTTGGTGGTGTAGGCAGGATTGGGGTTTTCTTATTAAGTTGGGGACAGACAGCCCTCAGGTGACCTCTGGTTCCGCAGAGGTAACACGAGGGCCGTCTACCCTCAACGGTAATGTTGATGAAGGTTAGATCATCCAGTATGACGCGTTCAGGGATCTGGGCGATCCTTTCGGGCCTCATTTGAACTACAAGTTCGAGGCTCGTTCCACTGAACGCGTCACCCGATGCCTTTCCCATGGACACCAGCATGTCATCCTCCAGGTCCAGAAAACCTGTCAAAACCCACCATATGTCCATAATCGGCAGGATGGTGTGGATTTTTATTTTTTGTGTTCTTCTACCCATGTACGTAGGGTAGAAGGTGTATGCGGTGGATGTGATTGGTTTGATGGACAGTTTCACTGCTGTGTCCCTGTCCTTCATGAGAATGGATAGACTCCCGTAGAGTCTATCCTTCTGAATGAAGGTGATGTCCTTCATGACGTCTTTTAAAACCAGCTCTATCTCGCTCTGTGATGGTTGAGCTGGTTTTTTACTTTTGTTCGAGATTGTCCTAAACATGACCGTGTTTAGGAGTCTCTGGCTTTTTAGTTCCGGGGGGGAATGGATTGTGAATGAACCATTTTCCCCGTACACTATATATTTTTTCGCATCCGCCAGTAGCTCCTTCGCTTTTGTTATATCTACTGGCAGATAGTCGAGGGTTTTCCTTGTCGTCTCGGCGAAGGAGAAATTTTGTTTGTTTGTGTTGTTGTTGTCGTTGGTGGTGTTGTTGTTATCATTGTTGTTGTTGTCACCGTTATTGGTCTTGTTGTTGTTATTGTTATTGTTATTGGTGTTGTTTTCTACCGTCGCATTGTTGTTGTTGTTGCTGTTGGTTCTTTGGGTTGTTGCCATGGTAACGTCAAGTTGTCGGTTAACAGGTGGAGAGAATTCTTCCTCTGGCTGACCTATCTTCTTGACCTCTGCTACTGTGACAGTGGCAGGGGGAAGCTGTAAGTTCATCTTCCCCTTTCCTCCTTCGAATTTTGGTGAAGAAGCTTCGGCCATTTAAAAAAATATTGACTTTTCAACAAGAAAAAACTTTTTTTAACTATTTCGCCTAAAGGCGTAGAATATTTTGAGAGACTGACCAGATCAAAGTTTGACCTGGCAGTCCCTCTACAAAATGGTACAAAAATTAAAGTTATCAGACAAGAATTTCTATAGAAATTTAAACAGAACTTACTCAGCAAGTTATACGCGTGTGTCCATCCCAGAGATAGATAGAGATAGATAGAGACAGATAGATAGATAGATAGATAGATAGACAGATAGATAAATTTCTTTATTAGCCACAAGGGCACAAAAGAAGGGGACAAATACAAATGGGGAGTTTACATACAGAAAATATAACTATTAATACAATAACAAATAACAATTGAAATCCTCAATAGGAGGGAGGTGTTACACAAGGGTTGTACACACCCCGAAAATATGTCCAACCCTCATCTCCAGGAGCACCAAGAGTGAGTACTTCCTTCCTCTCTTCCTCTTTTTCCTCAACCTACAGGCTTATATAGAGAGAAGGCCCAACCACTCGGGCCATCTTTGCCACATACACCCACCTTTTATAAAATTTGCTGGGGTATAGCACCTCTCTCTCCATCCTGATTCTTCTTCCAAAATGGTATTTGAAAAAAACGAATCAGTTGCTCGCCGGAGAGAAAGGTGTCTGACCTCAGCCCTTTTAACCTCGTCCACCATATAACCTCTTTCACCATAGCCATAACACATAGGAAAACCGCCTCTCCCTCGTTTTTGAATGAGGGTGGCGGTTTGATCATGACAATGGACTCGGATTGGTCCCACCCGCGACAATAGTCGTTCTACATAGCTCCACAAGTCGGTAACGCCCGGGAAGTGTACAAGCGTGTGCGACGGTTTCGTCGTCTCGCACGCATCTCGGACAGATCTTTATCGATGGGTCCCTACCCGGGCGCCCATGTCTGTAGAGCTTGTTTCGAACTGGTAGAGCTCCTCGGTAGCACTGCCAGGCCAGGGACTTTTGGAAGTTGTCCTTTAGTCCCGGGCGGAAGGTCCTACAGAACAGACTGGCCAGTTTGTCCTCCTCTACGCCTAGAGTTTCTCCGAGCGTGTCGTCACACATGCTGCGGACCAACCCTCTAAAGAATGTCGAAGTGGAGTCTCCACTGATCGCCGGGTCCGTTTGACTGTGAGCGCCTGAGCACATTCGATGTGCCAGTCGCCCATTTACCTCGGTCTTTGCTTGACCTAGGACTGCAGCTCGGTCAGCGAGACGAGTCGTGTGAAGGTTCGCCTCACGAACGGGGCCCACACCGGTTGTCTGGTGAAGAATACGTGGAGGTGCCGCAGCCTGAACGCGTGTTTGCGCATCGTCAGCCACGGCATCCCCAGCCCTCCGTTTGAAGGGTGTTAGCAGCAGATGGATCTTCTCACCAAAGGAGCCCGTTTCTTCCAAAGGAATTGGAAGAGCGCGCACTCCATTTTGGTGAGCGTTTTGGCTGGACAAGGCACGAAGGTCAAGCGGTAGTAGATGACGGACGCTATAAAAGTGTTCGCCACCTCCGCTCGACCTTTCAAGGATAGTTTGCACTCGGCCCACTTCTGGGTGAGCGCAAACACCTTGGCCGTCACCTCGTTCCAGTTCTTCTCCACCTGGAGGTCCGGACCAAACCAGACCCCGAGCAGCTTTACCGGTCCTTCCGTCCAGCCCCGACGACGTCATCGCAAGGCATCGGTTTGCCTCTCCACGTTCCGAGTTGCAAAGCGACGGATTTGTCCCGGTTCAGCTTCGCTCCTGTGAACCTTTCATATTCCTCCAGTAAGGTGCCGATCTCCCCGATTTGCGAGGTGCTCGACACCATTACTACTACATCGTCGGAAAGCCGACGCCGCTTTCCGCAGTCCCGGTTCCAAAGGAATGCCCTCCAATAGCTCCAACTTCCGTGGTAGTGGCTCGAGAGTCAGTACGTACAGAAGGGAGGAGAGAGAGCATCCCTGTCGGATGGATCACGTGATATGGAACGGCTCCGAGAGGTAGCCGTTCACCTTGACCTTTGAGTAGATGTTGCTGCTGTGCATTGTAGCAATCCAGCCCCTGAACACGGGTCCGAAACCTGCCGCCTCGAGCACCGCATCCAGGTAACGATGGTCAACCCTATCGAAAGCCTTAGACTGATCTAAGTTGATCAGGGCCACCGAAGCCGGGTTTACACCCTACCCTCTCTATGATGTATCGCACGAGGTGGAGGTTGTCGTGTATGGACCAGGTTTTCGAAGACAAGCGCCAGCCTCTTTGCTAACACCTTGGCCCAAATTTGTAACTCTGTGTTGAGCAGAGTTATGGGCCAGAAGTTGCCTATGTCATCCCCCTTGTCCTCGTCCTTCCTGACTAACGTGATTACGCCCTTGGTCACAGAACTGGGAATTTTCCCGTTCTGCTGCCAGTTGCAGTAGACCGCTTCCAGGAGACCGGAGAACAAGTCCGGCATTGCTACGTAAAATTCGTAGGGTAGACCATCGAGACCTGGAGATTTGCGTTTGCCGCATTGGCTCAGCGCGTCCCCTATCTCAGCGGCCGAAATCGGCCTTTCGCAGAACTTCGCCTCGCTGTCCGAGAGTCGCGGTAGGCCGTCAAGGTACGAATCGAAATCCATAGCCCCTCCAGGCGCGCCGCCCTGCCCGAACAGTTGAGCAAAGTGCCGCTGAAAGGCCGCGCACATTTGCTTCGAAGACCGAATCGTGGACTTCTTGCCACTTTTCCCCTCCCTCGCTCGGGCCCAGCCAACAACTTTGGCTCCCTCGTTTCCCAGAGCACGTATTTTGCTTCTGACAACGCAAACTTCATGTTTTGCGTTGAAGAACTGGTCTAAGTCTGTTCTAGTCGCTAGCACGCTGGCTACGTTGCCACTCCTAAGTGCCTCTTCTACTTTATCTACCAGTTCATTTTCGATCTTATTTCTATCTAACACTAATTCTTTACTAAAACCTATCGAGTCTAATCTAACTGCCCTTTTGAGAGAGTACCACCATCTGTTGTTGACAATGGCCCGCGTCAAGTGCTGCTTAACTAAAGTGCTAATCCGTCTACTGTAGGCTTTGCATGTCGGTAACGACAAGTTCAGCTTCCAGTAGCCGGGTCCCTGTCTATGGGTTTTGTCAAGGTTGATTAAGCAGGTCACTAATTTGTGATCTGAATAGGCAACCATGAACATTTGTGGACAGCTTAACATGTCTTTATCCTTCTTTCTAACTAGAACCCTATCTAGGTACGATCTAGATGTTCCGCTACGATTAGTCCACGTCCACAGTGGCACAGTCGGAAAATCTAGTCGATATCTATCGGCCATGTCAAATCGGCCGATTAACTGTATGAGGCCGTTACACCCCCCTCTATCGGGACATGCTCCCTCATAGTACCAATGTGCATCTAGGATTCCATTCCAGTCCCCCACTAACAGTAGGGAGCGGGATTTCCCAGAAAAGTCTCTAGACGTTTGAAGAAGTCTGGCCGCGGTGTCCCGGATGGGGCATATGAGGCTACCAGCCTGAAGGCTCCACCTTCACTACCGTCAACGTCTAGGACCACCAGTCGACCCTCCGGGTCCAGATGTACCATCTGTGTTATGAGGTCCAGGTGTTTCCGCAGCAAAACGGCAACCCCACCCCCACCTCTCGGCTGACAGAGAGATGCGTAGGTCTTAAAGTCGTCGAAGATGGGGGCCAGTTGTCGCTCGCTGTGGATCCTGGACTCGCAAATGGCTACTCCATCCATACTGTGCGACCTGAGGTCGTTTAAGAGTTTGCCCTGTTTCCAGGGCATCCGCGTACATTCACACATCCAACTCTTATATTGGCCATGTTGGTGCTGAAAAGTTAAAAGAAGAGGAAAAGAAATCACTCACCTCTTCGTCTCCTGGGGACCAGGCTGCACAATTTCCATGAGGGTGTTGGAGGGGTTGTTTGGTGGGGTGGTGGTCTCTGGAGGGGTGGGGACAGAGATGTTTGGTGGGGAGGGGGTGTCTGGTGGGATAGGGGTGGAGGTGGGGAAACATTTTAACAGGACTCGTTTGTAGGGTTTGACGCAGGGGTTACCTACGTCGTTAGGAAATCTTTCTTTCAACTGTTTATGTGTGTTCATGGAGGTCCTAATCATTTTAAGATTAGGATTCTCCGAAGAGTGTGGAAAAGTTTTCCCTTCGGTCTCCCCCGAAGGGTTTTTATATATGGTGTCTCTTAAAGTTTTATTGTTAGTATTTATGTAGGTGTAACATTTTTGTTGTGTTGGGTTGCTTTTTGTCTGTGGTTCTTGTGTGTGTTTACGTTTTGTAGTAGGTGTTTTGTTTTCAGGAGGGGGTGTTTTTGTTTGTGCTGTTTGCGTCGCTTGTGTTGGTGTTTGTGTGTTTGTTGCATTTTTGTTTCTGTTATGTCTTTTCTTTTTTCTTTTTACTGGTCGGAAAGGCTCACCCTCATCGTCACTGGGTGACGATGATGAGGCCTCATCCGTGTTGTTGGGGAGGGGTACATTTTGGGGAGCTGATATATGTGTGGGTGTTTCTGGAGTTGTTTTAGGTGAGGAGGGGTTGGGTGGGACTATGTTTGTCGTTTGTTTTGTTGTCACTATTTTTTTATGTTGTTGTTGTTGTGGTGGTGGTGGTGATTGTTGTGCTGGTGTTGCAGGTGTTGGCAGTAGTGCCTTTTTTTGGCTAGTTAGCCGAGGACAGTAAGCTCTCAGGTGACACCTGCTTGAGCAGTGGTAACATGAGGGCCGCCTACCCTCGACCGAAATGTTTATGTATATAAGCCCATCCAGCAACACACGTTCCGGGATCCTAGCTATTCGTTCTGGTGTCATTTGGACCAGAACTTCCAGGCTAGTTCCGCTGAACAGGTCGCCGGAGGACTTACCTATCCATATATATAGTCTGTTTCGTGGTTTAAAAATCCACATAGTACCCACCAAATATCAATATTTGGTGTGATACTTTGGATTTTTATTTTCTGTGTCCTTTTCCCCATGTAAGTGGGGAAAAAGGTGAACAGCGGTGACACAATTGGCGACACAGAATATTTCTGTGCCGCCAATTGGTCTGTCATTAGAATGGATAAACTCCCGTAGAGTCTACCCTTCTGAATAAAAGCAATGTCTTTTAAGGCATTTTTTAAAGCCAACTCAATTTCGCCTTGTGAAAGTTGAGTCGGTTTTCGTGTTTTGTTTGAGATTCACCTGAAAATCACAGTTTTCAAGGCAGCTTCTCTTCGCAAGTCAGGGGGAGAGTTTATGGAGAATGATCCGTACTCCCCAAAAGTTACATATTTGTCTGGCGTTATTCAAAAGCTCATTTGCATTTGAAATATCTACCGGAGTTAGATAGATAGATAGATAGATATCTTTCTTTATTTGCCACAGGGGCGTACAAAAATGGGACATTACAAGACGTGACGGCGGGGGTTTTACATAAAAATAACTTTAACATTAATAAATAACAATAAACTATATATAATAAAATAACAATTGAAATCCCCAGTAGGGGGGAACGTTACTGCAGGGTTGTTTTACACCCCGAAGGATAGAACAACCCTCAACACCAGGAACACGTTTTGTAGGTGTTCCTGTCTTCCCTCTGTTTATCTTCCTCAACCTACAGGTTTATATACAGGGAAGGCCCATTCACTCGGGCCATTTTTTCCACATTCACCCACCTTTCAGCGAATTTACTGGGGTGTAGCACCTCTCTTTCCACTCTCACCTTCCTTCTGAAGTGGTACTTAAAGAAGGGGATAGATAGATAGATAGATAGATAGATAGTTAGATAGATAGATAAGTATGTAGGTAGATAGATAGATAAATTTCTTTATTAGCCACAAGGGCACAAAAGAAGGGGACAAATACAAATGGGGAGTTTACATACAGGTATATGAAAATAAAACTATTAATACAATAACAAATAACAATTGAAATCCTCAAAAGGGGGGAGGTGTTACACAGGGGTTGTACACACCCCGAAAATATGTACAACCCTCATCTCCAGGAGCACCAAGAGTGAGTACTTCCTTCCTCTTTTTCCTCAACCTACAGGCTTATATAGAGAGAAGGCCCAGCCACTCGGGCCATCTTTGCCACATTCACCCACCTTTTATAAAATTTGC
>OZ024745.1:24453412-24455912 GCA_964016885.1 Eledone cirrhosa | reverse complement strand
ACCAATACTGCCAATCCACAAATAATTGTTTCTACTTTTGGCACAAGGCCAGCAATCACCCAGTGCATTACTGGTACTTTATTTTATCGACCCCGTAAGGATGAAAGGCAAAGTTAACCTCGGCGGGATTTGAACTCAGAATGGCAAGGGCCGTAACTCTATGCGTCAAAGCAACGCGTCCGACCCTCTACCGATACTGCCAATCCACCAATAATAATTATTTCTACTTTAGGCACAAGGCCAGCAATAATCCAGTGCATTACTGGTACTTTATATTATCGACCCCGTAAGGATGAAAGGCAAAGTCAACCTCGGCGGGATTTGAACTCAGATCGTAAAGGGACGTAACTATGCTGGAAAGCATGGCGTCCGACCCTCTACCGATACTGCCAGCCCACCGCCCAATCCACCAATAATAATAATGGTATCTTATATAGGCACAAGGCCAGTAATTTGGGGGGAGGGGAAAGTCGATTAAATCGACCCCAGTGCGCGACTGGTACTTTATTTTATCGACCCCATAAGGATGAAAGGCAAAGTTAACCTCGGCGGGATTTGAGCTCAGATCATAAATAGCCGTAACTCTATGCTGCAAAACATGGCGTCCGACCCTCTACCGATACTGCCAATCCACCAATAATAATAATGATAATAAATAATAGAACATACCACCCAAAATACCATGAATACGGGAAGGTAGGGGCTTTATGCAACTAGAAAACTATTAGAAAATATCCACCGCTGAACTACAAAAATATATAATGAAGAATGGATACCTAACACACATTGACAGATAATGAAGAAAATGAAAAATATATAGTAATATAGTATAGTACCAGTAATACATACGGGGTGTGGTTTGAATAATCCAGCTATAATAAATCAACCAATGTAATAGGCAGAGTCGTTAGAGGAGGTAGGATAAAATGACTTGAGGTATTTGTTTCGGCTCACTGCGCTTTGAGATCAAGTCCCACCAAGGTTAATTTTGGTTCCCATCCTTTCAGGGTCCATAATATAAACTATCAGTCCGCGATAGTGGATTGGTAGATTAGTTAGAGCATCAGATATGATAAACGCCTTGTGGCATTTATTCCGGCTCCTTGCCTTCTGAGTTCAAATCCAGTTAAGGCTCACCAAGGTGATAGACTTATCCGTTGCCGGGTTTAACAAAATCACGTGGCATTTGGATGTCTTAAGCAGAGTCAACCATGTTGAAAATATTCGGGCTAGGTTTTCGGTTTGAGGATACATGCTTTCCAATGTCGGAGGCTCCAGAAAGAAAAGGGTTCCATGATCTGGCTTTTCGCTCCCCTTCCCGACTAAACAGTAAAAAAAAAAAAGCTACAACAAAGAAACCAACAAACAAACCATTTACGACTATCAAGAGAGAGAAGATTCCTCACCCGGCCACAAAAAGGCACCCAAGGTCGTACAGCTGCAATGACACCATTCAAATGACATAGTAACTGTATAACGAAGCTAACGAACGTCACATAATTAGAGTCACGTGATTATTTACCGGAGATAAACAGAAAACAAGCAGCACAGCTATGAATGGAATGTAAATTAATGAATTTCATCTAATTAAGGGATGATTGTCTAAAGACTGCGTTGAATCCAAAAACAACAACCACAACAACACAATATCCATTCTCCACGAACAACACGTTCTGCCGACACTATCTTAAACATGCATCTTCATTATCATCAGCATCACCATCATCGTCAACATCATCATCATCATCTCCATTTTCACCATTTTAATCCCAATCTTCATTCCCACCATCCTTTCCACCATCACCAACACTACCATCATCACCACCACCACCGCTGCCGCCACCACCACTGCCATCACCCCCACCACCACAAACACCACCGCAAGCACATTAACAACGCTGCAATACATCATCGTCATCAACATCCTCATCATCATCATCGTCATCATCGCCATCGTCATCGTTATCATCGACATTATAGTCATCGCCATCACCACCATCATCGTCATCATCACCATCATCATCATCGTCAGCATCATCGTCATCATCATCGTCATCATCGTCATCATCATCGTCATCATCGTCATCGTCATCATCGTCATCGTCACCATCATCATCATCATCGTCATCATCATCATCATCATCATCATCGTCATCATCGTAATCATCATCATCGTCATTATAGTCATCGTCATCATCACCATCATCATCACCATCGTCCAGCATCATCGTCATCATCATCAGTAAACACAACTACGAGTAACAACAGCATCACTATCGCTACATCCACATCACAATCGCAACCACACCCAAATACCCCCCCCCCCCCACCACACCACACCTCTTTCTATCATTACCGCAAATTAGCACTATCATATTTACCACACCTCTACTGCAGTTTTAACCACCACCACCACCACTAATACTTCTACTACTACCACCACCACTACAACCACCACCACTATTGTCACCATCACTATCATCATCATCATCATCAGAAC
>OZ024745.1:24435727-24453212 GCA_964016885.1 Eledone cirrhosa | reverse complement strand
TCGTCCCTATCTCACTTCTTTTTGTGTGTTTTCTCTCACTCTTTGTCGTCATTTTTATCTATTTATCTAACAATAAATCATTCGATAAATCTATCTATCTATCTATCTATCTATCTATCTATCTATCTATCTATCTATCTATCTATCTATCTATCTACCTATCTATCTATCGTTGGAACCGGGATTGCGGAAAGCGGTGTCGGCCTACGCCGACGACGTAACAGTAATGGTGTCTACGGCCTCGGAAATCGGGGCGATCGGCATCTTACTGGAGGAGTACGAAAGGTTTACAGGGGCTAAGCTGAACCGTGACGAGTCGATCGGTCTGCAACTCGGCACGTGGAGGGGCAGATCGATGCCCTCCGATGGCGTCGTCGGGCGCTGGACGGAGGGCCCGGTGAAGTTGCCCGGGGTCTGGTTCGGACCAGACCTCCAGGTGGAGAAGAACTGGGGTGAGGTAACGAACAGGGTGTTTGGACTGACCCAGAAGTGGGCCGAGTGCAAACTGTCCCTGAAAGGTCGGGCGGAGGTGGCGAACACTTATATAGCGTCCGTCATCTACTACCGCCTGACCGTTGTGCCTTGCCCAAGGGAAACGCTCGCCAAAATGGAGCGCGCACTCTTCCAATTCCTTTGGAAGAAGCGGGCTCCTATGGTGAGGAGATCCATCTGCTGTCAACACCCTTCGAAAGGAGGGCTGGGGATGCCGTGGCTAATGATACGTAAACACGCATTAAGGCTACGGCACCTTCAGGTATTCCTCTCCGGTCAACCGGTGTGGGCCCCGTTTGTGAGGCGAGCCTTTCCCAGACTCGTCTCACTCACCGGTGGTTAGCAGGTGCGACGACACCCTCGGAGAAGCCCTAGGCATGGAGGAAGACGAACTGGCCAACCTGTTCGGTAGGACATTTAGCCCGGGACCCATGGATAACTTCCAGAGGTCCCTGGCCTGGCAGTGCTACAGAAGGGCTCTGCCCGTTCGAGAAAGGCTCTACAGACACGGGCGCCCGGGTAGGGACCCCTCGAAAAAGATCTGTCCCAGATGCGTGTGCGACGAGGAAACCGTTGCACACGCATTGGTACACTGCTCGGGCATTGCTGATCTGTGGGGCTATGTCGAACAACTGCTGTCAAGGGTGGGACCGATCCGGTTGACCACCGAGTCTATTGTAACGATCAAGCCGCCTCCCCTCTTCAAAAACGAAGGAGAGGCGGTGTTTCTGTGCGTAATAGCCATGGCGAAAGAGGTTGTATGGTGGACGCGTCTGAAAGGACTGAGGTCAGACACCTTTCTCTCTGGCCAACAACTGGTCCGTTTCTTCCGATATCATTTCGGAAGAAGGATCAGGATGGAGAGAGAGGTGCTGCACCCCAGCCGTTTCTATGAAAGATGGGTGAAAGTGGCGAGAATGGCCCGTGTAAATGGGCCTTCACTCTACATCAGACTATAGGTGAGGAAGATGAAAGACCAAGGGAGCACCCCTTCTCTGTGCTCCTGAGGAGAAGGGTTGCACACTTTTTTCGGGGGTGTGTGCGACCCCCCAAGGCGCCTCCTCTCTATTGAGGACTTTGTTATAAATTTTATTTTTTGTTAGATTTTATTTTATTTTTATATATTGTTATTGCCTCCTCCTTATTGAGGACGCCTTGTTTTGTAAACTCCCCCCATTGTACTTGTCCCACTTTTGATGCCCTGGTGGAAAATAAAAGAAACATATCTATCTATCTATCTATCTAGAATTAAGGATAAGGACTTTTTAAGTTGTCCAAAAATGCGCATGGTTGGCTATTCAGACCACAAATTAGTGACCTGCATGGTCAACCTTGACAGAACTCATAGACAGGGCCCCGGTTACTGGAAGCTCAACTTGTCCTTGCCGGCAAGTAGAGCCTACAGGAATCGGATTGGTACGTTAGTTAAGGAACGGTTGACTGGAGCGATCGTCAACAGCAGGTGGTGGGTATCTCTAAAGAGAGAGATTAGAGTAGTCTCGATAGAATTTAGTAAGGTTCTAGCTGCGGATAGGAATAGGAAGGAAAGGGAGCTAATAGATAGAGTAGAAGAGGCAATTAGAAGCGGCGACGTGGCCAGAGTGCTAGCGTCGAGAACGGCTTTGAGCCAGTTTTTCGACGCGAAGCACGAAGGCTGCGTTGTCCGAAGTAAAATACGTGCTCTAGGGAACGAGGGGACCAAAGCTGTTAGCTGGGCCCGCGTGACAGAGGCCAACAGTGGAACTAAATCCACCATCCGGTCTTTGCGAGACCTGGATGGACGAGCGATTCTTGAGCCTAAGCAGATGTGTTAGGCCTTTCAAAGGCACTTTGCCCGACTGTTCGGGAGGGGCGGGGAGCCGGTTGGGAACGTGGACTTCGGTCCATACCTCGACGGCCTGCCGCGCCTCTCGGACAGGGAGGCGAAGTCCTGCGAGGAGCCGATTTCGGCCGCTGAGATAGAGGACGTGCTGAGCCAATGCGGCAAACGCAAATCCCCGGGTCTCGATGGTCTTCCTTACGAATTATATCTAGCTATGCCGGACTTGTTCCCCGATCTCCTCGAGGTGGTCTACTGCAACTGGCAACAGAACGGGAGAATTCCCTGTACTGTGACCAAGGGCGTAGTCACGCTAGTGAGGAAGGACGAGAACAAGGGGGACGAAATAAGTAACTTCAGGCCCATAACACTGCTAAATACAGAGTTACAGATTTTGGCCAAGGTGCTAGCAAAGAGGTTGGCGCTTGTCGTGGGCAACCTGGTGGGAGATGCGCAGACATGCGCTATCCCGTCCAGGTCCATCCATGACAACCTCCACCTCATGCGATACATCATAGAGAGGGTTGGGAACGAACCCGGCTTTGGTGGGGCTCTGATCAACTTGGATCAATCTAAGGCGTTCGATAGGGTCGACCATGGTTACCTGGATGCGGTGCTAGCGGCGGCAGGCTTCGGACCCGTTTTCAGGGGCTGGATCACTGCTATGCACAGCAGCCGCATCTGCTCTAAGGTCAAGGTGAACGGCTACCTCTCGGAGCCGTTCAAAATCGCGCGGTCCATCCGACAAGGGTGCCCTCTCTCCTCCCTTCTGTATGTGTTGACTCTCGAGCCACTACTGCGGAAGTTGGAGTTGTTGCAGGGCATCCCTTTGGAACCGGGATTGCGGAAAGCGGTGTCGGCCTACGCCGATGACGTGACAGTAATGGTGTCGACGGCCTCCGAAATCGAGGCGGTCGGCACCTTACTGGAGGAGTACGAAAAGTTCACAGGGGCTAAGCTGAACCGGGACAAGTCGATCGGTTTGCAACTCGGCACGTGGAGGGGCAGACCGATGCCCTCCGATGGCGTCGTCGGACGCTGGACGGAGGGCCCGGTGAAGTTGCTCGGGGTCTGGTTCGGACCGGACCTCCAGGTGGAGAAAAACTGGGCGGAGGTTACGAACAGGGTGTTTGCACTGACCCAGAAGTGGGCCAGTTGCAAACTATCCCTGAAAGGTCGGGCGGAGGTGGCGAACACCTACATAGCGTCCGTCATCTACTACCGCCTGACCGTAGTGCCCTGCCCAAGGGAAACCCTCACCAAGATGGAGCGCGCGCTCTTCCAATTCCTTTGGAAGAGGCGGGCTCCTATGGTGAGGAGATCCATCTGCTGTCAACACCCTTCGAAAGGAGGGCTGGGGATGCCGTGGCTAATGATGCGTAAACACGCATTAAGGCTACGGCACCTCTACGTATTCCTCACCGGACAACCGGTGTGGGCCTCGTTTGTGAGACGAACCTTTCCCAGACTCGTCTCACTCACCGAGCTGCAATCCTGGGTCAAGCAAAGACCGAGAAAACTGGGCGCCTGGCACACTGAGTGTGCCCAGGCGCTCACCGCCCTCTGGCAGGCGGATCCGGTTATCAGTGGAGACTCCACCGCAACATTCTATAGAGGGCTGGTACGCAGCAGGTGCGACGACGCCATCGGAGAATCCCTAGACATGGAGGAGGACGAACTGGCCAGCCTGTTCGGTAGGACATTCAGCCCGGGACCTATGGACAACTTCCAGAAGTCTCTGGCCTGGCAGTGCTACCGAGGGGCTTTACCCGTTCGAGAAAGGCTCTACAGACACGGGCGCCCGGGTAGGGACCCCGCCAAAAAGATCTGTCCCAGATGCGTGTGCGACGAGGAAACCGTTGCACACGCATTAGTACACTGCTCGGGCGTAGCCGATCTGTGGGGCTATGTCGAACAACTGCTGTCAAGGGTGGGACCGATCCGGTTGACCACCGAGTCTATTGTAATGATCAAGCCGCCTCCCCCCTTCAAAGATGAAGCAGAGGCGGTGTTTCTGTGCGTAATAGCCATGGCGAAAGAGGTTGTATGGTGGACGCGTCTGAAAGGACTGAGGTCAAGCACCTTTCTCTCTGGCCAACAACTGGTCCGTTTCTTCCGATATCATTTCGGAAGAAGGATCAGGATGGAGAGAGAGGTGCTGCACCCCAGCCGTTTCTATGAAAGATGGGTGAAAGTGGCGAGAATGGCCCGTGTGAATGGGCCTTCACTCTACATCAGACTATAGGTGAGGAAGATGAAAGACCAAGGGAGCACCCCTTCTCTGTGCTCCTGAGGAGAAGGGTTGCACACTTTTTTCGGGGGTGTGTGCGACCCCCAAAGGCGCCTCCTCTCTATTGAGGATTTTGTTAAAAATTTTATTTTTTGTTATATCTTATTTTATTTTTATATTTTGTTATTGCCTTCTCCTTATTGAGGACGCCTTTTTGTGTAAACTCCCCCCTTTGTACTTGTCCCACTTTTGATGCCCTAGTGGCAAATAAAAGAAATATATCTATCTATCTATCTATCTATCTATCTATCTATCTATCTATCTATCTATCTATCTATCCGATATCATTTCGGAAGAAGGATCAGGATGGAGAGAGAGGTGCTGCACCCCAGTCGTTTTTATGAAAGGTGGGTGAAAGTGGCGAGAATGGCCCGTGTGAATGGGCCTTCTCTTTACATAAGCCTGTAGGTGGAAAAGAGGAAGGAACGAGGGAGCACCCCCTCTCTGTGCTCCTGAGGAAAAGGGTTGCACACTTTTTTCGGGGGTGTGTGCGACCCCACAAGGCGCCTCCTCTCTATTGAGGATTTTGTTATAAATTTTATTTTTTGTTATATTTTATAACAAAATCCTCTATTGAGGATTTTGTTATAATTCTATTTTTTGTTATATTTTATTTTATTTTTATATATTGTTATTGCCTCCTCCCTATTGAGGACGCCTTGTTTTGTAAACTCCCCCCATTGTACTTGTCCTACTTTTGATGCCCCTGTGGCAAATAAAAGAAACATATCTATCTATCTATCTATCTATCTATCTATCTATCTATCTATCTATCTATCTATCTATCTATCTATCTATCTATCTATCTATTTATCGATCTATCGATCAATCTAACTGCCAATTTGTCGATCTGTAATGTCTGTTTTCCCGTCTCTCGATCCTATTTTAGTTACCTCTATTTTTGAATGTGTTTATATCTGCATGCATATGTAAATATGTATGTATGTACATGTGCTTGTATATATATATATATATATATATATATATATATATATATATATATATATGTATGTATGTATATACGTGGGTATGTCTGTATATGTATGTATGTAAGTATGTATATATACGTATATGCATGTACGTGTGTAAATAATATAAATGAATATATGCATATATAAATATATATATAAAAAGAGAGACGTAGAGAGAGAGAGGGAGAGAAAGAGAGAGAGAGAGAGGGGGGTGAGAGAGAGAGAGAGAGAGAGAGAGAGGGAGAGAGAGCACTTTAAAGTCAACCATTGTGCTTCCACAAACAGCCCAGCGATACTTTCACTGTTCAAATCATGTCTAGAATGCTTCTTCTTAAATGACTCTCAACTCCTCTGTCGGAGTCTGCATGATGTTCTCTCCTGTTTCTAAGCGTGAGCCTTTCAGTGGCATCTTCATTGTTGGGAATAAGCAGGGAACCTTTCATGGTAGGGAGCAGGCAGCCAGATGAATGTGCAAAATGCTTTTCATTGCCTTTCGAAAGTTGGATCAGTTACGACGACTAAGTCGGGGTTTTGTCATGATGCAGCAGTCACAGATCCGGCTCCTTACATTGAACTGCATCACGAAGACGTTCTCCAACTACTTGTTCCTTCTGCTACATATTTGTGATCTGCAATATCTTAAGAGACGTAGAAAACAATCAACATCACCTTCATTTTACTTCAACTATGATGAGGCAGTTTTTATTTCCATATCGTATCCACCCATCCAGCTCTCACCTCTAGTTATCACGGTATTCAGGAACTCAGAGTCCTTCCTGGCAGTATTAGTTAAGCAAAGTTAACATCGGTGGGATTTGAACTCGGAGAACAGAGAGCCGAAACGAATATGTTAAAACATTCTATCTGACGTTCTAACGACTCTACCATTCTACCTGAGGTTCTAACAACTCTACCATTCTATCTGACGTTCTAACGACTCTACCATTCTATCTGACGTTCTAACGACTCTACCATTCTACCTGACGTTCTAACAACTCTGCCATTCTATCTGACATTCTAACAACTCTGCCATTCTATCTGACGTTCTAACAACTCTACCATTCTATCTGACGTTCTAACGACTCTGTTATTCTATCTGATGTTCTAATGACTGTACCATTCTATCTGACGTTCTAACGAATCTACCATTCTATCTGACGTTCTAACCACTCTACCATTCTATCCGACATTCTAACAACTCTGCCATTCTATCCGACGTTCTAATGACTCTACCATTCTATCTGACGTTCTAACAACTCTACCATTCTATCTGACGTTCTAATGACTCTACCATTCTATCTGACGTTATAACGACTCTGCCATTCTAACTGACGTTCTAATGACTGCCATTCTATCTGACGTTCTAACAACTCTACCATTCTATCTGACGTTCTAATGAGTCTACCATTCTATCTGACGTTCTAACCACTCTACCATTCTATCTGACGTTCTAGCCACTCTACCATTCTATCCGACGTTCTAACAAGACTGCCATTCTATCCGACGTTCTAACGACTCTGCCATTCTATTGACGTTCTAACGACTCTACCATTCTATCTGACGTTCTAATGACTCTACCATTCTATCTGACGTTCTAACGACTCTGCCATTCTATCTGACGTTCTAACCACTCTACCATTCAATCTGACGTTCTAACCACTCTACCATTATATTTGATGTTCTAATGACTCTACCATTCTATCTGACGTTATAACGACTCTACCATTCTATCAGATGTTCTAACAACTCTGCCATTCTATCTGACGTTCTAACGACTCTACGATTCTATCTGATGTTATAACGACTCTACCATTCTATACGACGTTCTAATGACTCTGCCATTCTATCTGACGTTCTAACCACTCTGCCATTCTATCTGACGTTCTAACAACTCTACCATTCTATCTGACGTTCTAACAAATCTACCATTCTATCTGACGTTCTAACGACTCTGCCATTCTATTGACGTTCTAACGACTCTACCAATCTATCCTACGTTCTAACGACTCTGCCATTCTATCTGACGTTCTAACCACTCTACCATACTATCTGACGTTCTAATGACTCTACCATTCTATCTGACGTTCTAACGACTCTACCATTCTATCAGACGTTCTAACAACTCTGCCATTCTATCTGACGTTCTAACCACTCTACCATTCTATCTGACGTTCTAACGACTCTACCATTCTATCTGACGTTTTAACGACTCTACCATTCTATCAGACGTTCTAACAACTCTGCCATTCTATCTGACGTTCTAACGACTCTACCATTCTATCTGACGTTATAACGACTCTACCATTCTATCCAACGTTCTAATGACTCTGCCATTCTATCTGACGTTCTAACCACTCTGCCATTCTATCTGACGTTCTAACGACTCAACCATTCTATCTGACGTTCTAACGACTCTACCATTCTACCTGACGTTCTAACAACTCTGCCATTCTATCTGACATTCTAACAACTCTACCATTCTATCTGACGTTCTAACAACTCTACCATTCTATCTGACGTTCTAACAATTCTACCATTCTATCTGACGTTCTAACGACTCTACCATTCTACCTGACGTTCTAACAACTCTGCCATTCTATCTGACGTTCTAACAACTCTACCATTCTATCTGACGTTCTAACCACTCTACCATTCTATCTGACGTTCTAACGACTCTACCATTCTATCTGATCTTCTAACAACTCTACCATTCTATCTGACGTTCTAACCACTCTACCATTCTATCTGACGTTATAACGACTCTACCATTCTATCCAACGTTCTAATGACTCTGCCATTCTATCTGACGTTCTAACCACTCTGCCATTCTATCTGACGTTATAGCGACTCTACCATTCTATCTGACGTTCTAATGACTCTACCATTCTACCTGACGTTCTAACCACTCTACCATTCTATCTGATGTTCTAACCACTCTACCATTCTATCTGATGTTCTAACCACTCTACCATTCTATCCGACGTTCTAACCACTCTACCATTCTATCCGACGTTCTAACCACTCTGCCAATTCGCCGCCTGTTACGGAATTTTCATCACCAGAATTTGTGTTGGCTCTATAACAAGAAACAATGTCAACACACTACAACAAACGCCACAAAACAAAACTGGATGGAAAAGAGACTAATGGACCTTACATACATATTATACAGAATTCCCAACAAAAATAGACGACCGATTATGGAAGCAGTACTTACGAGGGTCAGTTGAAAAGTTCATAGCCTCAAAAGTCCACAGGCTGACCAAGATACTCTCATGGAATGACGTGGTTCATTTCTAACATTGTACCTGGAAAGAAATGTAGTTATTAATAAGAAGAGTTGAAATTACTCCATGCAAGATTTCACAGCTCTAGCCTCACTCCTTCATAGTCAGCCCATGGACATTTCAGCCGACCCTCGTAAATGTGGTAATATAAAAACACAAACAACATACACTCGTTATAAACAATAAAATATGAGATAGATGATGTAGTAATCTCACGTCCGAATCTCCAAAGTCCAATTCCTGACGGTTTCATAACGAAAGGGTTAAAAATATCCGCGAGACTCAAAACGGGAAACGCCTTTTATCATAGATCTGTCCAATCAGGGTTGACTGGACAAAAATAATGATTTCTAGTATAGGCACAAGGCCAGTAATTTTGGGGAGGGGAAAGTCGATTGAATCGATCCCAATACGTTACTGGTGCTTTATTTTATCGACCCCGTAAGGATGAAAGGCAAAGTTAACCTCGGTGGCATTTTAACTCAGACCGCAAAGGGCCGTAACTCTATGCTGTAAAGCATGGTGTCCGACCCTCTACCGATATTGCCAATCCACCTCCCTTGACTGCACAAAAATAATAACAACTCTATTACAGATATCAGCTCTGTTGATATCACCACCACCACCACCACCACCATCGTTTCTAACAGTACTACTAATACAACCGACACTACTATTGCCACTAACAATACCAATACTGAAATACTAAATCACTGTTGTTACCAACACCACTTCTAAGATATATACATAACAAAATTACCACAGTCACCAACAATAACAATCACGCACTCATGGATGCGCACGCATACTCGTACACACGTATATATATGTATATAGACACACATAAACAAACGCACCCACTCCCTGACCATCCTCTCATTAAACCACACTATCCACTTCCTTTTCCAAAAACAGATAGATAAGCTTTCCATCATCTAGATCAGATTTATCGAGATTAACTATTAATCCCTCCAGGAACTTCTTAGAGCAGAGGAAAATAAATAAATAAATATGAGGAAATGGAAACAAAGAAGAAGAAGAAGAAGAAGAAGAAGAAGAAGAAGAAGAAGAAGAAGAAGAAGAAGAAGAAAAAAAAAGAAGAAGAAAGAAGAAGAAGAAGAAGAAGAAGAAGAAGAAGAAGAAGAAGAAAAAGAAGAAGAAGAAGAAGAAGAAGAAAATAAATAAGAAAAAAAAGAGCAAAAGTTATCTTCCGCTCCACGGAAGATTACGGAAGACAGCGTCTTTTAATGACTAGTATTAAAATGTCTGAGATAAATTTCAGCGAAATTTGGTGATTGGTCCGTCTATATAGAACGTGTCATATTTGTCCTACTCCACTATACCCCGCTATAATTGTATCACTACGATGTCTTCATTGGTTGTACTTTAACTTGTCACTATGTCACTGTGTCCATAGGTTTGCCAAAAGACACAGAATTTTGGTTTTGGTTTTGTTTTACTTTTTCGTTTAATTTTATTTGATTGTAGAAGGAATGGCAGCGTTCCTTTCTTTCTGGTTCTCCCCTATTGATGGGATTGCTGTGGTTAATCTTCAGCTTGGACATTTTTAGGCACTTGTTCATGCCTACGTAGAGTTTCTGAGAAGTGATGGGGACTTCGACTATTACGAACCCTCGCCTTCATTTAATATACTAGAAATAGCAACCAAATCACTTTCAAACTACACTCGATGTCTTCAAAAGGGAAGGGAACACCACCTGAAAGGAATACAGGATGGGCATGGCTGGAATGACTGATTATAGATCTGTTCCGTTATACAACCAGAAAGATATACTTTCAGAAACTAGCGAGATATTTGCAGTTGATTTTCAAATTGAAATTGTATAATTTGCTTGAGATCTGCAAGAAAAATATGGTTTGAGAATGGACAGTGAAGAGATGCAATGGTGGAGTTTAATATGAAGTCTAGATTGAGAGACACAATGGCAATGACGAGAGGTCGTTGGAAATATTAAATGTCTTGCTACTTTAGAGAAGCAGAAGTCTTCTAGTCCTCTTCTACTCCAGTCAGTTTAGAGGACCTCAGTTATTTTGTTACTATGAATTCTTTGCTTATATTTAAAAAGCTCTATCTACATAGATTTGATTATATGGAAATATGTTACACGAGAGTTAGTGTGTTCCGTGGTTTGTCTTTGTTTGCATTTGTTGGTTTGTGTGAGTGAGTGTGTGCGAGTGAGCATGTGAGTGAGTGTGTGTGAGTGAGCGCGCGAGTGTGTGTGTACCTGCGTCTGGATTTATGTAGGAAGTGTGTGATTAAGCTTGTATCTTTAACCATAACACCATGAATATTTCTGTATGCACCTGTATGTCTGTATATATATATATATATATGCACGCGCACACACAGGCACACTCACACACACACATACAAAAGCTAGCGCATGCGTATTCGTTTATTTGAATAACGTGTTGTGTTATCATGCAGCTGCTTGTGTATCTGTGTAGTTATTCTGTTTCCGTACACAAGTGTATGTGTACATGCGAGTGTGTGCGTGCCTATAAGTTCGCATGCGTTTCATTGGAAACTGAGATGCATGCTAGTGCAACGTTATATAACGAAAATAGGTGTTTTGTTGCACTAACCTGACACTTGAAAATCGGTGCAGATATTTTGCCAATAGCATCACTCGATTAATCACACACCCGATCCTTTCGCTTTTTCTATTCGTTGCCTCCACATCATGATTCAGATATGATAGAATAATGGCAGAGAGTGTTGTAGCAAGCAGTATATCCTTTGGTGGTAGAAAAAACAACAACAAACAACAAACACACATATACATATGCACGTGTAAAACTGCACGCGCACACACATAGAAACGCATACGCGCATGCACTCACAAACACACAATCAAACACATACACACGCACACAAAGAAGCAGGCACATGTGGAGATATAATTTTACATATATTATATTCATATATATCATATATAACATATATAACTTAATTATATCATTTATATAGTAGAAGACGTTTGTGATAATATTCGAAGGAAACCATTTAGATAAACAGTAACCGACTGATAATATTCGTTTCTGATTTATGCACAAGGCCAACAATTTATGGGGAGAGGGGGGTCGATAAAATAGACCTCAGTGCATTACTGGTACTTTATTTTATTGATCGAGGATGAAAGGCAAAGCTAACCTCGGTAGGATTTGAATTCAGATCGTAAAGAGGCGTAACACTATACCATAAAGGGTATTGTCTGACGCTCTACCGACACTGCCAATCCACCACCTTTAACCGACTGATAATATTAAGCAGATTATATAAGACTGTATTGAGTGTATTTAGTACTCGCCATGCTTTCCAGCATAGTTACGTCCCTTTGCGGTCTGAGTTCAAATCCCGCCGAGGTTAACTTTGCCTATCATCCTTACGGGATCGATAAAATAAAGTACCAGTAATGTACTGGGTAATTGATGGCCTTGAGCCAAAAGTAGAAAAATTAATTTTGATAGCAATAACAGTTTGATAATATTATCCTTGATTTAGAAGCACGATTAACGTTCGAATTACTATGATATCAGTCGTGTATCTTTAGTTTCTAAGGTTGCTACTGTTTTATTACATAGATCAGCCCCCTTCCAGAAAACCTATCATATAAGCCATTCTCCAGATGTCGTTTCAAAACACATTTCATCTAAATTCGCTTTACATATTTAACATCAATATTATTAATAAAATATGTTAAGATAAACATTACCGTAGATACTCGAATATAAGTCGAGTGGGGTCGGCATATATTCGGGGTCAATATTTTGACGATTTTCACCAACTACGTAAATAAGGTTTGGATTTCTGCCCATTTCTCCGACATAAGATGTCTTTCTAGTGGGATCGAGTATATACGGTAATATACTCAAAATATTCTTCGAATACTGGCTCCAGCTAGGTTTGAAGTTGCAGCCTTCTGCGTGCAACACATGTGTGGTAACTACTACACCATGTAACCACTGACGGTGAAATGCAAGAAAGTATGAAATATTGCATTAACACAAGGATATATTTTGATATTTCCCTTTATTTTCTGGTTTGCTTGTAAAGACAGCCTGTGTGTAGTAATTTGAAGAAAATTACAGTTAGAATATCATATAATGTTTATACCCTTCGCATTCGAACTCACAATAGTTATAATAGGAGAAACAGTAAAAACATAAGTAAGTTTTTTTATCAATTGTTTTATACAGATTCGAACGTTTGAACTTCAGAGTATTTTATTATCATTTCTTGCTACAATGTACAGTAGACAATCTTTTCATTGTTACAATAATATATTTGTATTTCTATGAAAAGAAATTGCCAACTTCTTGGTCTACATTTCTTCATTTCTGGAGAAAGCTATTCTGTGAATGATCTCCCAAGGCTCTATATTCGAGACAACGTAGCGGTTTCTTAGAGAGAAAAAGAGAGAAACTTTAAGGGAAAACCTGACTAAAAAGTTCTGTTTGTTTTGGTCAACATATATCGACCATGAGATGATAGAATTTAAAATATACAACACTGGGAATTGAAATCATAGTGTAAATTAATGGAAGTAATATCTGAGCCTATAAAAAAAAAAATGCTTTCAACGAGTTTCGAACTCGCGACCTTCTCTGTGTGAAGCAGACTTGATAACCACTATACCATGGAACCACGCAAGTATTTTGTTACAAATATTGCCTTATCAAACACGTTTACATTTGTTTTGATTCCACAAATGATGTACAAATTTAGAAACACTTGTTAAACGATCTAAATACTATGATGTGATCAGTTATTTCTCTTTAGCGTCTAAATCTTGTACAGTTGTATCACACGGGTCAGCCCCATTCTGTCACAGGTAAAATTATAAAGCACTGGAAACTGAAATCATCGGGTCAATGAATGGAAGAAATATCTGAGTCTTTAACAAGTACGACACAACAAGAATATAAAAAAAAAACGATAATCGAAGGTTCCATGGAACCATATGATTAATTCGTTACAAATGTTGCCATATCAAACATATTTAGATTTGTTTCAATTCAGAACCACACGAAAGCATTACATAAAATAATTTAGCATTATACGTATTTTGTATGCCTAAAATGTTTATTCCTGACTTATATTCACAGTTCTAAGATATTTAATTCAGCCTTTGCTTAGACACATTGATACAGACCTACCTACAAATGTTTTCTATCTTGTAATATAAGACCTCATGTATTTCATTTTCAAGCCTCCTTTATATAACATGCCTTTCAATAATTACACAAAATTAAAGAAGATGCAGTAACAACAAAAATAAACGTAGGAATTAATGATGGAGATAAAAAAGATTTCTAAAAATGTCAGAAGCTAACAAAGGTTCCAGCGAGTTTCGAACTCACGACCTTCTGCGTGTAAAGCAGATGTGATAACCACTACACCATGGAACCATATGATTAATTTGCTACAAATATTGCCTTATAAATATCTTTACATTTGTTTCAATTTAGCAAAAGATGTGTCTTCTTTTTACACGTGACGCAAAAATGTTATATCCCCTCTGTGTTTATAAAGCACAGTTTAGTTCTAAGACACATACTGTAGCTGTTCAGCCTTTAGACACATTTACGCAGACCTGCTAACAAATGTTTTCTATCCTATAGTATTAAGCCTCTTCTATATAACATGTTTCTATAATTTCAATAAATTTAAAAACTGCAGTAACAACTAAAATATACGAAGAAATTAAAGATAAAAATAGAAGATTTCGAAATGTTAAATGTTAAATGCTAACAAAACTTCCAGAAGATGTGATAACCACTATACCATAGAACCACACAATTATTCCGTTACAAATATTGTCTTATCAAACACATTTACATTTGTTTCAGTTTAGTGAAAGCTGTTCAAATTTAGAAAGAGTTGTTTAACGATCTAAACACTTTGATATGATCAGTTACCTATTTTAGCGTCCATGGGTGGTAGTGTTGTAAAACAGAGGTCACCTCATTTCCATCTTAGGAAAAATACAAAACACTGGAAGTTGAAACCATCGTGTGGATAAATGAAAGAAATATATGAGCCTATAACAAATATGAAACTACACAAATTAAAAACAAAAAAACAAAACAAAAAAGAACAGAGATTCCAGCGAGTTTCGAACTCACGACCTTCTGCGTGTGAAGCAGATGTGATAACCACTACACCATGGAACCATAGGATCATTCTGTTACAAATATTGTCTTATGAAACTTAGAAACAGTTTAAATTTAGAAACCGTTGTTTAACAATCATTTTTCTATATGATCAGTTAGCTATCTTTAGCTTCTAAAGCTGGTACAGTTGTCTAACACCGGTCAGTCTCGTCTCCATCTTAGGTAAAATATACAGTTCTAGAAATTGAAATCATCGAGTAACTAAACAGAGCATGTAAAAAATATGACACTACACAAATTATAAAAACATAGAAGTTTAGAGGCTCCAGTGAGTTTCGAATTGACAACCTTCTGCGTGTAAAGTAAACGTGATAACCACTACACCATGGAACCAGAGAAATACATTTGATAAAGTAATTTACGTATCTTGAAGGCTTAAAATGTTTATTCTTGGCTTATATTTATAACGACATTCTCAAATTAGATAAGATTGTGTGACAGTATAAATACCTAAATGTGTTTATAAAGCATGGCTTGGATGCTGCAGCCTTCCCCTCCAAGCTCGAGCCGGCGGGGCTGGATCGAGGGGATGGCAAAAGGCCAGATGGCATGACCATCTTCCCGGTCCGAGGCGGTAAACACCTCATCAGCGATGTCATATGCAGCGACATTTTCCCCACCGGCAATCTGGTGCAGTTTACGACTAATCCAGGTTCTGCCGCACTTCGGACCGAGGAGGGTAAACTCTCCAAATGTTGGTCGCTTTCCGACAGGTTTACAGTCGAGTCCATAGCAGTGGAGACTTCTGGTATTCTTGGTCCTAGGACCACATCCCTACTCAACACCAATGGCACGGAGTTGGCTACCCGCAGGTGTGAACCTCGCAAGTTGGAATGGCTCTTCCAAGGCATCTCCCTCACCATCCTCCGGGTAAGCGCATTCTCTATTCTGTCCACCGGAACTACTGGGTGTCCGACGCGTGGGCTCCCATTTGAACATAATTATGATAGATGGGGAGAGCGAGAGAGATGGAGGCAGTGAGTGAAAGAGAGAGAGAACATCAACATACATAGGCATCGATTTTTAAGTTTGAGTATTTTGGTTTAATAATAAAGTAAAGTGCCGTAACTATATGCGACACAGCATATTGTCCGACGTTCTACCGATACTGCCAATCCACCGCCCTTACTACAAATAATAATAACTGAAGCTCAGTTTAGTTCTAAGTTATTCAACCCCAGGTTAGACACATTGACACAAACCTGTTACTTGCGTCTTCTGTTCAGGCTAGGACTATCTCCTATTATGTTTGTGGCCTCTGTAATTTGTCTGAGAGTCGCGAAAGTTCTGTGTGGATAGGATCTTTATTTCTACGTTAACTATTGAGCCCTCGTGTTCTAGTTTGGCATGTTGCTATAGAACTGAAGAGCTTTTCTCCTCCTTAAGTTCTCGCCAGTGTTCCTTTAATCTCTCGCCTATTCTACGGGCTGTCTCTCCTATGTATGTCTTATTCTACATCGTCCATCTGCACATCTTATCCTAGAGACTACATTTCTAATTTTATAATTTATCTGTTGGCTTATCTTACACTCTATACAGTTTTTCCTAAAAGAGTACGTGTATATATATAAATATGTATATATATATATATATATAAATATATAAATATATATATATATATATATATATATATATATATATATATATATATATATATATATATATATATATATATATATATGGTATAAACGTTTGGAGTTAGAAGGCAGGTATGGATATAGAATATAAATACAAATGCAAAAGATATTGCTGACAATTAGTCTCTTACCTTAAATTTATTTGAAGATCCTTAATATCTCTTATTCGGAGGAAAGTAAAGGTGTTAATCCAGTGTTCGAATTAGAACACTGGATTAACCCCTTTACTTCCCTCCGAAGAAGAGATATTATCTCGAAAATTAAGGATCTTCAAATAAATTTAAGGTAAGAGACTAATTGTCAGCAATATCTTTTGCATTTGTATTTATATTCTATATCCATACCTGCATTGTTCTGGCCTTATAACTCCAAACGTTTATACCTCACTACGCAATGCTTCAAGTAAACTATAATTTCCTCCATATATATATATATATATATATATATATATATATATATATATATATATATATATATATATATACATGTAATATACCATTATAATCACAACTACCACAAACATCACCATCAACTACACCATCATCGTTAGCAGCAGTAGCAACAACAACACCAATAGAAAGTTAGATTGATAGAAATGAGATGGAAATAGAGTCTAGAGAGATAGATAAGTTAGTTAGATAGTTAGATACATGCAATATGGCATTTTCTTTTGCTTGTGTGTTTTGTAAGTGTTTATATGATTTATTGCTCTAGAAGAAAATATAATCAAGGAAAAATAGAAAACCAAAAACGAAAACAAAGAGGAAATAAACAACAACAAAAAAAAAGGC
>OZ024745.1:24428227-24430727 GCA_964016885.1 Eledone cirrhosa | reverse complement strand
TGAGTATTGCTGGCCTTGTGCCAAAAGTAGAAACAATTATATTTCAATTCTTTTTATTAATAACTGCATTGTTTCTCTCCAGGGACTATGTTGAAAATAAATCTCATTTGATCATTCCATGAGAGTGTCTTGGTCAGCCTATGAAGGAATGATGCTAGACTGGGAAATCTTGCATGCATTAATTTCAACTCTTCTTATTTATAACTGCATTGTTTCTTTCCAGGGACTATGTTGAAAAATAAACCTCATTTGGTAATTCCATAAGAGTATCTTGGTCAACCTATGAACTTTTCAGCATATGAACTTTTTAGCCGACCGTTGTATGTTGGTAGAAATGCTGTTAGTATAACTGTGAAGTCGATGTTGCTGTTGGAAAAAGCTTTTGTAAAATTTTTCTTTGCTCTAATAATAGTGGAGATGTTGCCGTGAGTCACATTGGTGTTGCTGTTGTGGTCATTTTTGTTGGTGGTGGTGTCGTCTGCTACTGCAGTGAAAGCGATTACGGGGGTCAACTGAAATGTGCATAGTTTATTAATAACCACGTTGTTTCTTTCCAGGGTCGATGTTGAAAAATAAACCTCATTTGGTCATTGCATAAGAGTATACTGGTCAGCCTATGAACTTTTCAGCCTAGGGACTTTCCAGCTAACCTACGTAACAACTGTGATTTTGCACGCTCTTTCTAACAGGCTGTCTATATAGAAGGATGATTGTTAGTTCGAGAAACCAATAATTATTTCTCTTGGTGCAGGTCGCTATAATATTTTCAGATTCATTTGAGTTTCATTTCCCGGTACCTCTAGACATGCGAACACAATGAACCTGTAATATTATTCCAGACGAAAGAAATCTAAACAATGAAACTAGATTATATAAATTTGCCCTGATTTTGTTTCACGACTCTACTTATGATGCTTATAAAAATAATTGTTTCTACTTTTTGCACAAGGCCAGCAATTATTCCAGTGTATTACTGGTACTTTATTTTATAGGACCCCGTAAGGATGAAAGGCAAAGTTGAACTCGGCAGGAATTGAACTCAAACTGTAAAGGGGCGCAACTCTATGCTGCAAAGCATGGCGTCCGACCTTCTACCAATACTGCCAATCTACCGCCATTGATGCTTATATAAATAATTGTTTCTACATTTGGCACAAGGCCAGCAATACCAAGTACATTACTGGTATTTTATTTTATCGACCTCGTAAGGATGAAAGGCAAAGTTAACCTCGGTGAGATTTGAACTCAGTCTGTAAAGAGACGTAACTATGCTAGAAAGCATGGCGTCCGACTCTCTACCGATACTGCCAATCCACCAGGAATGTATGAAATTTTGATGTCCACCAGTTTTCACAACGAAACTTTAACGGAAACTTGATCAGACCTTAACATGGGGAAATCATTTTCGACTAGTGAATTTTATAATATAAAGAGTTTGAAAACATTTACTGTATTGTAAAGTAACTTCGTATAGCCAAATAAATAAATACATACATACACATACATACATACATACATACATACATACATACATACATACATACATACATACATACATACATACATACATACATAAAATCCGACTCTTTTGAAATTATTCGCAATCACCGACAAAGGAAAAAGGAGAGGAAAAGAAGTTGAAGAAGAAAGGTGAAGAGAATGTGGAGAAAAGAAGAGGAAGCTGATAAGAAGGCGAGATAATGAGAAGGAAGAAGAAACGTTATGAAACTAGATAACAAATGATAATATTTTTACGCAATGAAATGTGAAGGGTATTTTTTTTTAAATTTCAAATCTTCAAAGGAAGGTAAGAGTTAAACAAGAATGAAATAGAGATAATTCTTTCGTGATTCTTTGAACAGTAAACTATTTGTTCTCATGAGAAATTCGGATGGAGTTACAATAATAAAGTGTTAGACTAAATGCCATTTCATACTAGTTTGGTTTGAGTATAGATTCTTGCCAAGGAAATTTTCAATTTCGTCCGTCTTGAACCCATTAGACGATGTTTTAATACATGAGATCAATCCTATTGACTATTTACCACCATTCTTTTTGAATGTGGGGTCTTACGAAGGTTGGCTGAAAAGCTCATTGACTGAAATGTTCATAGGCTGAAGAAGACACTCTCATGGAATGACCAAATGAGGTTTATTTTTATCATAGTCCCTGGAACGAAACAATGTAGTTATAGACAAGAAGAGTTGAAATTAATGCATGTGAGATTTGAAAGCTCTAGCGTCATTCCCACATTGGTTGAAAAGTTCATAAATTTATTAAAAATGATTTCATTGTTTTCTTAGAATCTCTTATATAAGTTCGACATCATTTTGCTTATATAAAATGTATTGTATTACTGTATTAATAGTAATATTAAAAGATGTTTTAACCCTGATTGTCCTCCCCCTCCTCCCCCCCCCATCGGTGATACGGGCGTATTGGACGCAGGGAAGATTTTTTAATGCTTTATTTTAAAAGAAAGTGTGTCCAATAGGTTGGC
>OZ024745.1:24370727-24423227 GCA_964016885.1 Eledone cirrhosa | reverse complement strand
ATACTTAAACTCACTCACCCTTCACCCTGGTCATATATACATACGAACAGCGGCTGAAATGGAATGTTCATAGGTTGACCAAGATACTCTCATGGATTGACCAAATGAGGTTTATTTTTCTACATAGTCCCTGAAAAGAAATAATCCAGTTATTAATAAGAATAATTGAAATTAATGCATGCAAGATTTCACAGCTCTAGCATCATTCCTTCACAGTCAGCCTGTGAACTATTTTGCCGGCTCCCGTTCACTTACTGATCCTTCTGGTCGGTATATATGTATACGAGCTGTGTCAGAAAAGTTACAGGACTGATGTCACAAAAGATTTATTTCAAACCCAAACTTCACACTGAGAGTTTTCTCCTTCAACGTAATCCCCCCTGGAGTATGTAACTGTAATCTTATCTCTCTGCAGCGATGAAACTTTTTTCTTCATAATTTTATATACATGTCCTCTGTTTCAGGTCGTCAAGCAATGAACACAGAGCAACGAACAAACTTGAAAACTCCGTCAGAAGCACTGGGATTGCTGCAGCAAGTGTATGGAGATGAGACGATGTCACGCTCACGTGTTTTTGAGTGGTGCAAGAGGTTTAAAGAAGGAAGGGCCTCAACAACCAGGACTGAGGTCAACCTTGAGCGCGTCAGGCAGATGCTGCGTAGCGATCGTCGGCTGACTGTTCGACTGATGGCAAATGAGCTGGGCATGAATCGGGACAGCGTCTGGAAGATTCTCACTGAAGATTTGGACATGCGGAAAGTCTGCGCGAAGATGGTGCCAAAACTGCTGATCGATGACCAGCAGGGTCGACGCATGCAAGTGTGCCAGGACATCCTCAAGCGTCTTGAAACCGAACCAGACTTGCTAGGGACAGTCATCACCGGTGATGAGTCATGGATCTTCGAGTACGACCCGGAGGGGACCCGTTTTGAAGACGTGGACGACAGCAAAAAGGCGGTGACGAGGGAACTGAGGAGGATCCCGGAAGAATCCTTCCAGGAGTGCATGCTAGCGTGGTAGAAAAGGATGGAAAAGTGCATTAGACTCCAGGGGGATTACTTTGAAGGAGAAAACTCTTAGTGTGAAGTTTGAGTTTGAAATAAATCTTTTGTGACATCAGTCCTGGAACTTTTCTGACACACCTCGTATATGTATGTATGTATGTATGTATGTATGTATGTATGTATGTATGTATGTATGTATGTATGTATGTATGTATGTATGTATGTTATGTCAGGTCACCAGTTGGTGCTACTGGTAACATGTATCCCAGTACAACCTGTCTTATGGTCGGGTCGTTGGCGACTAAACTGGCAACCCCACTAAGGTTTCTTGGTGAGGAGGGTGACTTTGAACATCCTGCAGGACTAAAAACAAAACCTGTCAAAGGGCAAAGGAGATCTTAAGAGTCAATGGCCATCCAAAATCACCGGGAGAGATGACCCCTTAGCCTTTGTCAAGGCATAATTCTAGGAGAAGGAAAACTCTGATATAACACCTCAACCCTGATGGTATCCAATGATGTTGGCTTGTTATTCTTTTTGGTAAATATCATCTTGGTTAAGAGAGTGGGACTGGCTTTGTGCAGTGCCTTTGCTGACTATAAAAGCTTCACGGCACAGGCATTGCTTTATATCTGGAGATCTCTCTGCACTTGTCGTCACATGGTACCATGGGCCCAGCACTATGTGTCAATAATTTTCACAAGTGTAGTGTTTGTACCAGAGTTTTCAAGTCGCTGGCTGGTTATAGCTACTGTCGCTCAGAGAGTGGGATTGGCTCAGTGCACAGTCTTTCCTCACTTCAAAAACATTGTCACTCACAGGTATTGCACGATTGCATTAATTGAAAATTATTAATAGTGTGATATCGTGCAATGGCCATACTTGATAACGAGGGGGGCAGCCATCATGTATGTATGCATATATGTATGTATATATGTATGTATGAATGTGAGGCACTCTGTCGGTTACGACGATGAGTGTTCCAGTTGATCCGATCAACGGAACAGCCTGTCCTTGAAATTAACGTGAAGTGGCTGAGCATTCCATAGACATGTGTACTCATTTTTGTCAGCTGAGTAGAAATAAAGTATGCTCAATGACACAACTCCGGGAATCGAACTCACAACCATGCGATTGTAAGCCGAATACCTGAACCACAAAGCCATGCGCTTTCACTTGTATGTATAGTCGTATATATATACATTCACTCTCACTCTGGTCATATATACATACACTCACTCACCCTTCACTCTGGTCATATATACATACACTCACTCACCCTTCACTCTGGTCATATATACATACACTCACTCACCCTTCACTCTGGTCATATATACATACACTCACTCACCCTTCACTCTGGTCATATATACATACACTCACTCACCCTTCACTCTGGTCATATATACATACACTCACTCACCCTTCACTCTGGTCATATATACATACACTCACTCACCCTTCACTCTGGTCATATATACATACACTCACTCACCCTTCACTCTGGTCATATATACATACACTCACTCACCCTTCACTCTGGTCATATATACATACACTCACTCACCCTTCACTCTGGTCATATATACATACACCCACTCACCCTTCACTCTGGTCATATATACATACACTCACTCACCCTTCACTCTGGTCATATATACATACACTCACTCACCCTTCACTCTGGTCATATATACATACACTCACTCACCCTTCACTCTGGTCATATATACATACACTCACTCACCCTTCACTCTGGTCATATATACATACACTCACTCACCCTTCACTCTGGTCATATATACATACACTCACTCACCCTTCACTCTGGTCATATATACATACACTCACTCACCCTTCACTCTGGTCATATATACATACACCCACTCACCCTTCACTCTGGTCATATATACATACACTCACTCACCCTTCACTCTGGTCATATATACATACACTCACTCACCCTTCACTCTGGTCATATATACATACACTCACTCACCCTTCACTCTGGTCATATATACATACACTCACTCACCCTTCACTCTGGTCATATATACATACACTCACTCACCCTTCACTCTGGTCATATATACATACACCCACTCACCCTTCACTCTGGTCATATATACATACATGAAGCAAAGTAATACGAGAGAAGAAAATATATATGTAAATGAAAACGGAAACAAAGAAAACAGATGAGATCATCAATGGCGTTCATCAAGAAACGCCTAATCTTCCCGAGGATAATCTGAAATGTGAAACCCTGTCATGTGAGACGATAGCTATCAAGCCGGTGAATGGTGACAGATTACTCCGAAAATGGTGAAGGGGTGACAGAAAAAAGAGGGTGAGATAAGTAGGTTGGGAATTCTGATTGGCCGGGCGTGGTTTCTACAGAGATATTGATCAAATCTGTCTACCAGGCGTAGGCACAGTCACAGACAAATCCTGATCATTTGAAACCACTTGGGAGAATGAAACCGTGTGATATGTATATATGTATATACATACCTACCTTCCTGTCGACCTACCTACCCACCTACCCACCTACCTACCTACCTACCTACCTACCTACCTACCTACCTACCTACCTACCTACCTACCTACCTACCTACCTACCTACCTACCTACCTACCTACCTACCTACCTACCTACCTGCCTACCTACCTACTTAAACACTTACATACATAAATATATACATTCATGTATACATGCAGACACACATACATGAAACATAATTATATACATATATACATGCATACATGGTGGCTGCCAACTCGTTTTCGAGTACGGCCACTACTTTATATCCATGTAGGAGAACCCCTACCGATGCGCTGAGCGAGTGTGACTTTTTAGTCTAGCTAGCGACTTGAAAACTCTGGTACAAACACTACACTTGTGACAATTATTGACACATATTGCTGGGCCCATGGTACCATGTGACGACAAGTGCAGAGAGATCTCCAGATATAAATCAATGCCTGTGCCGTGAAGCTTTTATAGTGAGCAAAGGCACTGCACAAAGCCAGTCCCACTCTCTTAACCAAGATGATATTTACCAAAAAGAAGAACAAGTCAACATCATTGGATACCATCAGGGTTGCAGGTGTTATATCAGAGTTTTCCTTCTCCTAGAATTCTGCCTTGACAAAGGCCAACTGGTCATCTCTCCCGGTGATTTTGGATGGCCATTGACTCTTAAGAGCTCCTTTGCAGGTTTTGTTTTTAGTCCTGCAGGATGCCCAAAGTCACCCTCCTTACCAAGAAACCTTGGTGGGGTTGCCAGTTTAGTCGCCAACGACCCGACCATGGGACATGCATACATACGTATATATATACATACATACATAAATATATACATACATGTACAGATAAATACACACATACATGAATACATACATACATATACACATACATAATCTCAAAAATTCAGCATGTAAATAACTGCATAGAGAAATGTATATTTGCAGAGGCATATTCACGTGTATTTATATAACTAAAAACATACAGAGCCACACATGCAATAACACCCATACCTGCACATACACACAGTCACATGCAGACATACATACGTATGTACCTCGATGTTGTTTAAATTTCAATGAAATGCTTGTTTCTTTGTTAGAAACCGGCTTTCACTCTATTGGTGAAACATTATGAAATAATAAAACCACAAGCATATACATACATACATACATACATACATACATACATACATACATACATACATACATACATACATACATACATACATACATACATACATTGTTGCCAGCTGCGAAAGGATGTCATCTCGCTACTACCTCCCCATGAGACACGATGGGATAGCTAGAACCATCTGGAACGCACTTCGGAAAACAAAATTAACAACAAACGAGGAAGAATATATTGAGACAGATGGCACTAAGGAATACTGGTGGAACCTGAAAATAAAAACTGCCACCAGATTAAAGCACAACCGGCCTGATATTGTAGTTTGGGACCACACATTGAAAACGTGTTCTGTTGTGGAGATCAGCTGCCCACTTGATGTAAACGTTGTCAGAAAAATACAGGAGAAGGAGGACATCTACGGACCATTGATGAGGAGTTTACAAATCCAGTATCCAAGATACACCTTTAGCTTCATACCCATCATTATTGGTGCTACGGGTTATATACCAACCCGCTTGGACCAAAGTATGACTGAACTTGGATTTGCGGACAAAAAGCGCAGCTCCCTAATTCATAGTCTACAAATGGCTGCGATAGCTGGCACCTTCAAAATTTGCAAAACATTCTTGCGATTCAAGGGATGACAATTTCTTTTCTTTTACAACCTTGCCACCAGGAAGGTGGCCGGTCAAAAAAATATACTCAAAATTAAGAGAAAGAGAAAACATACATACATACATACATACATACATACATACATACATACATACATACATACATACATACATACATACATTATGAGAGCTACGGGTGGACCAAAGTATGACTGAACTTGGATTTGCGGACAAAGAGCGCAGGTCCCTAATTCATAGTCTACAAATGGCTGCGATAGCTGGCACCTTCAACATTTGAAAAACATTCTTGCGATTCAAGGGATGACAATTTCTTTTCTTTAACAACCTTGCCCCCAGGAAGGTGGCCAGTCAAAAAAAAATATACTCGAAATTAAGAGAAAGAGATAACATACATATATACATTCTTGAACACGAGCCTACATGTACATATACTCAGTTATACATACATAGATACATTCATATACACCTATACAAATATAACTATGTATGTATGTCAGGTCACTCTTCAGCGCTACTGGTAACATGTAACCCAGTACAACCTGTGCATGGTCGAGTCGTCGCCGACTAAACCGGTAACCCCACCAAGCTTGCTTGGTGAGGAGGGTGATTTTGGATACCCTGCTGAATGAAAAACAAAACCCGTCAAAGGGCGGAGGAACCGAGGAGAGTAACCGACCATCCAATAATTTTTTTTTCTTCTCGAACGTGAGACCCCTAATCTTCATTAAGACATCTCTCTAGGAGTAAGTCACTCTGATATAAAACATTTGTTTGCATCCAATGATGTAGAACAATTCTTCTTCTGGGGTAAATGCTTTCGATGTTCAGAAAGTGGGATTGGCTCCGTGCAAAGCCTTTCCTAACTTTAAAAGCTTCAACACGGGTATCGCTTAATATGTGACGCTTTTTGTGATGCATGGTATTGCAGGCCATAGGCAAGTCCCTAGCAGGACTAAAAAGCAATGGACAAAAACAAAGTTGAAAAAGATCGATATTGGGGCCGTAAAATCGATTTTGTATGTGTGTATCTGCTCATGCTTAAGTATCGAGAGATGGCATTATTCGAAATTGAGTTGCAACCATCATGTAGGCTACATATAGAGAGGGAAAGCATATTGGTCGAATCAGAAATGGATCAAATACACTTATGTAAAAGGTTCAAAGAGCAAGATTGAATTAGATACACAGGTTGAAACTTCAGTAAAAAGTAAAACTAGCCAGCATATACAATAATTGTTTCTACTCTTGGCGCAAAGCCAGCAATTACCCCAGTGTATTACTGGTACTTTATTTTATCGACCCCGTAAGGATGAAAGGCAAAGTTAAACACGGCAGGATTTGAACTCAGATCATAAAGGGCGTAAATCCATGTTACCAAGCATGGCGTGCAACCCTCTACCGATATAGCCAATCCATCAGTATATACAATAGTTGTTTCTACTTTTGGCACAAGGCCAGCAATTACCCAGTGCATTACTGGTACTTTATTTTATCGACCCCGTAAGGATGAAAGGCAAAGTTAACCTCGGCGGGATTTGAACTCAGAATGGCAAGGGCCGTAACTCTATACGTCAAAGCATGGCGTCCGACCCTCTACCGATACTGCCAATCCACTGAATACAATAATTGTTTCTACTTTAGGCACAAGGCCTGCAATTACCCAGTAGATTACTGGTACTTTATTTTATCGACCCGTAAGGATGAAAGGCAAAGTTAACCTCGGCGGGATTTGAACTCAGACTGTAAAGGGACGTAACTATGCTAGAAAGCATGGCGTCCAACCCTCTACCGATACTGCCAATCCACTGTATACAATAATAACGTGGAATTATGTCAGTGTCCAGAAATATTCGGTAAGCTGTGATAGATTGTGCTATGAAGAAATGAGTGAAAAGTGGATACACAAGTCTTACTTGTTCTTTAATGACTAAAACTACGTTTCTACTTTATAATTCGTATATATGTGCATATTATACGCGTGCTTTTATGAATCTGTAAGAGTCTACGTTCGTATGAGTGTATGTCTAAAAAGTAAGATATAATACCAGATTCAGGAATATCAATATAGATTACTGTAGCTGTAAGATGAGATGCCTTACATAAACAGGAACATCTGCAGAAAATAGACTGCAACAGTATCTTTGTAGATATATTTACGACAGCGTATATCTACGTATAAGTGTATGTGAATCCGAGTATATATATATATATATATATATATATATATATATATATATATATATATATATGGGAAAATGTTTAACCCCGACGGCAGATAGAAAGAGAGAGAAAGAGAGAGAGAGAAAGAGAAAGAAAGAGAGAGAGAGAGAGAGTGAGAGTGAGAGTGAGAGTGAGAGATAAAAATATGTAAGTATATATATGTAAATAGTATATATATATATTTATATATACATATACTTATATATATATATATATATATATATATATATATATATATATATGCATACTATATATTAACAAATGGAAACTATATTTATAAAACCATATTTATTTCATACATATTTCAAGGGCCACCAGAGCAAACTATGGTGCGCTTTCATCATATAAAATATAATATAGGTTAGTTTTAGAAATAAATATTGACTTACCCTTAAAAAATGCAACCATTATATATATATATATATATATATATATATATATATATATATATATATATATATATATATATATATATGTATGTGTATATATAAATATATATATATACTATTTACATATATATACTTACATATATATACTTATATATTTTTATATATACTTACATATTTATGTCTCACTCTCACTCTCTCTCTCTCTTTCTTTCTCTTTATCTCACTCTCTTTCTCTCTCTCTCTCTCATATATATATCAATGTGTGTGTGTGTGTGTGCGTGCGTGTGTGTATGTGTGTGTTTTGGCGTTGCTTTGTATTTGTGAAATGACTAATGACTTTATAATATCCTGGCAAGAGTGAACTAGAATAAATAAATTGACAAAATATGTTTATCGAGTTATTGTTGTTCAGTCACTGTGTGTGTGTGTGTGTGTGTGTGTGTGTGTGTGTGAGTATGTGTGTGTGAGTATGTGTGTGTGAGTGCATGTGTTTGTGTATGTTGTTGTTGTTGTGTGTGTTCGTGGTTGATAGTTGTTAATAAGCTTGGTGGATAGCTAGGTGGTTAGTTGGGGTTATTGACTGTGGAGCGGTGATATATAAATGCAATTGACAGTTACTTCCGGTTTGTTGCATACATACATACACACACATACACACACACACACACACACACACATGTATATATATATATATATATATATATATATATATATATATATATATATATATATATATATATATATATATATATATATATAAGCATATATATATATATATATATATATATATATATATATATATATATATATATATGTATATATATATATATATGTGTATACATATATATTCATATATATATATGTATATATATATATATATATGTACATATATATATATATATATATATACATATATATATATATATATACATATATATATATATATATATATATATATATATATACATATATATATACACATACATATATATGCATATATACATGCATATATATATATATGTATTTATATATAGATATATGAATATATATGTATACACACACACACATATATATACACATACGCACATACATTTATGCATGCACATCGACACATCGACACACATGAAACACACATAGGTGTATATATATATATATATATATATATATAACAAAGGAAGTGTGGTAAGGAACCAGGTGGACCATAACGCACCATAGTACTCGATCCTTTGGGTAGTAGAGTGGGTAATAGGAAAAGGTTAAGGACGGCAGAGCTTAAGCCGTTTCGACAGCTATTTCTAGTCCAGAAATAGCTGTCGAGACGGCTTAAGCTCTGCCGTCGGGGTCCTGAACCTTTTCATATATATATATATATATATAAAATGAGCGGAACAAGTAATCATCAAACAATCTTTTAAATAAATTAATAACCGATTTAAATATTCACCTGTTCTATTGCCGTTACCGACGGTTTCACTAATCAAAAGATTTGCGAGTCACTTTAACGGCTTGACCGCATGCAACGGGCAGGAAGTGAAATATTAACTTACTATGAGGCTTTATACCCTTATAATATGGAAATAGCCGTCTGAAAATCTAATTCTTTCCATTGGAAATTCTCTGAATTTCAAATCTTTTGATTAGTGAAACCGTCGGAAACGGCAAAAGAACAGGTGAATATTTAAATCCATACCCTCTCATATATATATATATGAGAAAGTATGACTCCGACGCCAGAGGTCAAGCCGCTTCGACGGCTATTTCTGGACTATATATTTCTGAACTATATATTTCGGTGACAGCCATCATTGGCTGTGACGTCTTCAGGTAGTTGAAGACGTCACAGCCAATGATGGCTGTCACCGAAATATATATAGCAGTATATCTATAATTTATAATAAACGAAGCCAAATTTTACCTATTTGACTTAATTATTTTACATTACTCCGGAGTCAACAAACCAGCCTGCGTACTTCGTCGAGTGCTCTAATCTGCATACTGAGGTGTCGGTAAACAACCAATATATACTCAATATATATATATATATATGTTAAAACAATGAAATAAAAAATCAAGTCTTTAGAGATATACTTCACTGCTTTACGATCGTTTCTAGATGATGATAATACGTTGTAGCTATACTCCGTTATTGATCTATGTAAGGTTAGTTACAAAATATCAGATAGAGAGAATATTTACTTACATGCATATCACCAGCTGTTTTGAAAACAGCTGGTGATATGCATGTAAGTAAATATTCTCTTTATTTGATAGTTTGTAACTAACCTTACATAGATCAATAACCGAGTATAGCTACAATGTATTATCATCATCTAGAAACGATCGTAAAGCAGTGAAGTATATCTCTAATGATTTGATTTTTTATTTCATTGTTTTATTATATCATGACTCTGTTTTCCTTTTAGTGTTTTATTGTTTTCTGATATTTATCTTAACCTACAATATTTTCAACATATGGATTACATCGAGTTCTTCATGCAGAATAGACCCCACAACTTACTGTAGATATCTCTGTGTATATATATATTATAATATATGTTTGTATAAATGTAGTTATGGATATATTGAAAGTTGTTTATATGTGTGTATACATATATATATACATATATATATATATATATGTGTGTGTGTGTGGGTGGTGGTGGGGGTGGGGCGCGTGTGTGTGTTAATATTACCAAAGGATTCATTAGTTTGTTTTTAAAGTACCAGTTCTTATGCTCCACATACCCACACACCCTTCAATCCATATCAATACATTACCGCATCCTCATACACATACACCCTTGTACAATTATGCGTGCACACACGCACGCAGACACATACACACGAATACACATACATTCACAGACACACACACACACACACACATGGATATACTCTTATAAATATATCTTGCAACTGATTCCTAAATTGTTGACATATAACTAAGTTCTACTTAAAGTTTAAACCGAGATATTAGACCAGCGTATCTCAACCACTGTTCCTAGGAACCCTAGCTTCCGCAAGAGGTAGCTAAGGGTTCCGTGAGAAACACTGATAAATAAGCTAATACATTATTGAGTAAGTTTTGTCTGATTTTATAATCGTAATTTTACTAAACGCGTACGGCATATTGTTGGAAAACCCTTGGTTATTATAATCAAAACTTCCGGAGGATTGGCAGTATCGATAGACGGTCGGACGCCATGCTTTCCTGCAAAGAGTTACGCCTCTTTATGGTCTGAGTTCATAATCCCGCCGAGGTTAACTTTGCCTTTCATCTTTACGGGGCCGATAAAATAAAGCACCAGTAATAGACTGGGATAATTGCTGGCCTTGTGCCAAATATAGAAACAATTATAATAAAAACTTCAACCTCTAAAAGAGATATGTTTCTTTTATTTGCCACTAGGGCATCAAAAGTGGGACAAGTACAAAGGGGGGAGTTTACACAAAAAGGCGTCCTCAATAAGGAGGCAATAACAAAATATAAAAATAAAATAAGATAAAACAAAAAATAAAATTTATAACAAAATCCTCAATAGAGAGGAGGCGCCTTGTGGGGTCGCACACACCCCCGAAAAAAGTGTGCAACCCTTCTCCTCAGCAGCACAGAGAAGGGGTGCTCCCTTGGTCTTTCATCTTCCTCACCTATAGTCTGATGTAGAGTGAAGGCCCATTCACACGGGCCATTCTCGCCACTTTCACCCATCTTTCATAGAAACGGCTGGGGTGCAGCACCTCTCTCTCCATCCTGATCCTTCTTCCGAAATGATAACGGAAGAAACGGACCAGTTGTTGGCCAGAGAGAAAGGTGCCTGACCTCAGTCCTTTCAGACGCGTCCACCATACAACCTCTTTCGCCATGGCTATTACGCACAGAAACACCGCCTCTGCTTCATCTTTGAAGGGGGGAGGCGGCTTGATCATTACAATAGACTTGGTGGTCAACCGGATCGGTCCCACCCTTGACAGCAGTTGTTCGACATAGCCCCACAGATCGGCTACGCCCGAGCAGTGTACCAATGCGTGTGCAACGGTTTCCTCGTCGCACACGCATCTGGGACAGATCTTTTTGGCGGGGTCCCTACCCGGGCGCCTGTGTCTGTAGAGCCTTTCTCGAACGGGTAAAGCCCCTCGGTAGCACTGCCAGGCCAGGGACTTCTGGAAGTTGTCCATAGGTCCCGGGCTGAATGTCCTACCGAACAGGCTGGCCAGTTCGTCCTCCTCCATGTCTAGGGCTTCTCCGAGGGCGTCGTCGCACCTGCTGCGTACAAGCCCTCTATAGAATGTTGCGGTGGAGTCTCCACTGATAACCGGATCCGCCTGCCAGAGGGCGGTGAGCGCCTGGGCACACTCAGTGTGCCAGGCGCCCAGTTTTCTCGGTCTTTGCTTGACCCAGGATTGCAGCTCGGTGAGTGAGACGAAAAGAGATAGATATTAAGAATGGTATCCAATAGTTTTTATGCAGGGGGTTCTTTGAGAAATGAAAACTATTTCAAGGGTTCCAGAAAGCTACAAAGATTGAGAAACGCTGTGTTAGACAAGTGGTTGACAGTGAGAGCACGAGCATGAGCGAAAGAAATCATAATTACTTTGTAGGTTCTTCGGTAATGGGAGCTGTTGATTATCCTAACCCATGAAAATTTCTTTCCCATCTGCTAATTTCAGACACTCTGAGCAATGATCAAATCAAACACAGGCATACGACCAGAACACAGTGCGAGTGTCGGCTGAAAAGTCCATATATATATATATATATATATATATATATATATACTGATGAAGGGTAATACCCAGAAATATTAGTGTCTGCAGTTCTGTTTACTTGCCAACACAAGATCAAGAATGAGGGGCCCATTCTACTGACATGGCTTTAAAAATGAGGCTTGTTTGCATAATTGCAAACGACTCGAAAATTATTATTAATATTCGAAAAACTCAGATTACATTTATTGTATTCAGCCATGTAGAGCCTACATTTTTTCAATATAAAATTTATACTTTTATTTGAATGTGGCAAAGCCGGCCATTGATCGCTCGTATACAGGAAACTGACTAGCCAGTCTGCTGATATGCAAATCTGGCTGATCAGTCACTATATTTTAGAAAATAGCATATATTTTCAATAGCTCTGACAGTGAGCAGGTGAACAGTGAACTGTACTGATGAAGGGCAATACCCAGAAACATTAGTGTCTGTAGTTCTGTTTCCATGCCAACAAAAGAGCAAGTATGAGGGGCTCATTCTAGTGACATGGCTTTAAAAATGAGGCTTGTTTGCATAATTGCAAACTAATCGAATATTATTATTAATATTCGAAAAACTCAGATTACATTTATTGTATTCAGCCATGTAGAGCGAACATTATATATATATATATATATATATATATATATATATATATATATATATATATATATATATATATATATATATATATATTCAGCCATGTAGAGCGAAAATTATATATATATATATTCATTTTATTACGGCTAAATAATGTTTTGTTGCGCTAGAAATTCACCAGTTTATCACAGGGCCTTGATGACCCTCTGATAAACAGGCGAAACTCCAGGGTAACAAGACTGACTATTTACCGATAACAATATGAATATTTAAACTCTTCTTCGGTATTGAGTACTCTTTTCTCTCTGTCGTCAATGACATACGGATATAAATGCGTAAAAACAAAACAAACTAAAATATATATGTATATATATATATATATATATATATTATATTTAGAGTATACACTCAAAGAGTCATTTACATGTAAATGACTCTTTGAGTGTATACTCTAAATATAATATATTACTGCTCCCTCGGTTGAGCTAATTTTTAATCCCATATAAACGGCTGTTATTTCTAGCGCCATGAGTATGAGATAGGCTAGTGAGCTGGAGGAACCGAGTGCAAAACCTCGTGCGTTTGTGCTCGTAAACCAGACCTTCAACATTTTTTCGAGGTGAAGTAACCTAATTTTTCTGGGTACCTATTGATAAGCACAGAAAATTGATTATTTCTTTTTATACCATCGTTTGCGAAACCTATTTTGATTTTGAGGTTCAGATTGATCTGCGGAAAAGGTTTGAGTTTTAAAATTAAATTTGTCTAGGTACCACGGCTATTTGCCAATATGAGTTTGTGTATATTGATTTATTATTTTTTAAATCGATACAGGCAGGCTATATTTATTTGAATTAGTTTGTTTCATTCTAGCTAACTTTTGTCTTTTACAATGCAAACACTTAGGTGTTTATCATATATTAATTTATGGTGGTGGATTGGCAGTATCGGTAGAGGGTCGGACGCCATGCTTTCCAGCATAGTTACGTCCCTTTACGGCCTGAGTTCAAATCCCGCCGAGGTTTACTTTACCTTTCATCCTTACGAGGTCGATAAAATAAAGTACCAGTAATGCACTGGGTAATTGCAGGCCTTGTGCCTAAAGTAGAAACAATTAATTTATATTAACTTGTATATATATATATATATATATTAATATATATATATATATATATATATATATATATATATATATATATATACAGTATAAGACTATATTGAAACACATCCATGTTACAATTGTTTGTACTATTACTATTCGCATATTTCTACCATATTGTAATTATTATTTTTACATCATGCAATCTTCTTACAATCTTATTTGTTGTTGTATTCATTGTTTTCGCTACTGTTGGAGTCGATGGCTTCCAGTGTCTAAAACATTGCTTTGAACAGTGTCGCTTTCAATCCACCAACGGACAAAGCTCCATCATTATCAGTAGAGAGAGAGGAAGAGAGAGAGCTAGAGACGGAGAGAGAGGGGGAGAGTGGGAGAGAGAGAGGGAGAGGGAGAGGGAGAGCGAGAGGGGGAGAGTGAGAGAGAGAGAGAGGGAGAGACAGAGAGGAGGAAGAAGAATGTTGGCTTTACCATGTCTGTCTCTTCCACCGTGATATAGCCTGCAATAATTATTGTCATTGAACTGTTTAACTATGTTCAAGAATTGGGGGAGGAAAACCCACGCAATCCGCAGAGGAACTCGGAAATAAAGGAATGTTACCATGAGCTCTGGGTCAATAAACTTTGACACATCACAACACAAGTATTAAACAAAGCGATAGATAATTCTGTTCAGAAAATGTGGATACTTTTGTTAATGAAGTCACAGAAGATATACTTACAGAGATTTTTCGTTGATCCATGGTTCGTACATGATGTATAATAACAGAGCAGGAATATGAAGTGCCTCTAACTTGACTTAACTAGTGCCCCTTACTGTGTGTTTTATAATAATTTATACTCATATCACTTTTATCAAATTGATCTATTATGATATAAAAACTTTGCCCTTACCCTTGTTTTTATATGTTCTTGTCTGTGAAGCTCCAAAATATATTGTAATCCCTATATATATATATATATATATATATATATATATATATATATATATATATATGTGTGTGTGTGTGTGTGTGTGTGTGTGTGTGTGTGTGTATATATTAGAAAGTGAGTTTTTTTTTACAAAATGAAAAATAACCGAGGTGTCCTACACGAATGAAAGTATAAAGAAAAAAAGATGAAATCGAAAATGCAACTGGAGTCTTTTTTTTTTTAAATATATATTTATTTGGTTCCTTTACCGGTTTCGCAGTTCTTCTGCTTTTCAAAAGTAGAGTTGAGATGGAGAGTCTGTGGTTTTTCTCACATCTGGTTGGTCTTTGAATGTTACTTCTGTTTTATATGGAAGAAAGTGGCTCGAAATGCCAGGTTTTTAGAGAAATAATTTGATTGGCTGGTGAATAAGTATAATAAATTTCGCGCCAGTTCGCGTTACAAAGTTCTTCAAACAAAGGGGGGGGGGGGGGCCTCAGGTTGTTTTTTTATATATGAGTGAAGTTTGGCTGGTTGATGCAGTCACGTGAATAAGCACATCAGCTTTCGCACCAGTTTGTTTGAATTTCTTTTTACTTAAACAAGTGGCTCACAGAGGCTTTTTTTTATTATAAATGTAATTTGATTGGTTATAAATTAAATTATGACTGTCACAAGAACACACGTATGTTGTTGACGGCTGAGTGAAAGGAGTTCTCAATACCAAGATGGAGTTTGAATATTAAGGCTAAAAAGTGAGTCTTGATACTCCAGAGTAACATAACTCAGTTTTTTGTCTTAATATAAATGAATGTATACATAGATTGTTTCCGCAGAAGACGGTATGATCGAACCTATATATTATGTCCGATAGTATACAGTTCTCTAACTGCTATAGATCAGTCAATATATCAATATAATCAACCCTCTGAAACGATCGTAAAACAATGAAATGAATATGTAAAATAACTTGCCTTCGTTAGTATTATAATTGTTAAACTAATATCTAATATATATATATATATATATATATATATATATATACGAGGGTCAGGTGAAAAGTTTATAAGCTGACCAAGATGCTCTCACGAAATGAGTTTTATTCTTGAACATATTCCCTGGAAAGAAACAATGCAGTTATTAATAAGAAAAGTTGAAATTAATGCAGTCAAGATTTGACAGCTCTAGCATCACTCCTTCACAGTCAGCCTATGAACCTTTTAGCCGACCCTCGTATATGAATTTACATTCTCTTTATTTCTGCTTTGTCGTATCTATATGCAATGCACAGTTAAATGTATGAATTTAACTGTCATTTATATTTACATACAAAGACACTAGATCCCTCGCACTGTAAGAGTCATTCAACCAACTACATCACATATCTATCCTACTTAACTCATATTAATTGATCTTTTGTAATAAGATCTTAAAATAATTTCTATAATTTCTATAAAGCGGCATACTTCTAGCGGCATACTTATTAGATATACAATTAATTATTAATGTAACAGAAATTCAAAGCAGCCTAAAATATGGTCATTATGTCTCATCTGGCACCATATTTTATGAAGATGTGTAGAGTTTGAATATTCTCTGATTAATGTCTGTTGATATCCAATGTTGTAATTAGCTTGTAATCCTGAATAGCGGCTCCAAATTACTCCGTTTGCACCATATATTTGGAAACTTGTGGCCTTAAATTGTCTCCGTTTACTGTATTTTGATAAGTTATCCAGTGTCCTAATTATCCTATAAGGCAGTGGTTTATATTCAAATTACCCTTAGAATGCGATAAACTCCTATCAGTTGGCAATCGTTGTGACCCAGACGTAGTGATTGACCTAGTATCTAAAGTCCATCTAGAGATAAGCATCACTGAATTCTCTGTAGAAGTGGACATTGAATTGATTGTAATGAAACCAGACAGAGTTCCTGCGCTTGATGGCCTAACTATCGAAGACACCCTTCGGTCACGAATGACCATGTGATTTGCCCCTAGAAAGTTTCCCTGCGAGGCACAAGTCCTGGTAAGGTTGTTTGAGGAAGACCAGCAGTCGCCCATGCAAACCAGCCTCCCCTCTCCATGCCACTGATGTTGTCCAAGGGAAAGGCAATGGCCGGTACAGCTTGGCACCAGTGACGAGGCAACTCCTTTCTACAGCTGAGAAACTGGGGCAACGTGAAATAAAGTGTCTTGCTCAAGGACACAACGCATCACCCGGTCCGAAAATCGAACTCACAACCTTTCAATTGCAAGCCCAATGCTCTAACCACTAAGCCATGCGCCTTCACATGCACCTAACTACAGATCCATGGAAACGACCCAAGTTTCTAACAGATTTTGGCATTGACACCCTTGAAGGCCTGAGGAATGGGGAATATCTTGAATAATGCCAATATGCAAGAAAGGTAGTCTCACAATCTGCACCACTTGTATCAGTCTTACTCAAATTTCTCCTTTCCTTTTTGAGATTTGCCTTGATCATGCATTGCATGAAGCTATTGCACCATCAGACGTGATGACACTGAAAAAACGTGATGACATTGAAAAGCCGGCAAATTACCTGATATCTGGAAGAAGTGCTACATAAACTGTCTTATGCAGATGACATAGCTTTCTTGGAAAAGACATATTACATAAGACATATTACATAGAGTTAAGTCCTTTTGACTCGTCTTTAATGCTGGCAAAGAAAAAAAAACAAGTTACGCACCTCAATGCAACATGAAACGACCAAATGCATGCACTATACGGTTCGGAGATTGAAAAGGTAGAAGACTTCTTATACCTTGTCATTTCCATGAACACAAAACAGGATGTAGACATCAGGGTAGGCAAGGCATGGGGAGCTCTCAACTCTTTCGTATCCTTCTTTTCAAATACAGGTTTCGATCATTAATTGTTTCCGAAATTTCCTTCCTTTACATTATTCTAATTGTTCTAACCCCCCCCCCCCCCCCACCCTCTCTCTGTTTTTCATATATATTTCTATAACTTCTAATTCTTCATTCTCTCCTTCACAATTTTCTTCGGAATTTTTCATTTGTCGCTTGCTAAATTTACCCTTTTCAATCTTAAAAATAACCCCACTTCTCCCTATCCCATCCTCTTTCTCTCTTTCTCTCTCTCTCTCTCTCTCTCTCTCTCTCTCTCTCTCTCTCTCAATATATATACATATATATATATATACCCAGACATACACACACACATATATATATATATGCGTGTGTGTGAGTGTGTGTGTGTATCACTTTCTTTCTCCGTCACCTTCTTACGTAGTTTCCTACCTCAACCATTATCCATCTTTCATTCCTCCTCCTTCCTTTCTTCTACCCCACCGCCACCCGACCACCTCATTTTCCTCTTCCCAGCTCCGAAACCCCATCCGTGCCCCACAGCGGAAGGAAAGCATTGATCTGAATCAAATCTGCCTTGTTGTATTCCTAGCACGTAGATTTATACATGTAAATAGTTATGTATATGTATACATGTATACGCACACGCACACAAACACACTCACACACATATATATATATAGTTTCTCATAGATGCAATCATCAACGCAGTATCACACAGTCACACACAGACACACACACACATATATATATATATATACTTTCTCATAGATACAATCACTAACACAACATCACACACACTCACACACTCACTCATACACACATACATACACACACACACACACACACACATACATACACACATACACACACACACACACACACACACACACACACACACACACACACACACACACACACACACACACACACACACACACACACACAGACATACACAGGCAATCGCAGGATGAATAACCTCGCTTCCAGTATGTCTGAAGACTGAAATTCCATTGGATTGCTACGTAAAGATAATGGAAATGGAAGATAATCACCACTAGGCGATCTCTTCAGTTGTGTCTGTTGTTATTGTCGTCGTCGTCATTAGAGTGATCCTCATTGTTATCGTCATCATCATCGTCGTCATCATCAACATCGTCGTCATCATCATCATCATCATCATCATCATTGTCATCATCATCATCATAAACATCATCATCATCATCATCATCATCATCATCATCATCACCACCAACATCCTCATGATCATTATTGTCATCATCATCATCAACATAAACATCATCATCATCAACATTATCATCATTATCGTCATCACCATCGTCATCATCATCATCATCATCGTCGTCATCATTATCGTCGTCATCACCACCAACATCCTCATCATCATTATCGTCATCATCATCATCAGCAGCAGCATTATCATTTTTGTCGTTATCATTGCTACCACGACAATCACCATCAACAATATCCTCCTCCTCCTCCTCCTCCTCCTCCTCCTCCCCCTCCTCCTCCTCCTCCTCCCCCTCCTCATAATTATTATTATTATCAACATTATCAGTACAAACAGCATTATTACCATCATCACCATCATCACCATCATCATCATCATCATCATCATCATCATCATCACCATCATCACCATCATCATCATCATCATCATCATCATCACCATCACCATCATCATCAATGTCATCATCATCACCATCATCATCATTGTATTATCGCTTCGTCTTCATTCTCCTCTCTCTCTGATTATTATCATCTCCCATCAGCAGCAGCAGCAGCAGCAGCAGCAACAATTTCATAATCCCTAGGCTTTACCTCAGCATTATCATCACAATCATCAGCAACATCATCACATCATCACCATAATTGTTATTACTTCATCAGGGCTGGATTTTCATCATCATCATCATCATATCCTCATCATCATCATCATCAGCACCTCCACTAACATCAGCATCATCATTATCATTATCATCATCGTCATCATCCTTTTTATCGCCACCGCCACCGCCACCACCGCCACCACCATCATCACCACCACCACCGCCACCACCACCACCATCATCACCACCACCACTACCATCATCATCATCACCATCACCACATCGTCACATCGTCACCACCACCACCACCACCACCGCCACCACCGCCACCACCACCACCGCCACCGCCGCCACCACCACCACCACCGCCACCGCCACCACCACGTCGACCACCACCACCACCACCACCACCACCACCACCACCACCACCATCACCACCACCTCCATCACCACCAGTACCATCACCACCACCTCCATCACCACCACCTCCATCACCACCAGCACCATCACCACCAGCTCCATCACCACCACCTCCATCACCACCAGCACCATCACCACCAGCTCCATCACCACCACCTCCATCACCACCAGCACCATCACCACCAGCACCATCACCACCAGCACCATCACCACCAGCTCCACCACCACCACCTCCATCACCACCAGCACCATCACCACCAGCTCCATCACCACCACCTCCATCACCACCAGCACCATCACCACCAGCACCATCACCACCAGCACCATCACCACCACCTCCATCACCACCACCTCCATCACCACCAGCTCCAACACCACCAGCACCATCACCACCACCTCCATCACCACCACCTCCATCACCACCACCTCCATCACCACCAGCACCATCACCACCAGCTCCATCACCACCACCTCCATCACCACCACCTCCATCACCACCAGCACCATCACCACCAGCACCATCACCACCACCTCCATCACCACCAGCACCATCACCACCAGCACCATCACCACCAGCACCATCACCACCAGCACCATCACCACCAGCACCATCACCACCACCTCCATCACCACCACCTCCATCACCACCACCTCCATCACCACCAGCACCATCACCACCAGCACCATCACCACCACCTCCATCACCACCACCTCCATCACCACCAGCACCATCACCACCACCTCCATCACCACCAGCACCATCACCACCAGCACCATCACCACCAGCACCATCACCACCAGCACCATCACCACCAGCACCATCACCACCACCTCCATCACCACCATCACCACCAGCACCATCACCACCAGCACCATCACCACCACCTCCATCACCACCAGCACCATCACCACCAGCACCATCACCACCAGCACCATCACCACCAGCACCATCACCACCAGCACCATCACCACCACCTCCATCACCACCACCACCATCACCACCAGCACCATCACCACCACCTCCATCACCACCAGCACCATCACCACCAGCACCATCACCACCAGCACCATCACCACCAGCACCATCACCACCACCTCCATCACCACCACCACCACCAACACCACCACCATCACCACCACCTCCATCACCACCAGCTCCATCACCACCAGCACCAGCACCACCACCTCCATCACCACCAGCACCATCACCACCAGCTCCAACACCACCACCTCCATCACCACCAGCACCATCACCACCAGCACCATCACCACCACCTCCATCACCACCAGCTCCATCACCACCAGCACCATCACCACCACCTCCATCACCACCAGCACCATCACCACCAGCACCATCACCACCAGCACCATCACCACCACCTCCATCACCACCATCACCACCAGCACCATCACCACCAGCACCATCACCACCACCTCCATCACCACCAGCACCATCACCACCACCTCCAACACCACCACCTCCATCACCACCAGCACCATCACCACCAGCACCATCACCACCACCTCCATCACCACCACCACCATCACCACCAGCACCATCACCACCACCTCCATCACCACCAGCACCATCACCACCAGCACCATCACCACCAGCACCATCACCACCAGCACCATCACCACCACCTCCATCACCACCACCACCACCAACACCACCACCATCACCACCACCTCCATCACCACCAGCTCCATCACCACCAGCACCAGCACCACCACCTCCATCACCACCAGCACCATCACCACCAGCTCCAACACCACCACCTCCATCACCACCAGCACCATCACCACCAGCACCATCACCACCACCTCCATCACCACCAGCTCCATCACCACCAGCACCATCACCACCAGCACCATCACCACCACCTCCATCACCACCAGCTCCATCACCACCAGCACCATCACCACCACCACCACCACCACCAGCACCATCACCACCACCTCCATCACCACCAGCTCCATCACCACCAGCACCATCACCACCACCACCATCACCACCAGCACCATCACCACCACCTCCATCACCACCAGCTCCATCACCACCAGCACCATCACCACCAGCTCCATCACCACCACCTCCATCACCACCAGCACCATCACCACCACCTCCAACACCACCACCACCATCACCACCAGCACCATCACCACCAGCACCATCACCACCAGCACCATCACCACCACCTCCATCACCACCAGCTCCATCACCACCAGCTCCATCACCACCACCTCCATCACCACCAGCACCATCACCACCACCACCATCACCACCACCTCCATCACCACCACCTCCAACACCACCACCTCCATCACCACCAGCTCCATCACCACCAGCACCATCACCACCACCTCCATCACCACCACCTCCATCACCACCAGCTCCAACACCACCACCTCCATCACCACCACCTCCATCACCACCACCTCCATCACCACCAGCACCATCACCACCACCACCATCACCACCAGCACCATCACCACCACCTCCATCACCACCACCTCCATCACCACCACCTCCATCACCACCACCTCCATCACCACCAGCTCCATCACCACCAGCTCCAACACCACCACCTCCAACACCACCACCTCCATCACCACCAGCTCCATCACCACCACCTCCAACACCACCACCTCCATCACCACCAGCACCATCACCACCACCTCCATCACCACCACCTCCATCACCACCACCACCATCACCACCAGCACCATCACCACCACCTCCATCACCATCACCTCCATCACCACCACCTCCATCACCACCAGCACCATCACCACCACCTCCATCACCACCACCTCCATCACCACCACCTCCATCACCACCACCTCCAACACCACCACCTCCATCACCACCAGCACCATCACCACCACCTCCATCACCACCAGCACCATCACCACCAGCTCCAACACCACCACCTCCATCACCACCACCTCCATCACCACCAGCACCATCACCACCACCTCCATCACCACCAGCACCATCACCACCACCTCCATCACCACCAGCACCATCACCACCAGCTCCAACACCACCACCTCCATCACCACCACCACCATCACCACCACCTCCATCACCACCAGCACCATCACCACCAGCACCATCACCACCAGCTCCAACACCACCACCTCCATCACCACCACCTCCATCACCACCAGCTCCAACACCACCACCTCCATCACCACCACCTCCATCACCACCAGCACCATCACCACCAGCTCCAACACCACCACCTCCATCACCACCACCTCCATCACCACCACCTCCATCACCACCAGCACCATCACCACCAGCTCCATCACCACCACCTCCATCACCACCACCTCCATCACCACCAGCACCATCACCACCACCTCCATCACCACCAGCACCATCACCACCAGCACCATCACCACCACCACCACCACCTCCACCTCCATCACCACCACCTCCATCACCACCACCTCCATCACCACCACCTCCATCACCACCAGCACCATCACCACCACCTCCATCACCACCAGAACCATCACCACCACCTCCATCACCACCAGCACCATCACCACCAGCTCCAACACCACCACCTCCATCACCACCACCTCCATCACCACCAGCACCATCACCACCACCTCCATCACCACCAGCACCATCACCACCAGCTCCAACACCACCACCTCCATCACCACCACCTCCATCACCACCAGCACCAACACGAGTACCAGAACAACTACTCCTAATACCATCACCACCATCATCACCATCACGACCATCATCATCACCAACATCATCAGTAGCAACAACACAATTTGCCACCATTATCACTGTAATCAGCATGAATTTCAACACTAATCTACTGTTCAAATCCCGCTGGTATCGATAGAATAAATACTAGCCATGTCTGATATGATTGGCTCTGCTCCTCTCTCGAAATCCATGGCTTTTGCAATGTGAAAAATCAATATTATTAACCCCCGTCTTTACCCTTGCTTTAAGCGTTGTTAATTCTGTATTTTTTTTTTTTTTTGCTCATTATTTTAACAAATTCCGCCATCTTAGTCTGACCACAGTGCAATGGTGTACAAATGAGAAGGAAGCTAAGACCTCTTTTCCTCTACAAAATGAATATATTTCTCATTTATCCACCCTAGAGATACAGATAAATCACCCCAAGTGAATTTGATTTCACTGTAATTACACACGTACGCGCGCGCACACACACGCACACACGCACACACACACACATATATATTACTATTATTATTATTTGGAAAGGGTCGGACGCCATGCTTTACAGCATAGATTTACGTCCCTTTACTTTCTGAGTTCAAATCCTGCCGAGGTTAACTTTGCCTTTTATCCTTACGGGGTCGACAAAATAAAGTACCAGTAATATACTGAGATAATTACTGGCCTTGTGCCAAAAGTAGAAACAATTATTATTTGGATTGACAGTATCGGTAAAGTGCCGGACAACATGCTTTGCAACATATAGTTACGGCCCTTTACGTTCTGAGTTCAAATCCCGCCGAAGTTAACTTTGCCTTTCATCCTTATGGGGTCGATAATATAAAGCACCAGTAATGCACTGGGGTCAATTTAATCCACTTTCCCCTCCCTTAAAATTGCTGGCCTTGTGTCTATATAAGAAACTATTCCAGGTTAACTTTGCCTTTCATCCTTACGTGGTCGATAAAATAAAGTACCAGTAATGTACTGGATAATTGCTGGCCTTGTGCCAAAAGTAGAAACAATTATTATTATTATTATTATTATATAGGTCTAACCGACCAAGGATATCACATTATGGTCGGTCGGTTGTGATGTAGATAAAATGAAGGGATTAACGACCAGTATAAATGGTACAAGACTGATCATTATATAGTATGAAAAAGATCGGCGGCCTCAAGCAGTTGATTTAGGTTTATATAAATCTCCATGATATATATTTCGCAGGGGACTACCAACTTCGATAGGCTGTGTTCTTCAGGTGGCATAAAAACCTTTAAAAAAAACAACTTGAAAATATTTTTAAATTCCTTAAAAAAATGTTTAAAACTTTCTCTAAAAATGTTTCTTTTTCGTGATGCAGGGGACGGCCGAATATGTTGATGTTGTTTCTACGCCGGCCGGCCCCTGTATAACCCCTAGATATTTTCAAGTTCTTTTTAAAGATTTTTATGCGGTTTGAAGAGTTCAGGATATCAAAGTTGGTAGTCGTCAGCGAAATATGTGCCACGGAGATTTAAATACGCCTAAATCTACTGGTTATGCCCTCCGATCTTTTTAATACTATATAAATATATACATAAATACACACACACATGTTTATGTATATATATATATATATATATATATATATATATACATTCTTACATACACACACACATGTATATATATATATATATACACATTGATAAACAAATATGCAGTACAAATGTATTCTATATACAATCTCTATATACATCGATCTCCTTGAAATTATAGATGGGCAAGAATATCTAAGTACAGAGCTGCAGATTTATAACTTTGTTAGCTTATATACAAAATAACGTTCTTATATATATATACATATATATATATATACATATATATATATATATATATATATATATATATATATATATATATATATATATATATATATATATATATATATATATATATATATATACCCACACACACACACATATATATATATATATACATGAAAAATTCATGAAAAATGTATAAATATAAACACATATTTGAATGTATATGTATGTATGTATATATATATATATATATATATATATATATATATATACATATACATATATATATATGTGTGTGTATGTATGTATATTTGTATATTTGTGAATGTAATAAAGTTATGGTTAGAATGTACGGTCGAATTTTGTTTGTGAAGTATTCATATAAACAATTCTGTCGTTCCAGGCAGTTTCGTATAACAAATATAAGCAATTTAGGTATGTGTATTTCTAAGTGTTTATATATATCTATATGTTTGTATCTATAATGGCGTGCTTCTATGACTATATGAATGCTGGTTCCCTTTGTGAAAACAATTTCTTGATACCTGATCAACTTGTTTATACTTTAACATGCAAACCAATACAGCTGTAAATGATATGCATATATGCATGCATACCAATAGACACACTCACACATACACAATGACTTACACATTCACACTACCATATATATTTATATATATACATGCGTTCACACATATAGAAACATATACATTCAAATATGTGTTTATATTTATACATTTTTCATGAATTAACCAGCCTATTATTTGTTTATAATCAAGCATGTTTGTACTGTGTATCTGTATGTCTTATTTGTGTGGTGAAATTCTTTGCTTTCTAGTTTGAAATGCGTGTATGTTTCGGAATGCGGGCTTTCTTTTGTTTTTAGGTACTTTTGTTTCTACGGTTACTATATGAATTCAATAAAGCAGAGATGTATATATTGTTATGTAAATGTGTGTAATAATTGTGCTAGCATCCCTGTATATCAACATATCAATGAACGTATATATATATATCAATATCAATATATATATATATATATATATATATATATATATATATATATATAGTATATATATATATATGTACATATATATAAATGAAAGGTATAGAAAACATTGTAGCAAAAAGCCAACAGTATTCCATAATAGATAATATATATGTACATATGTACATATATATATATATATGTACATATATATATATATGTATGTATATGTATATATATATATATATATATATATATATATATATATATATATATATATATCAAGTATGTGTTGGTTGTTTATCGACATCTCAGTATGCAGGTAGGAGGACTCAACGAAGTGCGCAGGTTGGGTTCACTCCGGAGTAATATAAAATAATATGTGTAAGTCAAACATGTTACAGTTGGCTTCGTTTATTCTAATTCGCTGTTATATATATTTCAGTGACAGCCATTATTGGCCGTGACCTCATCAGGCAGTACGAATTAAGGCAGAAAAAACAGGTAAACATGGTGTTGAAATGTGTTCTACCCTGTTAATTCATCGATATGTCCAGCTCCTGGGTGTGTTGTTAGTCCTCAAAGGAACTAGAATCATCAACATAGAGAACATAGAATAATTTATACAAAGTTACTGACGGGTAGATTCCTAGTAAAGTAACTTAAAATAAGACACCTTCACTATTAACCGCTCCCTTACTGCAGTTTAGAGCAGGGGTTCTCAACCTGGTCCATGTGGACAACTAGTGGCCCACAGGAAAATTCAGGTGGTCCACAGATAATTTTCTAACATGTATTTGACTTAAAGCGCTGTTCTTATTCTTCACATAAGTACGACTTCAGCTGTTTATTTGCGTAGATTTTTAGGCACTGCGACATGATGATAGCATTTTCTAATTCATTGAGAAAAAACATCTACTGATGCTTATAAGTAGCAGTTCTATTACAAAAGATTTTAAAGTTTAGGTGGTCCACAGGAAAAAATTACTTATTTTGGTGGTCCACAGCGAAAATAAGGTTGAGAACCCCTGGTTTAGAGTATCAAGAAACAGCGTTAACATCAATCAATTAAAACAAGTAAAACTGGAGGAAGATAATCTCATCAGAGAGTATTTTTTGAAAGTGTAAATTACTATTTATGTGTATGTAAACAGAATTTATCCTTACCAATCCAGCCTGGAGTATAAAATTACACGCATGCGTACATCGACCAACTAAATAAATAAGTGTATACCATGGACAAGGTGACAGGTATAATATGGCGCTAGAAATAGGTCACATATAACCCATCTATCAACTCAACAATTGAGGTGTAGGCAATATCATACAGATGGTTATTTGTCACTAATACACAGAATATCTTCTGATAAGAATATTTTCTTCCAGTTTTGTATGTTTTAATTTAATGCATGACAAACACACGCTCTGCTGAAACATTGTGGTTATGTTGTACAAAATGAATACATGAACTTGTATTTACTCTATTTTCCTTGATGGAACTCACAAAATATGAAGTATATATATATATATATATATATATATATATGTGTGTGTGTGTGTGTGTGTGTGTGTGTGTGAGTGTGTGTGAGTGTGTATGTGTTTGTGTATACATATATACATATATATATTTATACATACATATACATACATGCACACAAGAGAGAAACACCTACACACACACACACACACACCTACACACACACACACACCTACACACACACACACACACACACACACACACACACACACACATATATATAAGTGAGGATGAATACATACATACTCACATACCCCGCATAAGAATTTCGCAAACCATGACAAAAGTATAGAAAAGCTTTTCCTGTAAATGACATTTATCTCTAAAAAAATAATGGGTCAGATGGGGTTGGGGGGGGGGGGGGGTTTATCGGGAGATAAACGCATTGAGACATTCATGAAGATATATATATATATATATATATATATATATATATATATAGAGAGAGAGAGAGATACATATAATATATATATACATATACATATAATATATGTATATATATATATATATATATATATATATATATATATATATATATATATATATATAATGCTGGAGAAAAAACACCTTCATTAAAAGCAAAAGCATATCTTTCATGTTTATCAAATAGTTTCACTGAATATTTGTCACATGCTTTGACGAGGGTGGGTGGGGGGGGTGGGGGGGAAGAAAAGTAGCAAACGAATTTTGTTATGATATGTTTTGTTAAATTGGAAGCAACGAATCTATGCCGAAATATACAACGTCAAATACACGTCTAATATACAACGTCAAATATATGTCATATATGCCGAATATACATAACGTCATATATACCGAATATATACAACGTCATTGGGGAAAATCGATTAATTTTTGAATTGCATTTGTGATAGTATTTTACACGTTTTTATTGTATGTAAACTTCCCCCTTTGTATTTGTCCCCTTCTTTTGTGCTCCTGTGGCTAATAAAGAAACATATCTATCTATCTATCTATCTATCTATCTATCTATCTATCTATCTATCTATCTCTCTATATATATATATCTATATACAAATATATATATGTGTGTGTGTGTGTGTGTGTGTGTGTGTGTGTGTGTGTGTGTGTGTGTGTGTGTGTGAAATATCAATGATGGTTGGAAAATCACTGACGAAGGATTATTTTTATCATATGTAACCCATGTGCAACCACGCAGTATTCTTCTTTCTTTTCATGTTTATATATATATATATATATATATATATATATATATATATGCTCTGTGCTTCACCAATGGATAGAACTGATACATTACAGTAAATATCAGCGACGGCCCGAGTTCATCAAGCAGATTTAAGAGATAAAGACAAGTAACCTCCAAAGGTTATCGATATGAGGGCCGGTGTAAAGCCTGTTTACACACATACAAACACATACACACACATATGTACACACACATACGCACACATATATATATAATCATATATATTTGTGAGTCCATGGTTCATTCAGGGGTTCATTAGTAGAGTGTATATAAACTTTAATATAGAAATGACTTCTACAGGACTAAAACTGTTACATTCGAAGGAAATCATCAGGAAAGCCCTGATAATTTCCTTCGAATGAGACAGTTCTAGTCTTGAAGAAGCTATTTCTATATTCAATTTTATAATTATATATATATATGTATTTATATATACTAATGAAATTATATGTATATATATGTATATATATGTATATATATATATATGTGTGTGTGCGTGTGTGTGTGTGTGTGTGTGTATACACACCCACGCGCAGGTGAAACTCCAGAGTAACAAGGTTCACTACATAGCCTAGCCATAATAATTAAATATAAAAGGGAGATAATCACAGACATATATATATATATGTGTTCAAATCGTAAGGGACCAGATTCAATTATATTAAATGGCTCGGAAAAAAATTCTTTCCTTGAGATATTTTATTGTAAGAGATTCTTTGGGGTTTCTAACTCAATATATACCTTTGATATATTCGGCTCCGTTAATTTGTTGAGCTAATATAAATGTCGAGTAAACTTGGCTGCTATTTTTAGAGGTATGAGTTTGTGAGACACGCTATGTTCTGAAACCCCGTGCGTTATTGTATATATGCACACTATTCAGTTTTATGTTACACTGAGAAGTGAGGAGTTTACTAATTTTTCACCCACTGAAGAGCAATAAGAATTGGTAATTCTCTTCACAATTGCATTTGAAACAGTTTGTATTTATTTTCTTGATTTATTCTTAAATTAAGTCTGGCAAAATATAGTTAGTATCTTTTTCATCTTAGCGAATCTGGTCCCTTACGATTTGAACACAGGTATGTATATATCTGTGTTTATCTCTCCTTTATATTCAATTATATTATACGGCTCGAAAAAATGTCTTTCCTTGAGCTATTTAATTGTAAGAGACTATTTTGAGTTTCTAACTCAATATATACCTTTGATATATATATATATATATATATATATATATATATATATATAAGAAGTGATATATATATATATATATGTATATATATATATATATATATATATATATATATATATATATATATATATATATATATATATATATATATATATATATATATAAATATATATATTTATATATATACATATATATATATATATAAATATATATATATAAATTTATATATATAAATAAATATATATAAATATATATAAATATATATATATACACACATACTCACACACACACATACACATATATACACATACACACACATACACACACACATACACACAATGCACTCACACTCATATACATGCATATATATATATATATATATATATATATATATATGAGTGTGAGTGGATTGTGTGTGTGTGTATGTGTGTGTTTGTGGTTTAAAAAGGTATGCGGTAAAATTTCATTCTTTGTTTATAAATTGTTTATATTTCAGATATAAACAGACGCGAAATTTTCTAGCCACCAGCGAACAGTACACGCGTCACACTCACAACATCTGCTCGACTTCTGCGTCTTGCACGTGCGCGTGCATACGTAAGCGGGAAAGACATGTTTGGGTGGTGTTGTGTTTGTAAATATGTGAGAGCTTGTATATATTTTATATCTCTTTGTGCATGTTGTGTAAGTATCTCCATGGACGAACTCACACATTAGTGCACAAACCCTGAGTCACACACACACACTATATATATATATATATATATATATATATATATATATGTATACATTTACACACATACACACGCATATATATATATATATATATATATATATATATATATATATATATATATATATATATATATATATATATATATATATATGTATGTATACATTTACACACACGCACGCATATATATATGTATATATATATATATATATACATTTATATATGTATATTTACATATATGTATATATGTATATATGTATATATATATATATATATATATATATACATATATACATAATATATACACACACACACACACACACACACACACACACACACACACACACACACACATATATATATATATAATTAATGGTTGTACATCTACCTGTGTACATGTGTATATGTGAGGGTATGTTGTATACATGAGTAAATGCGCAAGAATGTTTGTTTATGCGTTTAAATTATCGAATGTAAAGAATATGTATGGAGGTGTAGAAATGCACATCAAATCAGAAGAGGAGCAGACATGGGGACAGAAAGACAGAAAGGGTCATAGGGATAGAGATAGAGACAGAAATGTCATTTAAGAATTGCACACACATGTATATATATATATATATATATATATATATATATATATATATATAATACAATATGTAGAAAAGATAACACACCAGAGAGATACTGATGGCGCACAGTCTCTCTCTCTCTCTAGTGTGTTATCTTTTCTACATATTGTATTATAAAGGGCTAGGGATTCCTTCTCCTTTGAGCACATTAATGACAGGGAATAGCGAGAGTCTATGGCTCCGTTAATTTATCGTAGTATATATATATATATATATATATATATATATATATATATATATATATATATATATATATATATATATACATATATATATATATATATATTCCTATCGCTTTCTCCTGATCATTAGCAGCTTCTCTTACAACTAATACATGCCGATAAACACCCTTATATTAACATACTTTTGCTCATAGCTTCGTACTTACATGCACACACTCTTTTACTCACATATACACACACATTTCTTCTTAGCTTCGTACGAACCTATAATAACACACACACACACACACACACACACACACACACACACACACACACACACACACACACACACACACACACACACACACACACAGACACAGACACACACACACACACACACACTAACACGTGCTTATGCGCGTGCTCAAGAATGGCTCTTTTTACAAAACGGTTTTTTTTTCCATTTCAGGTAGACGCGCACCATCATCTACTTTTCTAAAAAATAAATCATGTAAAAAACGCCACCACCAACAGTTTTGCAAGAGATGTCATCAGGAATGGACCTGTTATTTTTATCTAAAGACATTTTTTCCAATTCCATCCCGTCCGTCCCCTCAATCTATTTTATTTCTCATTCTTTCTTCTGATGAAGGACTAGCGGCCAAAACGTTAAGACCCTCTTCCTGCTATATCAAGCTGTGTTTTCCTTGACTGCTACTAATATTTGTGACTAATCCCAGTAAAAAAAAAAAAACTGCGATAATATTGCTTATGCTGAACTCCATATTTTTGTTGAGTTTTTTCGGAATGTTTTGACTGTTGTTTCTTGTAAACAGCTTTTTCGTCTCATCCCGCCATCACTAGTTTGTGTTCACGTGTGTTTTGTTATTTCATTTCTACACGCTGTCGTGTTTAACTCCCAGTGGATTATTTTTTCCCCTCGGGTTTTTAGCAGTATAGATTTAGTTAATGTGTTGAGCACTACTGAAGATCGGTCACAAACGTAACTAACTGCACTGAAATGTTTCGTGAAATGGTCTTTTAAGACTATATAGTGCATTTGTAGTTTTCCCCAAATTGATGGTTAAGTATTACTTCTTGATTTTAATTTTAATTAGATTGTATTGCTTTTCCCCCAACTTACACACAGTTTGATGACAAAGTTTTTCTTCTTGATTTGTTTTGAATTAAGATTGTATTACTTTTTCCCTCATCTTACATTAAACATTTGTTCATCTTGATGGTATAGTCACTTATATACCTGAATTATTGTAGGCATTTTGCTTACATTAATTTTATTTTCATTTATATATATATATATCAATATACATATATAGTAATAATAATAAATGTTTCAGAAGATCCCGTTAAGGGTGAAAGCAGTGATTCTTTGCTTAAACTTTAATCTGTTATTTTTATATATATATATATATCAGATAGGGTGTGGTTAAAAAAACCAGGTGGATCATAACGCATCAGGGTACTCGATACATGGGATAGTTTCGACAGCTAGATCCGTATCTAGCTGTCGAAACGGCCGAAGCTCAGCCGTCGGGGTCCTGAATATTTTCATATATATATATATATATATATAATCATAACGAGCCAGTCTTTTAGATTTCGTCTAGCTTGGCCGCATATACCTATATGGAAGAGTGTGCATGTATGTGGGAATATATATATATATATATATATATATAAATTACAGAATAATCAAAACTATGTTCAAAACATTTTATTGCTGACAATCGTTTCTTCCAAACTTTCGTTTGGAATCATCGGAGCACTAGCAAAGTTTAGATATATAATTAATCTCCTATTCCACAGAACAATTGTAAAGATACGTCGATATTACTGTTGTCAACTAAAAGTGTCATATTTAAAGAGTGAAGATGATGTGGTCAGTATCAGTGGATGCGACAAAGATTATAAAATAATAATACAACAATTATAGAAGAATTAAAGGAGAAAGTTACTCGCAAAATGAGGACATTGGCGGTACATAGGCAAACGTATAGTAAGAGTGCAGAGGTATTAGGCATGTACATAATAACAAGGTAAAAAACAAGCAATGGTACTAAGCATATATATCACAGTATGGCAAAGGTATCAATTAATACAATACAGGTATAAAAGCATATTAAGCAGACATTCCTGCTCTGTAAAAAATCTGATGTATTTACATTGAGCTATTTTTCTTACTGGTAATAAGGTGGTAAAAAATTACTGACCTTTCCTGTTCATAATTATATATAGTGTATATATAAGTATAAATATTATTATTATTATTATCTATATATATAAAACTGAGGATGTCTGTCTGTGTGTGTGTGAGTTCGAATCCCTAAAACTTGAGAACCACCCAACCGACACATGCAATACTTATGTTTAAGGGAGTGTTCTGAGCAAAAACAATTTCAAATTTTCATTGCCCTAGGGACCGCATTAGGCGATTTAGCGATCTCACTCTATAATTCTTAGTCTTTCTCCTTTTAGATAGATACATACTTATAACGTCGCGCTCTTATAATATCTGTCTGTATGTCTGCCTGTCTGCATTACGTCATTTCCCTGAGGATCTCTCTCTCTCTCTCTCTCTCTTTGTGAGTTTGAATCCCTAAAATTCGAGAAGTACCCAACCGATTTTTTAAAAATCTTTACATGTGTATTACTTGTTTCAGGGAGTGTTATGCACATACAAAATTCAACTTTTTTTTATCTCCTAGGGCCCGCATTAGCTGAAAAACTGCGTTTTTTTTAAACACTTTTAGGGGTTTTTTGAGACGTTACGTCAGACCGATTTCCTTGAAATTGTAACTAAGCATTAGTCAGTCCCTTCTTCATACCGTAAGCAAAGAAAATTCAACTTTCTTATGGCTTAGGGCCTGCATTAGGTGAAAAACTTCATTTTTTCAGCTTCTTAGGGCTTTTTGGAGGCGTTACGTCAGGCCGATTTTCCCAAAATTTCAAGGCATATTATTCATATAAAAAAAATCATTTTCTTGATCCCCTAGGGCCCGCATTAGGTGAAAACCTGCATTTTTCCTGCTTAATCGAGGAAAATCTTAAAGATTATCCAGCCATCAGAGTATTCGGTTTATTTTCTTTACATATTGTCCAGGCATGCAGTTTTTCTACGATTAGGTCTATTGGCGCCCCGTGTTCCAAAATACCTTATCCCGTGCAACGCCGGGTACCACTGCTAGTATATATATATATATTCACACATACATGCACCCCCTTATATATATATATATATATATATTTGGGTATCGACGCTCCACGACTGTATTGCTGTGAGTTAGCTCTAATACAGGTTTTCACACTTGTTATTATTGAGCAAGTTCCGACAAGATTGAAATAATAGCGAAGGCTGCTATGCATCTACCATTGTATTGATCTAAATTTCTATTATAATTTACTCCCGATAATTTATTTTGATCGGTTGAGTGCTTTGTTGGTCGAGGTAAATCGTTCTATTTTTAGTGTCTTCCTGCCAAATTTATCCCAAGCTTAGTCCTGCCATACTAACGTAAAAGCTATAGTAACTAGCCTAGCAGAAAACGAAAGCATCGCCATTGAGGGCTTTGCTTCTCTGTAAAGATGGATGACATAAACGTTCGGTTGTATATTCTTAGGACAGTTTGCTGAGGAGATCTTTAAGTCCGGAAAACTGATTAACAATTTCTAATAGTTATATTGAGCAATTTTCTGATTGCATAGAAACCGTACGATTCAGGCGTCTGAAATGTATTTTGAACGTTTGCTTTGTTAAATTGTTAAACTTCTTAGATGTCTGTGATTTTTCGTTTTAAATCCTTAAGTTGTTTATTTAGGCGGTATACGATCTTCATTTCATGAGAACGTTTCCGTCTAGGGGGATTTTGTTACTGGAATATAGTTATTTCATGATTGACATAAATGTCGAAATTTTATGTTTTTTCCTGAATAATTTTCCTGTTTTCTATATGAAATTCCAACTGGATAGAGTTTGGGTGCCGCTCTTCTGCTTCTCTGTCGAGAATATTGTTGGTGCCACAGTCACATTGAGGGCGAGCTCTATGTTATTTATGAGGGAGAGATCTAGGATAATATTAGCCCGCGTTGTATACTATCTGTTCCGTGGACAACGTGTTGAACGAGTCAAATACTGATTCATATTGTCTTTCTTCACTTTACCGAATTCCTGAGAGAACGTGGCCTTCAGATTATGATAGATTGGAGAGGTGGAAATCTCCAATGAGAAGTACATTGATGTGTTTTTTCTGTTTAGTTAACATATTTATTACCTCTTCTAAGACTGCCTTAGAATTTAACCTTGTGGTTTGAAGTATCTGGTAAGCGATAAGCCGTTTCTAGTTCTTCGATATGCACTATCATTGTCATAAAATGTGTTTGAGTGTGACAACAAGACAAGGTATGTAACATCTTAAAAAATACACATTAAAATTCTCTCATGATTTCTTTCGTTCCTGACTGTTCAAAACACATCATACCTCAGTATATGAAGTTCTGCATGTACCAGGTTTGAGGATAGATACGTTTCTGTGAGAATTGTATACAAAATATGTTCATGAGAATTCCCACCATTTGTGTAATCAGTAAATATTGTTCATTATTACCCAAATCACCTTGGATTTGTTAAAAACCCGTTATCGCTGTTTCAAGGAAGAATAATAAACACGATATATGTTTGTACTTGCCACTTTAATTGTCACAAATCAGTCATACGTTTCGCTGCATGGCATTATTCAGTATTTATTTACTTCAAATTGTGTAATTGTCTCCCCTGCCTTTTCTGAGAAGAAGTAACATTAGAGTCAAATATTCTTATTTTTGTACTACAAGCATGATTTTAATGTATTAAAAATGTTTTGGTTCACTAAAATAGCTGTAGCAAATCTCCCAAGGAATACATCAGCGATGTCCAGATTGGATTCCAATAAAAATAACAAAAGATCAGCGGAGAAAGAGATACTCGCTGAAGTGGCCCACAGATAAGAATCTAAATTTGAAAGAATTTATGCTAATAATGCAAACTTCATGCATTAAATATTTCCAAAAGAGGAAGCCATGGTTCGTAAAACATTCACCACTAGGACATAATAAATGCTCCTGGGACGAACACAAAATTCGAATCGATATAAATAGTCAACCCACTGACAGTGGAAATAAACTGATGAAGAACCTCCTCGTAGAAATTGTTAATAAAATAAGAGGGTCGTAAAATTGATGGAACAGTGAAGGAAATCAAGGTTGTAAATATATACACATACATACACACATACACACACAGACACAGAGACACACAGACACAGACACATACACACATACACAGACAGAGACACAGACACACATACACACATACATACACACATACACACATACACACACAGACACACAGACACACATACACACACAGACACACATACACATTCGCACACGTCAAGGTAGCAACTTCAAGATAAAATCAAGGCCATTATTTTGTATTTTTACTCGATTTCATTGTAACCCCCCACAGTCCCTGTCTTTGTATTCCCCCCTCCCTCCCCCGCTACATATCGGCCCTTTTGGCCAATAAATGAAACCATTATTTGATGGAAAGGGTTCACTTACAGTAGACCCACAAAAGATAAATACGATACTGAATAAACATTACGACATTGGTACACTTAGACATACATGGGTGAGAGGAGCTCTTCAACAGTGCCGACACTTCAGAGAAATGGTAGAAATCATCTACTTTGTTATAAAATATGAAGAACCCCAACAGGTATTAGGCTAAGTCAAGTCCAGTTAGACTTGCCGGGAAGCTCTAAAAATAAGTATGAACTACTTGTTGAAGAAGAAGAAGAAGAAGAAGAAGAAGAAGAAGAAGAAGAAGAAGAAGAAGAAGAAGAAGAAGAAGAAGAAGAAGAAGAAGAAGAAGAAGAAGATCATCAACAACAACAAGACGAGCAATAACAACAACGATGAGAGGACGACGGTAATGTCGACAGCGATACAACAGCAACAGTAACAGCATCAACAACAACAAGACGAGCAATAACAACAACGATGAGAGGACGACAGTACAACAGCAACATCCTCAACAACATCAATGACGGTGAAGACGGTTGCGACGATGCCGAACGAATGAAAGAATGGAACTGTCATTTTTACGAAGCTAACATTAAGGGACTCATTTACAGCTATGTGGTTCAGTACCACTCGAGAATGAATTGTCACAATTTGAAACTGAAGGCATTGCTAGTGACAATTAGGAAATATTTCTTTGTACACTCTGCTACCCACGATATTATTACAAGAAAATATTTCGGGGAAAATATAGAATTATCTAATTAAGGAAACACTTAGGAAGATCATCACATCTTTAGAATGAGAATGGTCATAATTGTTGCGTATTCATTCGTCACATGTTTAGCAGTGGGCGTAAAAGATCATAGGAGTAGTAGAAAAATTATGGGATGCTTGATTTAAAATTTCTCAATGTTTGGAACATAGCAGTAATTCCTTTTACGTATGCTGTATCTGTTTGTTGCTCTTTGGTTTATATTCTAATATCAGTAGAGTCTCCGTATTTGTCAGCTTCGTTTTGTATGGAATTCTATATAGACTTGTAATATCATCGACTAATATAATCCTACATATTTCATTTAAAAAAAAAAAATGTATACATATACTGTGTGGAAATGTGTTGCAATGGATTTATGTTATAAATACATAATTACCCGACGAGGGTGGTGGATTGGCAGAATCGGTAGAACGTCGGACAACATGCTTACTGGCATAGAGTTACGGCCTTTTACGCTCTGAGTTCAAAACTCGTCGAGGTTAGCATTGCTTTTCATCCTTATGGGGTTGATAAAATAAAGTACTAGTAATGCACTAGGGTCGATCTAATCAACTTCTCCTTTACCCAAAATTGTTGACCTTGTGCCTAAAGCAGAAACCACATTTACGAGATACTGTCATACGTTCACCATCCGCTACCACTCCCGTTATTCACTACGACCACAGAGAAACACTTAACCAATACGCCACTAGTATGACTATTCTGAGTCTGGAAATGGAACCGTTAATACACTTATAGATATAGGAACACTATTTAATAAACATTATCAAACTGGAGTGTGGATTGGCAATATTGGTAGAGGGTCGGACGCCATGCTTTGACGCATAGAGTTACGGCGCTTGTCATTCTGAGTTCAAATCCCGCCAAGGTTAACTTTGCCTTTCATCCTTACGGTGCCGATAAAATAAAGTACCAGTAATACACTGAGTAATTGCTGGCCTTTTGCCAAAAGTAGAAACAATTATCAAACTGGAGTGTAGTCGTGTTTTCAACTAATGTTTGAAGGAAAAGCTGCTCCACACACACACACACACACGCACGCACACACACACACACACACACACACACACACACACACACACACACACACACACACACACACTCACAATGGCACAAGCACACAGGCACACACACTCAAAATGTCCACATATATATATATATATAACGAAGGAAGTGTGGTAAGATACGAGGTGGACCATAACACACCAGATTACTCGATACTATGGGTAGTAGAGTGGGTAATAAGACAAGAGTAAGGACCCCCGACGGCTGAGCTCCGGCCGTTTCGACAGCTATTTCGGAACAGTTCAGAAATAGCTGTCGAAACGGCCGGAGCCCAGCCATCGAGGTCCTGACTCTTTTCATATAAATATATATATAAATATATATATATATATATATGTTTGTGTGTGTGTGTATACACTCATCTGAGTATGGCGATTACGAAACAACCCTCAACCGAAACTATCTTCACAATTTTATGGCCGAAACTCACTTGAGGAGTGTTCAGGCAATGGAAGGGAAGCAAAGGATTGGACAACTTCTACCAATGTCTGATCCAAGTCTTTTGGAACAATATCTAAGATATCTAAGTCTTTTGGAACAATATCTAAGCTGTGAAACTTGCATTATAAGCCAGCTTAGGGAAAGCAATGGACATGTTTTATCTTATCATCTCCTAAGCAAATCATATTCCCTTAGCAAGTTGGCTAAACTAAAAATGTTTACCCTCCTTACTCGCTCTCGGAGTTCCTGTTCTCCCCTATACAAACTTCCCTGATGAAGGACTTAAGTCCGAAACGTTGAAACCTCCTCCACTTCCACCAAGCATGAACCTAATATAACTGTATAATGGCCTTCTGTGTTTTGTTAGTTCATTTTAACTATATATATATATATAGTAATAATAATATTGAAGACTAAAATCCAAAGAGGGCTCGATAAGGAAAATATATATCAAATATATAAAAACCGTAGAGCAAATATTTATTAAAATAACAGATTAAAGTTTAAGCAAAGAATCGCTGCTGGTTAGTTTCAGAAGATCCCGTTAAGGGTGAAAGCATCGATTCTTTGCTTAAACTTTAATCTGTTATTTTAATAAATATATATATATATATATATATATATATATATATATATATATATATATATATATATATGTAGGAGGTGAGTTTTATTGTAGTACAATAAAGCAATGCAGATATCGGATAAGAAGCACTCTACAGTTTGTAGGACTGTAGTATACATAATATATAAGATCAAAAGATGGTTAAATGAGTTCCATGTATTTTATTATGCGCATTTCAAAAACAAATATCATCATGCAATAACATTTGTGTTTTCATCAGATAAAATAGGAAGACATGATATGAAGGTTAAAAACACTTGTGGATAGTGCAGTTTTAAATCAACATATGAAAAGTAGTTTTAGATTGATGTGTGATATTGGGGAAAAAAATTTGCTTTGAGGGGTGGGGGAGGTTGGAAAGGATGAAAAAGAGGAGGAGCTGAGAGTAAAAAGTGGAGGGGGAGGAGTATAATGAGGAAGGGTGAGATAGGAGGAGAGATGGGTGATAGAGAGAGAGAGATAGCTTTTTTTTCTCAGTTATAAAAGCTATCTCTCTCTCTCTATCACCCATCTCTCCTCCTATCTCATCCTTTCTCATTATACCCCCCCCCCACTTTTTACTCTCATCTCCTCCTCTTTTTCATCCCCCCCCCTAAAAAAATTGGATTGCACAACAGCTCCGAGCTGGTATCGCAGAAATACGCACAAATAAACCAGCTTAACTTGTGTTAAAGTTTATTTCATATATATGTATATATATATACATATATAGAAAAAAAGATGAAATCGAAAATGCAAATGGAGTCCTTTTTAAAAAAATAAATATATATTTATTTGGTTCCTTTACCGGTTTCGTAAAACTAGAGTTGAGATGGAAGGTCTGTGGTTTTTCCCACATATGAGAAAAACCACAGACCCTCCATCTCAACTCTACTTTTGAAAAGCAGAAGAATTGCTAAACCGGTAAAGGAACCAAATAAATATATATATTTTTTTAAAAATAAGACTCCAGTTGCATTTTCGATTTCATCTTTTTTTCTTTATACTTTCACTCGTGTAGGACACCTCGGTTATTTTTCATTTTGTAAAAAAACCTCACTTTCTTATATATATATATATATATATATATATATATATATATATATATATATATATATATATATATATAGATTAAAATTTAAGCAAAGAATCGCTGCTTTCACACGTTAAGGGTGAAAGCAGCGATTCTTTGCTTAAATTTTAATCTGATATTTTAATAAATATTTGCTCTAGGGTTCTTATATATTTGATATATATTTATTCTTTTCGAGCCCTCTTTGGATTTTAATCTTCACATTTATTATTACTACTATATATATATATATATATATTGGAAAATGTGTGAAATCCTTGGTACAGTTAGGTATATTTGAAAAAAGGAAAAGAATGACTTCCCTTGTAGATCTAAACAATTTAATTTTATAATATTATAATTTTAAAATTTGGTTTTGTAGATCTACAAGTGAAGTCATTCTTTTCCTTTTTTTCAAATATATATATATTGTGAGAAATATATATATATATTGTGAGAAAAACCACAGATTCTCCATCTCAATTCTACTTTTGAAAAGCAGAAGAACTGCGAAACCGGTAAAGGATCCAAATAAATATATATATTTAAAAAAAGAAAGACTCCAGTTGCATTTTCGATTTCATCTTTTTCCTTATATATATATATATATATATATGTATATATATATATATATATATATATATATATATATATATATATATATATATATATATATATATATATATATATATATTGTATATATATATATATACTGTATATATATATACTGTTTATATATATATATATATATATATACGGTATATATAAATACTGTATATATAAATACTGTATATATATATATATATATATATACAGTATATATGCGCATAATAAAAATGGCTTAACTTCTTAAAGTTTATTTCATATATATATATATATATGAAATAAACTTTAAGACAGAAGTTAAGCCATTTTTATTATGCGCATATATACTGTATATATATATATATATATATATATATATATATATATATATATATATATATATATATATATATATATATATTGTATATATATATATACTGTATATATATATATACTGTATATATAAATACTGTATATATATATATATATATATATATATATATATATATATATATATATATATATATATATATATATATATATATATATATATTGTTATACTTTGGGAGGGTCATGTTGCCAATAAGAAACACACGCACCAGTTGCTTTCACTTCAATTTATTATATATTTATAAATTTATAAATTTACAAATCCACAAACTTATAAATTTCTGGTTGGTTGGTTGGTTCCACAACCAGATAGTTGTTTATATATAGTCATAGTCCTTTCGTCACACACTCTGTGACCTCTTCAGTGACTGGGGATTCCTTTCTTTGTTTCTGTGCCTTTCCTTTCTTCTGTCCTACGCCATTTTGTTTCTGTGTGTGTGTTGTGTGCTCAGTTTGCGCATGCGCCACATCTGGGTGTCTGTGTGTGTGTGTGTTCATTTATCTATTTGTTTATTTATTTATTTATTTATTGTTGGTTGGTTGTTTGTTCTATGTGTGTGTGTGTTTTCATTTTGTCCTTAATTGTAAGTTGTGATGTTGCTGTTCCACTCATATTTTCTATTTAATTTTGGTTGTAATTCTTTTATGCTTACTGCCTCTGTAATTTGCCTAAACATTGCATCTTTTCTGTGTGTGGATTCTATTTTTATTTCTATGTTCTTTAATCTACCCCTGTGTTCTATCTTAGCATGTTGGTAGAGCACAGATGATTCTTTATTATCTTGGAGGTCTCGCCAGTGTTCATTTATTCGTTCCCCTATACTACGAGCTGTCTCACCTATGTACACTATATTTTTGTTTCTACATTGTCCTTCAGTACATCTTATGCTATACACTACATTTCTAGTTTTACAGTTAATATGGGGGCTTATTTTACAGGTTATACATTTCTTATCTATACATGAGGGTCTTTGGAACGGGTATGTCTTGCTAATAAGTGTTTTTACGGAGGTACCTGGTCTTTCTACTATCTTAATATTGAGTTTATGTTTATTTAAGGCTCTTCAACCAACCAACCAGAAATTCATAAGTTTGTGGATTTGTAAATTTATAAATTTATAAATATATAATAAATTGAAGTGAAAGCAACTGGTGCGTGTGTTTCTTATTGGCAACATGACCCTCCCAAAGTATAACAATATCGGTTTCAACACACGATTTCAGATAAAGAATCTTGCTAAACAAATTCAGAAACGAAATATATATATATATATATATATATATATATATATATATATATATATATATATATATATACATAAGTACTGTAAGTTGGAGTTACTGCAGGTTCACCCGGGAGAGCACTCGATGTTTAGGTTCACTTCTGTGTTGAGGTGTAGAGCCATACAGAGTGTAATATATCGAAAGGATAACAAGGACGATTGGTTACTCCTTTATTACATTTCTTGGTAGGTGACGCGCGTTTCGCCACTGATCAGCTCAAGGTTCCGTCTGTATCGATCTTACCCGATTCAATAATCGGCAGTTCGACGGACTCTTTAAAATGCTATTATTGAGTCGGGTAAGATCGATACAGACGGAACCTTGAGCTGATCAGTGGCGAAACGCGCGTCACCTACCAAGAAATGTAATGAAGGAGTAACCAATCGTCCTTGTTATCCTTTCAATATATATATATATATATATATATATATGGGTTTGTGTGCATATATTTATATAAACTTAATACATATACTTGAGTACCAAAGTATGTTTTATATTTATTATGTATATTTTTATATATCACCTTATATAACTTTTATAAATTTCCATCGACGTCAACAACACTAAAAAAACAACAGTATTAATAACAACAATAACAACAGCCTCTAAGAAGACAATAACAATAACAACAACAACAACAACACTAGCAGCATCAGAGACAATAGTAACAACAACAACAACATTAGCAGCAGAAACAGCGGCAAATGAGAGAAAACAATGAAAAATGTATAGAAAAAAAAACTCCATTTGATAATAGCAGCTTGTGAAATGGGAAGAATTTATATTTATATGTGTGTATGAGACTGTATGTATGTGACTGTGTAGGAGACTGTATGTATGTGACTGTGTGTATGAGACTGTGTGTATGTGACTGTGTGTATGAGACTGTGTGAATGTGACTGTGTGTATGAGACTGTGTGTATGTGACTGTGTGTATGAGACTGTGTGTATGTGACTGTGTATGAGACTGTGAATGTGACTGTGTGTATGTGACTGTGCGTATGAGACTGTGTGTATGAGACTGTGTGTATGTGACTGTGTGTATGAGACTGTGTGAATGTGACTGTGTGTATGAGACTGTGTGTATGTGACTGTGTGTATGAGACTGTGTGTATGTGACTGTGTGTATGTGACTGTGTGTATGAGACTGTGTGTATGTGACTGTGTGTATGTGACTGTGCGTATGTGACTGTGTGTATGTGACTGTGCGTATGTGACTGTGTGTATGTGACTGTGCGTATGAGACTGTGTGTATGAGACTGTGTGTATGTGACTGTGCGTATGAGACTGTGTGTATGTGACTGTGTGTATGTGAGCGCGTGTTATGGTGAGTGTGTGTATATAAGCGTGTGTATGTGACTGTGTGTATGTGAGCGCGTGTTATGGTGAGTGTGTGTATGTAAACGTGTGTATGTGAGCGTGTTTATGTGAGAGTGTGTATGTGAGCGTGTGTATGTGACTGTGTGTATCTGAGCGCGTGTTATGGTGAGCGTGTGTATGTGAGCATGTGTATGTGGGCGTGTGTATGTGAGTGTGTGTATGTAAACGTGTGTATGTGAGCGTGTGTATGTGAGAGTGTGTATGTGAGCGTGTGTATGTGAGAGTGTGTATGTGAGCGTGTGTATGTGAATGTGTGTATGTGAGCGTGTATATGTGAGAGTGTGTATGTGAGCGTGTATATGTGAGCGTGTGTATGTGTGCGTGTGTATGTGAGCGTGTGTATGTGAACGTATGTATGTGAGAGTGTGTATGTGAGCGTGTGTATATGAACGTGCGTATGTGAGCGTGCGTATGTGAGAGTGTGTATGTGAGCGTGTGTATGTGAGCGTGTGTATGTGTGCGTGTGTATGTGAGCGTGTGTATGTGAACGTATGTATGTGAGAGTGTGTATGTGAGCGTGTGTATATGAACGTGCGTATGTGAGCGTGCGTATGTGAGAGTGTGTATGTGAGCGTGTGTATGTGAGCGTGTGTATGTGAGCGTGTATGTGAACGTGTGTATGTGAGAGTGCGTATGTGAGCATGTGTATATGAGAGTGCGTATGTGAGCATGTGTATGTAAACGTGTGTATGTGAGCGTGTATGTGAACGTGTGTATGTCAGTGTGTGTATGTGTGTGTGTGTATGTGAACGTGTGTATGTGAACGTGTGTATGTGAACGTGTGTATGTGAGAGTGGATATGTGAGCGTGTGTAGGTGAGCGTGTGTATGTGAACGTGTGTATGTGAGTGTGTGTATGTGAGTGTGTGTATGTGTGTGTGTGTGTATGTGAACGTGTGTATGTGAGCGTGTGTATGTGAGCGTGTGTATGTGAACGTGTGTATGTGAACGTGTGTATGTGAGTGTGTGTATGTGAGTGTGTGTATGTGTGTGTGTGTATGTGAACGTGTATATGTGAGTGTGTGTATGTGAGCGTGTGTATGTGAACGTGTGTATGTGAACGTGTGTATGTGAGTGTGTGTATGTGAGTGTGTGTATGTCAGTGTGTGTATGTGTCTACGTGGGGAATATGAGACAAACAGTGTTGACGACGAGGGGAAAATAATAAAAAAAAACCAAAGAAATTGCCGGAAACGCAACAAACAAGAAAAGCAACGGAAATCCGTATGGTAGCTGTAAATAACAGCAGCAGCAGTTGATGTACTATTAGCAGTAATAACAGCCTGAGCTATTGTTGCACCTGCAGGTGGTGGTGGTGATGGTGGTGGTGGTGGTGGTGGTAGTGGTGGTGGTTGTGGAAGTGGTGGTGGTGGTGGTGGTAGTGGTGGTGTGGCGGTGGTGGCGGTGGTGGTAGTGGCGGTGGTGGTGGTGGGGATGGTGGTGGCGGTGGTGGTGGTGGTGTTGGTGGTGGTGGGGATGGTGGAGGTGGTGGTGGTGGTAGTGGTGGTGATAGTGGTGGTGATGGTGGTGGTGGTGGTGGTGGTAGTGGTGGTGGTTGTGGAAGTGGTGGTGGTGGTGGTGGTAGTGGTGGTGTGGTGGTGGTGGCGGTGGTGGTAGTGGTGGTGGTGGTGGTGGGGATGGTGGTGGCGGTGGTGGTGGTGGTGTTGGTGGTGGTGGTGGTGGTAGTGGTGGTGATAGTGGTGGTGGTGGTGGTGGTGGTGGTGATGGTGGCGTTGGTAGTGGTGGTAGTGGTGGTGGTTGTGGAAGTGGTGGTGGTGGTGGTAGTGGTGGTGTGGTGGTGGTGGTGGTAGTGGTGGTGTTGGTGGTAGTAGTAGTGGTAGTGGTGGTGGTCGTGGTGGTAGTGATAGTGGTGGTGGTAGTAGTGGTAATGGTAGTAGTAGCCATAGTAGTAGTAGTGGTGGTGGTGGTAGTGTTGGTGGTGGTAGTAGTGGCGGTGGTGGTAGTAGTGCTGGTAGTGGTGGTGGTAGTAGTAGTGGTGTTGATGGTGGTGTTAGTGGTAGTAGTGGTGGTAGTAGTGGTGGTGGTGGTAGCAGCAGCTGCAGCAGCAGCATCAGTAGTAGTAGTAGTAGTAGTAGTAGTAGTAGTAGTAGTATTGGTAGTGGTGGTGGTAGCTGTAGTACATTTTCGTGTTTGTGTTGGTGTGGATGATAATATTGTTGTGTTGATCGTGGTTAGTATTTGTGTTGATAGTACCATTGGTATTTTGGTGTTATTGGTCGTTGTATTAGTAGTGAACTGGGGTGGGGTGGCCGATGACAACGCCACCTATGAAGTATTGGTTATTTTTTTGTTGGTGGTGTTGATGGAAATAGTTGGAGTTAGTGTTGCAGACTGGTTGGTGGTGGTTTGTTGACGTAAGGCAGAACAACAACAAAACAACAGTACTGTCATGTTCTCTGTGTGTGTGTGTGTGTGTGTGTGTGTGTGTGTGTGTTTGAGAGTGAGTGTGTATATGTTGTGTTTTTGTTATTTTTTATGTGTGTGTCTGTATTTCTGTGTCCACAGCTTCAACGTGGCAAAACAATTTTTATTTTTTATTTTTGCTTTTATCTTTTTGAAGATCTTGACATCAAATACCACCAGGAGATTTGTCTTCTGGCAGAATCAACAAACACAATAATGACCGAATTAAAAAAAAAATAGCAAAGAAACAACCAATAAAAGAAAAAAAATATATATTCGACCAACAAGTCAATGAGTGAATATTGACGCGAGGTATTCTAGAAATAACAGCCAATTTTTTCTTGTGCGTCTATTTAGGATGTTAGATTCGTAGTGACATGGTTTCAGGTTCGAAATCTCTGCGCAAACCTTTTGAACAAGTCATACCTTCTGGGTCAACGAATTCCTTCACAATGAAATTACGTACTCCAATCTCTCTCTCTCTCTCTCTCCCTCTCTCTCTCTCTCTCTCTCTCTCTCTCTCTCTCTCTCTCTCTCTCTCTCTCTCCTCTCTCTCTGCAATTAAAACTAAAAGGTGCCTAGAGAAACTATCTCAACAAGACCAATAGCTTGAACTTGGTGAAGTTCCCAAGATGTGCAGTGAGTAGATATTGGAAAGTAGCCACCAAAGATGGGTGATTCGCGAATCTATTATGTTCAAAGATGTTCAAGCCGTGGTCATCCAATCTTTTCCCACATAGTTTAATCGTAGAATCAAATTTAACCATTAATAGGAACGTTCTGAAAATCAACATTATTACCTTTTGCCGAGGTTAACTTTGCCTTTCATCCTTACGGGGTCGATAAAATAAAGTACCAGTAATGTACTGGGAAATTGATGGCCTTGTGCCAAAAGTAGAAACAATTATTACCTTTTAACTACGAAACAATTCCAGCTCTTGCAAAATGTAGATTACTTTGAATAAAAACTTATTTGACTTCTATAATGGAGTATGTTGATCTCAGTATTTGAAATACGATGGTTAGGCTGAAAAGTTTATATGTCGACCAAGATGCACACATGGAATGAGAAAACGAGATTTATTTTTCAACATAGAACTTGGAAAGAAATAATGCAGTTATTAATAAGAAGATTTGAAATTAATGCATGCAAGGTTTCACAGCTCTAGTCGCAATCCTTCATAGTCAGTCTATGAACTTCTCCGCCCACCCTCGTACATACAATTATAAGAAATATTATAGTACAAATAAAATATTTCCAACATTAGTCTATGAAATGAAGTTGAATAAATTCATTACTATGCAGTAAACATACAAGCCGTTAATAATCAAATAATTAAACATCTATGATCTGTAACATTTAACTATGAAACTAGTACAGGTAGAATTAGATTTTAGTAGTGGTGGATATTCTATTTTTATTGTCTCAAAATTCATTTTACAGAAAAAAAGACTATAGCATTTAACCAGGGGAAGTAGAAATTTGTAAAGTTCTCTATCTTTAAAATGATATTTTCGGATGGAAATTTTGTTCATTCTAATTAAAAAATTAAGTAACATTAGGTAACTATAGACAAAATTATTTAACAAAATAAAACTAATAATTATAATAATCATAAAATTATTTTATGAAGTGTCTTGTCAATAAAAGTGGTTCAATTAAAAATCGCTTGTGATAAGCCACGATTCGATGAAAAGATGCTCAGCACAAATGTATCTCCGATAAACACCTTTCGACGAGAATTTGTAGTACTACAATAGTTAAAACAACATTATACAATATTTCCTTTTGTATTTTTATGTACGTCGGGCTGAGGAGGCCAAACTCTCCAAGTACCGGTCGCTCTCCGACAGGTTCACGGTCGTGCCCTTGGAAGTGGAACTCTCCAAGTACCGGTCGTCCTTTGCCCTAGGGCTACCTCCCTATTCACCACCATAGGCGCTGAGCTGGCCAGCCGCATGCGTGAGCCTCATGAGTTGGAATGGCCCTTCCAGCGCATCTCCCTTACCATCCTCCGGGGAAACGCCTTCTCCACCCTGTCAGCCGGGACCCCATTTGCTCACCATACGGATTAATAGGCAAAGTTATAAACTATTGTAAATAAACCTATTTATAATTCATATATATAGGAAAAAAAAAACGGTATATTGTTATACAGTTTCTATTTGTTTTCTAAACAATAGCTTCACTGGCTCATTTGAAACACAACCAGCCTACTTTTCACAATATTTCCGATGGTGAGAGAAACAAGTGGGTGTCTGTGTAACTCGGATGAAATACATAACCTAAACTACTTTGTTTCGACGTCTTATTTTATTAGTCATCACATCCGAAACATTAAGGAACAGACAGGGACTCGTTGGAAACATATAACCAGCGAGGCTATTGTTAACAAATTGCATTATATAATACTAGCAGATTTACCCGGCGTTGCTCGGGGTTTGAAATTATGCTAAGAATATACAGCTAGGAAGTAAAAGAGGTCTCCATATCTCCCTCTCTTTATAAGGATTGTCAATAAAGTTGGTTATCTCCCTTACATCAATGTTGCTACCGATAATTTTGTTATCGATTTTTTATTGCTCAACGTGGGTCGATTGGAAAAAATTTCGTGATGTGACCATCTTAGCGACTTGTGCAACGTGCTCAGAAAATTTGGTCAAATTCGGTTGGTAATTGTAAAAGCCTTAGGTATCCAAAGTTGTACACAGACACACACACATCCTCGCTTTTATATATATATAAAGATGTGGAGAGCAGTGGATTGGCAGTATCGGTAGAGCGTCAGACACCATACTTTGCAGCTTATAGTTATATATACGTTCTGAGTTTAAATCCCGCCGAGGTTAGCTTTGCCTTTCATCCTTACGGGGTCGATAAAATAAAGTACCAGTAATGCACTGGGATCGATTTAATTGACTTTCCCCTCCCCCAAATGTTTGGACTTGTGCCTATAGTAGAAATTATTGTATGATATGAACTGAATAGATAAAACTAAGTAACCAGCCACTGCCTAAAGAAAGGAACCACATACTATATAATGTAGCCTGAGATGAACTGTTTCAAACGATTGGATTACCACGGCTTGAATATCTTTGAACTTGCAAATTAACCCTTTCTCATTGCTCTAGTCATCAGTTATATAGCCATGGCATAACTATATGGTTAAGAAGTTAACTGTGCAATCATTTGGTTCTGGGTTTGACATCTTGCTTAAGTGTCATTTATTCTAACCTCGAGTCGATCCACATATTGTGAGTGTAAGTGGGTAGACGGAAGCTATTTGAAAGCCATTTAGATGAGTGTGTCTATAATCCAAAGGACAAGCCTTGTCACATACTGTTGTCACACTGATTATCTATATGAACGTCGTTAAGAGTACACATGTCCAGGGCCAGATTTATTGGGAGGGGCGGCGGCAAATGGGACAATTTCCCCGGCCTCCTGCAGTGGTGGTGGTGGGGGTCCCATCAGCGACGGTCGTAACAATTTATTTGTGCCCTCAGCTGGGCTTTTTAGCTTTCGGATGATTAGAATTTTTAATACCTGTATGTATAACATTTCAATTCCAATTACTTGCGCTAAGTTAACTTTGATATGTAAAATTAGGCGATTTGCTGTGAATTCTAATTTTTTTGTGTGTGAGGAGCCCTCCAAAACTGAAATGCGCCTGGCACCCCATGTTCTAAATCCAAACCTGTATTGACTGTATTCGGACACGAGTTTACTACCACCTTACTAGTTAGATGGCGGTATGTCGTTCTAACTAGCCAAATTGTATTTGTGCTTTTGAAAATATAATTGTTTCTACTATTGGCACAAGGCCAGAAATTAGCCAGTGTATTACTGGTACTTTATTTTATCGACCCCGTAAGGATGAAAGGCAAAGTTAACCTCGACGGGATTTGAACTCAGACCATAAAGGGTCGTAACTATGCTGGAAAGCATGGCGTCCGACCCTCTCCACTACCGATACTGGCAATTCACCGCCCGTCTGCCAATTCGCCAAAATATAATATGGAAATAACAGATATTTAAGATAAGAAATATGTTTCCAAGCCATTCATATATTGTTCTGTTATTCTAACTATTCAATACTTATGTATCTGTGTAGCTGTTGTATGTACTTTAGGAAGGTGCAAAAGAAGTGATTCGGGCCCCTCAAGGTCTAAATCTATACTCAGTCACTTAGTTAATTTCAAGAGCTGTCTGTTCTCTTCTATTTATCGACCAACTGGAAGGCTCAACGTAGAAAACGACGGAAGTCCTTTCCAGCCATTGGTTCGATCAATCACTCTATTTTCGTCCCCTATCCTCCACAAAAAATATAACAAATAGATAAACACATATTTTTTAAATAAGTATATATAAATATAAATATAAATATAAATATAAATAAAATAAAATAAAAAAAAATTCAGTTGCATGTGTCAAGGTAAATTGAGTTCATCGCTGTAAGCAGCAGGAGCATCGTATGATTAATT
>OZ024745.1:24323227-24365727 GCA_964016885.1 Eledone cirrhosa | reverse complement strand
TATGCATATTTAACAGATCTATGTACAAAATTATACAAAATTATACAAATTATCAAGATTAAATATACATACCTAACTCATATATACGCCGTCTTCAGAAAGGCGTATATATGAGTTAGGTATGTATATTTAATGTTGATAATTTGTATAATTTTGTATAATTTTGTACATAGATCTGTTAAATATGCATACCAATTATAACACATATATGCCCTAGAAACGATCGTTAAATAGTGAACTTTTTTTGTTTAATATAAGGAATTGTTTGTTCATTATTTGTTTAATATTTTATCTTGACTCTGTATACCGTTTATCTTTCACCGAAAGTGGATTTTCATTACATCTCTTCTTTCCATGATATCCGGAATACATTGAGTTCTTCATACGGATTGGACACTACCGTAAACTCTTGGTAGATTTATCTACATATATATATATATATATATATATATATATATATATATATATATATATATATATATATATATATATATATATATATATATATATATATATATATATATATATATATATATATATATATATATATATATATATATATATATATATATATATATATATATATATATATATATATATATATATATATATATATATATATATATATATATATATATATGTATATATATATATATATGTATATATATATATATATATATATATATATATATATATATATATATATATGTATACACGTGAAGGCGTGTGGCTGATTGGTTAGAGAACTGTATTCGCAATCGTGAGGTTGTCGGTTCTATTCCTGGACCGGGCGATGCGTTATGTCCCTGAGGAAGTCATTTTATTTCACGTTGCTCCTTCTACCTGGAGTTGCGACCGATAGATAGTATTAACAAATGGGAAGACCAACGGAAACATTGTTTCCTCGGTCCGATTTGACAAATGTCGATCGACAAAAAATATATATATATATATATATATATATACTAGCCGAATTACCCGCGCCTTTCACACATTGCTTTTTTTTTTGTAAGAAAATTATGATTAATTTTAAATCAGTGATATAATTTATGGAGGAAAACTCTGTATTTCAATATTACTCAATGTAAAAAAAAGTAATGCATGAAAAATTGAAAAACATTACTTTTTGTAATACATCAAATCAAAATATTATTAAATCTTATTCTTATTTTGTTTCTTGTAAATAGTTTTTTTTCAAAATATCAATTCAAAACTTAATCATTTCATTTTTGTGTAAAGCATTATTTTCAAATTACAAATTCAAAGTTTAATTATTTATTTTTTAACATAAATACATGAAAATATATTTCATATTTTGTCCTAATGAAGAACTTCAGGGTAAACAACATTTCTTGTCTTTCCTTGATTGGCTAAAAGGTAGAGATTTTTTGAAGTTCCACTCCTTGAAATAGCCACATAAAACATGCCATGACTGAAACATGGGTTTGTCAGATGTATACCAATAGTTTTGAAAGTTTGACCTTGACTCTTATTGATGCTCATGGCAAAACATGGCCTCACTGGGAACTGCAGCCTGTTAAATATAAAAGGTAACTCGCTATCACTTGGTATAAGTGGAATCCTCGGAATGAGGAGAGCTTGACCTCTGTAAGTCCCGAATATAATGGTTCTTATGCAATCTTGTTACAACACATCTTGTTCCATTTATTGGCCAAAATTTTCACTATAGGGGTTTGTCTATATATAAGTATATATAAAACCGTAGATCAAATATTTATTATTATTATAGACTAAACGTTTAAGCAATATATTTCTACTTTAAACCCAAGCGGAATGTTATGAAACCGAGGAAAATCAATATGTAGACGCAAAAATAAATCTATATCTTCGTTTACACATGCATCCGTACTGGCCAGCGCTTACTTATGTATGAGATAAATCCGAAAACATTACTATTCTCATTATTATTTGGCAGTACCGGTAGAGGGTCTGACGCCATGCTTTGCAGCAAAGAGTTACGGCCCTTTATGGTCTGAGTTTAAATCCCGCCGAGGTTAACTTTGCCTTTCATCCTTACGGGATCGATAAAATAAAGCATCAGTAATACACGAGGATAATTGGTGTCCTTGTGCCAAAAGTAGAAACAATTATTATTATTATTACTTTTACTGTTTTTAATACCTTCAGTATTTTTAAGTTTAATCATTTTACTTTTATTAACTTAATTCTCGATATATCGTAGCTGGAAATTATTCGGCTATTCGACAAAAATATTAGTCTTCATTAAAACAACAGCTGGAAAATTTACTTTAAAATTTGAATTCCCCGAAAGCACTATACATATTTCGATGGCGCAGCCTTATCATCCGATCATGATGCTAGTCTTAGACGTTTTCATCACATGTTATTTACAGAATTAGACAACCTATCAAAGTTATATATATATATATATATATATATATATATATAACGAAGGAAATGTGGTAAGGAACCAGGTGGACCATAACGCACCAAAGTAGTCAATACTTAGGGTAGTAGAGTGGGTAATAGGAACCAGTAAGACCCCGACGGCTGAGCTCAAGCCGTTTCGACAGGGTCTTACTGGTTCCTATATATATATATATATATATATATATATATGCGAAGACTAAAATCCAAAGAGGGCTCGATAAGGATAAATATATATCAGAAGATCCCGTTAAGGGTGAAAGCAGCGATTCTTTGCTTAAACTTTAATCTGTTATTTTAATAAATATATATATATAACATAAAGTGATATTACAGGAGGCTAAGTGTGTTGAATTTCCTTAATTATTTCTGCAAACACTATACACATTTCAGTGACCAGGTTGCGTAAGAATCTAGTGACATCTTCAGGTGTCTCAGTGACGGCGAGGCATTGTAACAACATGCTGCTTCGTTCGTCTCTGGGTCAAAAACATAAACACACTTTTTTTCTTCTCTGTCTTTTCTTTGCTTGTTTCCTTAACATTTACCATTATTCCATTGTTATACATCTATTATGCAATTTACACCTGAAGATGTCACCGGGTTCTTACGCAACATGGCCTTTGAAATGTGCATAGTGTCTGCAGAAATATATAATTAAGGAAATTCAACAAATTTGGCCACCTGTCATTTCACTTCATAATACATTTACTCTGTTCCCGCACCACCAACATGATTCAACATCAAAGATGGATGAGTTGCATAATGTCGAGTGCTTTTCTTATATTACGTCATGATTAACATTGCAGAATGACCAATTCTACCCAGTGGTAAACTACCAAATTTAAACACACACACACACACACACACACACACACACACACACACACACACACACACACACACACACACACACACACACACACACACACACACACACACACACACACACATGTATATATATATATATATATATTTAATATAGAAAGGCTTCTACAGGACTAGAACTGTTTCATTCGGTAGAATGAAACAGTTCTAGTCCTGTAGAAGCCTTTCTATATTAAATATTTATACTCTGCTATGTATTGAGTACCTTACTTACTGGGTTACCCCCGATTGAACCCGGGATAAACTTATATATATATATACACATTGGTTACAAGAAGCGTGAGAAAGGTACTCGATATATGTTATAGAATATAATTACTGAATGTATTCAGTTGATGCGTTGCAACTTTAATCTTGTACTTTCTGAAAGGTATTCTGACAAAATAAAGACATGCAATATGTCACAGAGACCCAATCACATTAGTTGCCGGTGCTAGTCACGTATATCTAGCCCTTAAATTATGCAATGAATCAACATTGGTTAGCAATAAATTAGGCAAGGGAGATAATTCGCGTCTAACAGTAGTGGTGTGCATTTAGTTCAAAGGAATTAACGTGGAAAGCTGGAAATGCTAAAGAAAAATTGCATTTCCTCAATAACTTAAAACTGAAATTGGAGAGAATTGATGAAATGGGAGATAATTTATGCCTTACCTGAACAAAAAAAGCAGTAGAGTAATTATAATTTTGGAGCAGAACTCAATGAAATAAGTGAAGAAATTAGTGGAGATGTGTGGTAAAATGTGGATGTGTCAAAGTTGGGGCTAATCAAGAGTTTATAATTTCAAGAGGAATGGTAATAATTTCAAGAGGAATGGTAATGTTAAGGAGGGAAACAATTGTTTCGATATGAGCTCTTAAGTGACAGAGAAGAGAGAAGCATAAGTTAGATTTATAAGGTACAGACTTGGCCATAAATGCCAAATTCCTTGACTATTGTTGATGCAATGTGCCACTTTGGGGAGTCACGAACTCACCCTCAACCGCGAGTAGCTTTAAATGTCTTAAAGGCTTTACGAACATTTATATATAAGAATTTGAGGGCTAATGTGCTTGGGGTTTAATAGTTGAACGTGGTTGTTATTGAATTTACAGCCTGCAAACATAGACGAAATGATTCTTATTATAATTTGATTTTACTTACATCATTGAATTCTACGTGAATTAGGATGCATGCCGCTGATACGCTCACGACAATCGTGATACAACGTATGAACCAGTCATATATGTAACCAATATGTAACCAATGTAAGAAATTGGTATGGATGAAGAAGGATGAGTCAGTCAGGTCGCATTACGAAATATTGCGCTGCTTGCTACATTTGATGAGTTTCACAGTTGCAGACCTAGAGTTGACATTCTCAACCTGATTGTAATTGGGAGGTATAGTGTAATTTGGTAAAGAATATCCAAAGTTCCGGCAGCACTTAGTCTCTGCAGTATTGTCTGAAGAGCAGAAGTCTGTCACGGTGAAAACCAGAGACAGCCAGAGAAACAATTGCGCATATATTACACCTTAGTTAGAGTAATAAATATCTAACTTTCAATCTAACTCTTTTGCTCTCACCCTCTCATTGTTTTCTCTCTCTCTCTCTCTCTCTCTCTCTCTCTCTCTCTCTCTCTCTCTCTCTCTCTCTCTCTCGCTCTCTCTCTCTCTCTCTCTCTCTCGCTCTCTCTTTCTTTCTCTTTCTCTCTCTCTCTCTCTGTACAGTATATATATATATATAATATTATTATTATTTCCAGTGACGGTGAATTGGCAGTATCGGTAGAGGGTTGGACAACATGCTTTCTAGCATAGTTACGTCCCTTTACGGTCTGAGTTCAAATCCCGTCGAGGTTAACTTTGCCTTTCATCCTTACGGTGACGATAAAATAAAGTACCAGTAATACACTGGGATAATTGCTGGCATTGTGCCAAAAGTAGAAACAATTATTATTATTTCCATTATTATTTGTATTGTGCATCATTACTGCTTTACCGAGCACAGCTCTGTGCGCCTTGGGTATGTGCAGTGTAGTTTTTGCTGATGTTTCTATTGTATTGATAGTAAATTTCGTAGTATAGGTCCAGTGCCTAGTAGTGCTATCTTTTGTATGCCGTATATATTTATAAGTCATGGGGTTTTGGTTATGTATTTGTCTCTGTGTGTGTTTTTATCATTCCTAGACGACCGATTATCATAGGTATTATTTCTGGTTTCATTTTCCTCATTGGAGCTATTTCTATCCCTAGCTCTTTATATTTGGAGAGTTTCTTTATTTCCTTGGAAGATATATTGTCGTCTGTGGAGACTGATACATTTATCAGAAGGCATCTTTTTCTTTGTTGTCTTTGACTATAATATCTAGTCGGTTGGCCTTGATCTATCTGTGTGTATGTATTGGCATATCCCAGAGAATGTTTGCTTTGTTTTTCTCTGGCACTTTCCCTGGTGTGTGTTTGTACCATCCTTTTTCTCTTGGTATTTCATAACGCTGGCATTATTTCCAGTGTATGAAGGTCCCAACTCTATCATGCCTGTGGATAAATTGTTTTTTGGAGAGAGCTGGGCATCCAGAGACTATGTGGTTGATTGTTTCTTCCCTATCTCCTATTATATATATATATATATATGTATATATATATAGTATAAAAAAACGAAAAATCTGTGATGCATCTGGACTCAGTTTAATGCGTGTTACAATTGTTTCGCCGGCAGGTAACTCGAGACATGATCACTGTATGGATCTCACAGTGAATCACAAATAACAGCACCAGCAACAAGCTTCCTTTTGCGTCAATGGCCAACCAGGGAAGGCTGGCTATAGAAAGTGTAGCATTGGTGCCGGTGCAAATCAAAATCTTATTCTTATTTTGTTTCTTTTAAATAATCTTTTCAAAATATCAATTTTGACGGCGTACAATGAGAAGTGGAGCGAAGTGAAAAGCGTTGTTTATTAACAGCGAAATAGCAATGTCGATGATATGCAAGTTTGAAAATGCAGATTAATAAACTTTTGCCTTCTACAGTACGTTTCATTTTCACAGTACCGTTTTATGAAATCGATTCTGCAGTACGGTCACTGTTTTCCAACAAAAGAAATAAAACCCTTAAATTGCGAAGAAGGGACGCGTGTTTTTATTTTAATTCTAATACATGTTAACCACCACTAACAGTAAGTAGTATTTTTCAAATTGCATATCATCGACATTGCTATTTCGCTTTTCACGTCGCTCCACTTCTCATTGTACGCCGTCCAGCCCCAAGTGCATATTTCTATTTTTTTTCCTGAAACTGCTTCTTTATAATAAACTTTCAATAATATTTTTCAAATTATTAACTTAATAAAAAGTGGCCTCGGGTGCAACCGGGCTCAGCTGCTAGTATATATATATATGCATGCACACACATATATACAGTATATATATATATATATATTCACATAATTATTTCTACTTTTTGCACAAGGCCAGCAATTAGTCAGTGCATTACTGGTACTTTATTTTATCGACCCCGTAAGGATGAAAGGCAAAGTTAACCTCGGCGGGATTTGAACTCAGATTATACAGGGAGGTAACTCTATGCTTCAAAGCATGGTGTCCGACCCTCTACCGAGAAATATACAAACACAAATCCACACAAAACATTATACACAGACACACAAGCAAACACAAACACACAAATACACACACACACAACTGTTTCATGTACAACAACAGTAAATACTACTACTACTACTACTACTACTACTACTACTACTACTACTACTACTACTACTTCTACTGCTGCTGCTGCTACTACTACTACTACCACTACTACTGCTGCTGCTGCTACTACTACTACTACTACTACTACTACTACTACTACTACTACTACTACTACTATCTTCATCTGCTAATTAATTGGTATAGAAAGTCCCTTTCCCATCCACCTTTGCCCCCATCTCCCCCACACTACTCCTGCCGCCACCACCGCCACTATCACCCATAGTGATCTGCTTTAGGTACAACAACCCACGCACAAACCATACACTATCGCTGCCTCAAGCCCTTCCCCCTCTTACTCTCTCTCTCCCCCTCTCTCTCCCGCTCTCTCTCTCTCTTTCTCTCTCTATCTCTTTTGCCCTTTCTGTCAATCCTCTCTTTTTTTTCTCTCCCAGTGTCTGCCTCTCTCTCTCTACCTCACCTTTCTCTCTCTCTCTCTTTCTCTACCCCACATTTCTCTCTCTCTCTCTTTCTCACTCTCTACTTCACCTCTTTCTCACCCTCTCTCTCTCTCTCTGTCCCTCTCTCCGAAGCGTTGCTCCTCTAAAATTATATACACACACTCTATATCATGACTGACACCCCATCGTCATCACCACCAGCCATCACCATCATCATCATTGTTAACATGACTCCTATCATGAAAACCATCGGGAAAACCATCATGAGCAATAGCAACATCACTAACGTTGGAATGACGATCCCTGAAGGTGTCACTTAACGTGCTAGCAATAGTAGTCAAACTTCCTCATATGACAGCGAGGTAAGACACATCGACTAATACAGTGAGATGGTCACCACTAAACGACTTTACAGAACTGTTGTTAATCGACATTATAATCATCACCATCATCACCACCACCACCGCAGCCGCCGCCACCGCCGAACGCCACCACCTCCGCCGCCGCCGCCACCACCACCACCACCACCACCACCACCACCGCAGCGTCCACCACCGCCGCTGCCGCCGACGAACGCCAACACCACCACCACCACCACTACCACGACCACCACCACTACCGCCACCGCCGAACGCCACCACCACCACCATCACCGCCGCGGCCGAACGCCACCACTTCCACCACCATCACCATATGAACAACAACAATAAAAACAATAACAACTGCAACACCACCACCTCCACCACAATAACAACAACAGCGCTACAATCATCAGGACCACACCACCCTCACCACAAACACCACACCACCACCAACAACAACAACAGCATCACAAACAAGACTACTACCAACACGACTAACAACAACACTAACACAAATAAAAATAAAATAGCACCTTCCCCACCATCATCTCCCTCTCCCCATCATCCCCATCCCCATCCTCACCATCATCACCATCCCAACTACCATCCCCAACGCCATTTCCCTCCCACCACCCAGCCATCCCCATCCATCATCTCCCCTTCTCCACCATCACCCTCACCGTCCCCAGCACCATCATCACCATCATCGCCCTCCCCACCACCCCAACCACCACCACCATCCCCACCCTCTCAGTCAACTACTCCCACCACCAACCTACCACCATTTCCCCATCATCATCATCATCACCGCCACCACCATCCCCACCATCTCAGTCAACTACCCCCCCCCCCCCCCCCCCGACCCACCTACCACCACACCACCTCCACCACCATCCCCACCATCTCAGTCAACTACCCCCCACCATCTCAGTCAACTCCCCCCACCAACCTACCACCACACCACCGCCACCACCATCCCCACCATCTCAGTCAACTACCCCACCACCATCTCAGTCAACTACCCCCCCACATACACACAACCTACCACCACACCACCTCCACCACCATCCCCACCATCTCAGTCAACTACCCCCCCCCCCCCCCCCCCCAACCTACCACCACACCACCGCCACCACCATCCCCACCATCTCAGTCAACTACCCCCCACCAACCTACCACCACACCACCGCCACCACCATCCCCACCATCTCAGTCAACTATCCCCCCCCCAACCTACCACCACACCACCGCCACCACCATCCCCACCATCTCAGTCAACTATCCCCCCCCCCAACCTACCACCACACCACCTCCACCACCATCCCCACCATCTCAGTCAACTACCCCCCACCAACCTACCACCACACCACCGCCACCACCATCCCCACCATCTCAGTCAACTACCCCCCCCCCCCATCTCAGTCAACTACCCCCCACACACACACACACAACCTACCACCACCATCCCCACTATCTCAGTCAACCCCCCCAACCTACCACCACACCACCTCCACCGCCATCCCCACCATCTCAGTCAACTATCCCCCCCCCCCCAACCTACCACTACACCACCTCCACCACCATCCCCACCATCTCAGTCAACTACCCCCCACCAACCTACCACCACACCACCGCCACCACCATCCCCACCATCTCAGTCAACTACACCCCCTCCCCGTTGCATCACTAATGGAGTCGATGACTTAATTAGCTTTGAAATTCATTTCCGCTGGCATCGTAAACAACATAGGTGGCGCTGGTGTGGATGGAACAGTATTGTTGTTGGCATCGCAAACATAGGTGGCGCTGGTGTGGAAGGAACAGCATTGTTGTTGTTGTTGGCATCGTAGAAAACATAGGTGGCGCTGGTGTAGAAGGAACAGTATTGTTGTTGTTGATGGCATCGAAATCAACATAGGTGGCGCTGGTGTAGATGGAACGGTATTGTTGTTGTTGATGGCATCGTAATCAACATAGGTGGCGCTGGTGTAGATGGAACGGTATTGTTGTTGTTGATGGCATCGTAATCAACATAGGTGGCGCTGGTGTAGATGGAACGGTATTGTTGTTGTTGATGGCATCGTAATCAACATAGGTGGCGCTGGTGTAGATGGAACAGTATTGTTGTTGTTGATGGCATCGTAATCAACATAGGTGGCGCTGGTGTAGATGGAACGGTATTGTTGTTGTTGATGGCATCGTAATCAACATAGGTGGCGCTGGTGTAGATGGAACGGTATTGTTGTTGTTGATGGCATCGTAATCAACATAGGTGGCGCTGGTGTAGATGGAACGGTATTGTTGTTGTTGATGGCATCGTAATCAACATAGGTGGCGCTGGTGTAGATGGAACAGTATTGTTGTTGTTGGCACCGCAAACATAGGTGGCGCTGGTGTGGAAGGTACAGTATTGTTGTGTTACGGGGCTCATAGTGGTGGTAGTGATAGTAGTAGTGATTCGTCGATAGAAACCAGTAGTGATGATGGTAGTAGTGGTGGTTTTGGTGGTGGTGATGGTATTGGTGGTGGTGGTGGTGATGGTAGTAGTGGTGGTTTTGGTGGTGGTGATGGTATTGGTGGTGGTGGTGGTGATGGTAGTAGTGGTGGTTTTGGTGGTGGTGATGGTATTGGTGGTGGTGGTGATGGTAGTAGTGGTGGTTTTGGTGGTGGTGATGGTATTGGTGGTGGTGGTGATGGTAGTAGTGGTGGTGATGGTATTGGTGGTGGTGGTGATGGTAGTAGTGGTGGTTTTGGTGGTGGTGATGGTATTGGTGGTGGTGGTGATGGTAGTAGTGGTGGTTTTGGTGGTGGTGATGGTATTTGTGGTGGTGGTGATGGTAGTAGTGGTGGTTTTGGTGGTGGCGATGGTATTGGTGGTGGTGGTGATGGTAGTAGTGGTGGTTTTGGTGGTGGTGATGGTATTGGTGGTGGTGGTGATGGTAGTAGTGGTGGTTTTGGTGGTGGTGATGGTATTTGTGGTGGTGGTGATGGTAGTAGTGGTGGTTTTGGTGGTGGCGATGGTATTGGTGGTGGTGGTGATGGTAGTAGTGGTGGTTTTGGTGGTGGTGATGGTATTGGTGGTGGTGGTGATGGTAGTAGTGGTGGTTTTGGTGGTGGTGATGGTATTGGTGGTGGTGGTGATGGTAGTAGTGGTGGTTTTGGTGGTGGTGATGGTATTGGTGGTGGTGGTGGTGGTGGTGATGGTATTGGTGGTGGTGGTGATGGTAGTAGTGGTGGTTTTGGTGGTGGTGATGGTATTGGTGGTGGTGGTAGTAATGGTGGTTTTGGTGGTGGTGATGGTATTGGTGGTGGTGGTGATGGTAGTAGTGGTGGTTTTGGTGGTGGTGATGGTATTGGTGGGGGTGGTGGTGGTAGTAGTGGTGGTTTTGGTGGTGGTGATGGTATTGGTGGTGGTGGTGATGGTAGTAGTGGTGGTTTTGGTGGTGGTGATGGTATTGGTGGTTGTGGTGATGATGGTAGTAGTAGTGGTTTTGGTGGTGGTGATGGTATTGGTGGTGGTGGTGATGGTAGTAGTGGTGGTTTTGGTGGTGGTGATGGTATTGGTGGTGGTGGTGGTGATGGTAGTGGTGGTTTTGGTGGTGGTGATGGTATTGGTGGTGGTGGTGATGGTAGTAGTGGTGGTTTTGGTGGTGGTGATGGTATTGGTGGGGGTGGTGATGGTAGTAGTGGTGGTTTTGGTGGTGGTGATGGTATTGGTGGTTGTGGTGATGATGGTAGTAGTAGTGGTTTTGGTGGTGGTGATGGTATTGGTGGTGGTGGTGATGGTAGTAGTGGTGGTTTTGGTGGTGGTGATGGTATTGGTGGTGGTGGTGGTGATGGTAGTGGTGGTTTTGGTGGTGGTGATGGTATTGGTAATGGTGGTGGTGGTGGTAGTAGTGGTGGTTTTGGTGGTGGTGATGGTATTGGTGGTGGTGGTGATGGTAGTAGTGGTGGTTTTGGTGGTGGTGATGGTATTGGTGGTGGTGGTGATGGTAGTAGTGGTGGTTTTGGTGGTGGTGATGGTATTGGTGGTGGTGGTGATGGTAGTAGTGGTGGTTTTGGTGGTGGTGATGGTATTGGTGGTGGTGGTGGTGGTGGTGATGGTATTGGTGGTGGTGGTGATGGTAGTAGTGGTGGTTTTGGTGGTGGTGATGGTATTGGTGGTGGTGGTAGTAATGGTGGTTTTGGTGGTGGTGATGGTATTGGTGGTGGTGGTGATGGTAGTAGTGGTGGTTTTGGTGGTGGTGATGGTATTGGTGGGGGTGGTGGTGGTAGTAGTGGTGGTTTTGGTGGTGGTGATGGTATTGGTGGTGGTGGTGATGGTAGTAGTGGTGGTTTTGGTGGTGGTGATGGTATTGGTGGTTGTGGTGATGATGGTAGTAGTAGTGGTTTTGGTGGTGGTGATGGTATTGGTGGTGGTGGTGTGATGGTAGTAGTGGTGGTTTTGGTGGTGGTGATGGTATTGGTGGTGGTGGTGGTGATGGTAGTGGTGGTTTTGGTGGTGGTGATGGTATTGGTGGTGGTGGTGATGGTAGTAGTGGTGGTTTTGGTGGTGGTGATGGTATTGGTGGGGGTGGTGATGGTAGTGGTGGTTTTGGTGGTGGTGATGGTATTGGTGGTGTGGTGATGATGGGTAGTAGTGTGGTTTTGGTGGTGGTGATGGTATTGGTGGTGGTGGTGATGGTAGTAGTGGTGGTTTTGGTGGTGGTGATGGTATTGGTGGTGGTGGTGGTGATGGTAGGTGGTTTTGGTGGTGGTGATGGTATTGGTATGGTGGTGGTGGTGGTAGTAGTGGTGGTTTTGGTGGTGGGTGGTTTGGTGGTGGTGGTGATGGTAGTAGTGGTGGTTTTGGTGGTGGTGATGGTATTGGTGGTGGTGGTGATGGTAGTAGTGGTGGTTTTGGTGGTGGTGATGGTATTGGTGGTGGTGGTGATGGTAGTAGTGGTGGTTTGGGTGGTGGTGATGGTATTGGTGGTGGTGGTGATGGTAGTAGTGGTGGTTTTGGTGGTGGTGATGGTATTGGTGGTTGTGGTGATGATGGTAGTAGTAGTGGTTTTGGTGGTGGTGATGGTATTGGTGGTGGTGGTGATGGTAGTAGTGGTGGTTTTGGTGGTGGTGATGGTATTGGTGGTGGTGGTGGTGATGGTAGTGGTGGTTTTGGTGGTGGTGATGGTATTGGTAATGGTGGTGGTGGTAGTAGTGGTGGTTTTGAGGTGGTGATGGTATTGGTGGTGGTGGTGGTGATGGTAGTAGTGGTGGTTTTGGTGGTGGTGATGGTATTGGTGGTGGTGGTGATGGTAGTAGTGGTGGTTTTGGTGGTGGTGTGGTATTGGTGGTGGTGATGGTAGTAGTGGTGGTTTTGGTGGTGGTGATGGTATTGGTGGTGGTGGTGATGGTAGTAGTGGTGGTTTTGGTGGTGGTGATGGTATTGGTGGTGGTGGTGATGGTAGTAGTAGTGGTTTTGGTGGTGGTGATGGTATTGGTGGTGGTGGTGATGGTAGTAGTGGTGGTTTTGGTGGTGGTGATGGTATTGGTGGTGGTGGTGGTGATGGTAGTAGTGGTGGTTTTGGTGGTGGTGATGGTATTGGTGGTGGTGGTGGTGATGGTAGTAGTGATGGTTTTGGTGGTGGTGATGGTATTGGTGGTGGTGGTGATGGTAGTAATGGTGGTTTTGGTGGTGGTGATGGTATTGGTGGTGGTGGTGGTGATGGTAGTAATGGTGGTTTTGGTGGTGGTGATGGTATTGGTGGTGGTGGTGATGGTATTGGTGGTGGTGGTGATGGTAGTAGTGGTGGTTTTGGTGGTGGTGATGGTATTGGTGGTGGTGGTGATGGTAGTAATGGTGGTTTTGGTGGTGGTGATGGTATTGGTGGTGGTGGTGATGGTAGTAGTGGTGGTTTTGGTGGTGGTGATGGTATTGGTGGTGGTGGTGGTGATGGTAGTAATGGTGGTTTTGGTGGTGGTGATGGTATTGGTGGTGGTGGTGATGGTAGTAGTGGTGGTTTTGGTGGTGGTGATGGTATTGGTGGTGGTGGTGGTGATGGTAGTAATGGTGGTTTTGGTGGTGGTGATGGTATTGGTGTTGATGGTAGTAATGGTGGTTTTGGTGGTGGTGATGGTATTGGTGGTGGTGGTGGTGGTGATGGTAGTGGTGATGATATTGGTGGTGGTGGTGGTGGTGATGGTATTGGTGGTGTTGATGGTAGTGGTGATGATATTGGTGGTGGTGGTGGTGATGGTATTGGTGGTGGTGGTGCTGGTGATGGAATTGGTGATGGTATTGGTGGTGGTGGTGGTGGTGGTGGAGATGGTATTGGTGATGGTATTGGTGGTGGTTGTGATAGTAGTGGTGGTGGTGATGGTATTGGTAGTGGTGATGATTGGGATAATGTGGTGATTTTGGTGAAGGTGGTGATGTAGTGGTGTGGTGTGGTGATGGTGGTGGTGGTGGTGAAGATGGTGACGTGGTGATGATAATGGTATGGTGGTTGTTATAACGTTGTGATTGTGGTGAAGGTGGTGATGATGATGGTGGTGGTGGGGTTGGGGTGATGATGATGGTGATTGTGGTAAAGGTAGAGCTGGAAGTGATGGCAGTTGTGCCGTGAAATATGTGATATGGTGATATGGCGGTATGGTGGTGTGGTGGTATGTTGGTATGGTAGTGATTTGAAATCAAGATAGAAAGTGTGGGTTGTACCTTCAGGATACAGGATAAGGTGATGTAACGATGATACATTTACAGAGACAGCAGTGAAGTAGAGAGAGAGAGAGAGAGAGAGAGAGAGAGAGAGAGAGAGAGAGAGAGAGAAAGAGAGAGAGAGTGTGTGAGAGAGAGAGAGAGAGAAGTATCAGAGGAAGAGTTAATATAGAAAGTGTGAGAGAGAGTGAGACAGACAGGTAGATTGTGTGATAGAAAGAAAGATGACATACATATATTTATATATATATACTAGCAGGAGTGCCCGGCGTTGCTCGGAGTTTAATTGCATTAAAGTACTCTTAATGATTCCACTCAATTATGATTATTGAGGCAAAGAAAGTAAATACGGGTAAGCAAGGAGGGGGGGGGGGGTAGCGAAAAATTTCAATTGAACAGTGAATAAGTGGAAAGTGAGTACTAAGTAAGTTGCATGAATATGCACGTCAAATAGTAGGTCAAACCTGTAAGCCAAGCCCGTCTGAGTTATAGCACAAAAGAGCGTAAACAGGGGCGATAATTTGTAGCATACTGGAAAAAAAATCAAAATCGGACGTTCCTGAAAAAAGTTTTCTCATTATTTTTTTGTCTCATATTGCTAAAAAAAAAGAAAACAATTTACAAAAACGACAACAATAAAATATAATGTCTTTGTTGAGATTCAAGTAAATAAATGCTTAAGCGTCGTTATGACTACGTTTGTTGTTGTATAAATTCATCTGTTGCTTTTGAATATTTGTTATTTGATGTAAAATGTAATGGTCAAAACCGGTCGCGCTCCGACAGGTTTGCGGTCGTACCCCTGGCAGTGGAGACTTCTGGTATCCTCGGCCCCAGGGCTACCTCCTTACTCACCACCATAGGCGCTGAGCTGGCCAGTCGCAGGTATGAGCCCGGCGAGTTGGAGTGGCTTTTCCAGCGCGTCTCCCTTGCCGTCTTCCGGGGAAACGCCTTCTCCATTCTGTCCGCCGGGGCTGTGGGTGGGCCCCATCGCGTACCGTTGTAGTTGTTGTATACAGATATTAACTCACTTAGAAAATGTTTTCAATGAAATGTATTTAGTTTTATCGGCTTTTTAAGTTTTGTTATTTGATGTATGAGCGTCGTTATGACTATGTTTGTTGTTGTATAAATGTGTCGCTTAGTTTTCAAAGTTTATGTCACGTTCCTGAACGAAGTTTTGTCGCTGTTAGAGTTGCAGAGGAGATTGAGAGGGGAGTAGAGGGAGGGATGAACCTTTTAAAGAGAGTTGCAACATGTATGTAGTTTCATCGATTTTTGAGGGTAGTACAGAGAGGGATTAAGAGTGTAAGAGAGAGGGTTATAGCATGTATTTAGTTTTATAGATTCTTTCATAGAAGCAGGACATTTTTGCCAAAATTTATTACGCGTTGACCATCGTTGGTAAATTTGGAGCACATTGGAAAAAGAATCATCAAAATCGGTAGAGAAATGTGGAAATGCATAAAAATCATACATACACACAGACAGACATCTTCCGTTTTATATATATATATATATATATATATATATATATATATATATATATATATCGTTTCAGAATTTGTTTAGCAAGATTCTTTATCTGAAATCGTGTGTTGAAACCGATATTGTTATACTTTGGGAGGGTCATGTTGCCAATAAGAAACACACGCACAGTTGCTTTCAATTCAATTTATTATAATAAATTTATAATAAATTTATAAATTTCTGGTTGGTTGGTTGGTTCCACAACCAGATAGTTGTTTATATATAGTCATAGTTCTTTCGTCACACACTCTGTGACCTCTTCAGTGACTGGGGATTCCTTACTTTTTTTCTGTGCCTCTCCTTTGTTCTGTCCTACGTCATTTTGTTTCTGTGTGTGTGTTGTGTGGTCACCCGGATGTGGCGCATGCGCAGACTGAGCACACAACACACACACAGAAACAAAATGGCGTAGGACAGAACAAAGGAGAGGCACAGAAAAAAAGAAAGGAATCCCCAGTCACTGAAGAGGTCACAGAGTGTGTGACGAAAGAACTATGACTATATATAAACAACTATCTGGTTGTGGAACCAACTAACCAACCAGAAATTTATAAATTTATTATAAATTTATTATAATAAATTGAAGTGAAAGCAACTGGTGCGTGTGTTTCTTATTGGCAACATGACCCTCCCAAAGTATAACAATATATATATATATAGTGCAAATTTAGACGGGAACAAAACAGAGAGGCAGACAAATAAAGGTTTATTAGGTTCACGCTCTTGAGAGTGGGTGGGGAACGACGTTTCGGGCATAAGCCCTTCTTTAGGATAAATAGGTTAGGAAGAGAGTTCCGAGGGTATATATATATATATATATATATATATATATATATATATATATATATATATAATGAGAGAATAAGAGAATGTGGCTGTGGACGAATCGGAGATGTTTTCTACAGAGATATGAGAGGGAGCATAAAAGAGGAAAAAGTAAGAAATTCAAAATATTTGAATTTTTTTTGAAAAATATATGACGCCATATGAAAGTTGTTAAGCAATCAGATTGATTATATACCTTCGGCATCCATTTCTACACACACGTACATACGTATATATAATGCACACACACACACACACACACATAAATCTATCTATCTATCTATCTTTCTATCTATCTATCTATCTATCTATCTATCTATCTCTATATATATAATGAGGAAAATGCGAAGTTGTAGATGTTAAAGAGTCGTTTATTAATAAAGCTGTGATACATATTTCAATGGTGATCATGGTCACTTGATTATTTAACCATTGTTGTGATCTCATCAGACAGCAACATTGGGTAAAAGGTTACGTTTCTGAGGCAGTCCTAGATGCAAGGGGATGGTAAAACATATGTTTTTGTTAAGATTGTCTTTCCCTTGGACAACAAAGGTGGTGTATAGAGAGGAGACTGGTATGCATGGGGGACTACTGGTCTTCCACATACAACCTTAGCCAGACTTGTACCTCGGAGGGGAACTTTCTAGGTGCAAATCTCATAGTCATGCGTGACAGAAGGGGGTCTTTATCCTTTACCTTTAATCAACCGTAGGGCAATATATAATCGAAGGGCTTAAAAACCCTATCCCTTCAGCGGCAGTCGGTCAGTATACATTGGTCAAGCGAAAAAGAGGAGTGAAAGAAATTCGCAGTACTGAATAATCTGGAATTTGGGGAAAATGTAGGAATCCCAAACGCAGTCAATTGCTATAGATAATAACTCAAACAATCGGGTAAAATAGCACATGGAATGGCAGTGGTGCCTTGTCTGACCCCATATACGAGGTTCGGCTGAAAAGTTCAAACTGTTGGGTTGGTAAATATCAAGTTTTTATCGACTAGGGCATCTGAGTCTGTTGAGAAGTTTACGAGGTTCAGCTGAAAAGTTTCGAAGGTTGACTCTCATGGAATGACAAAATGTGTTTTTTTTTTTTTCGCATAGTCTCTGAAAGAAACAGTGCAGTTATTAATAAGAAGAGTTGAAATTAATGCATGCAATATTTCACAGCTCTAGCATCACTCCTTCATAGTCAGCCTATGAAAGTTTCAGCCGAACCTCGTATGTCGACTTGCGGTCTGACAAAACTGTTTGTTTCGTGCTTTGTATAGGAGATCTGTAGCAGCCTTCGTTCCATATCAACTCTAAGAATCCAACTCTGACACCCATAGAAAAGGATCGAAATAACCAGGGAGTGGTAAAATTTGAGCCTCATTTGAAAACTGCTGCTGTATCGTATGATGTTCAGCTTCGTCTTGGCGGAAAAGATTAATCACTTTTCTCATTATCAGCTTATTTTTGTTGCTTTTATTCCTGTTACATGTGTCTGTGTTATTGTTAGTTTTTTTTGTTGCTTTTTTTCGGATAGAGAGCCGTTAAATATTTATTGTCGTCACAGATGAACCCTTAGCTTTACTGCACTTTCGCTTTTGGTATATTTTCAGGAGAGCTTCCGAGAAAGACTTGTATTATTCTCATGTCCCCATTGTCAAGAATTCAATAATTCCTTTTTGCTGATATTATCATTATTCTCAGCTTAAAAGATCGTTTACTTCTATAAAGAAAGCACTACCAAGCAATTTCCTGACACATTTATTTACCATACCCATTTCTTAAAATCAAACATTGCACATTTTAATCCCCAGGACAACCATTTAGTAATATAGTGTATGAATAAGGTCTTTAATTATAGCTTCAATATCTCCTACGGCAGATTTTCAAATCATTTTGTGTTCTTAGAGATGTATTAAAAAGTAAGTGACTTTTTCTATTTGACTCACATAATTATTTTACGAATAAAACTATTTATTTCCAGCTGGCATATTGCCGTACCTCTTCCATACTTTTCGACCATTATGTTCAGGTCAAAGTGTATCTGTACATATATGGTTTATACAAATCTATTTTTCTCACCTTTTTAATGTCTGCTGTTATATTGAAGTTGTACACGTCAAATCCCCCCACCCCACACATGCATATACATTAGCAATATTTGCCGTCGTCGTCGTCATCATCATCATCATCATCATCATCATCATCATCATCATCATCATCATCATTATCATCATCATCATCGTCACCACCACCACCACCACCACTTATTATTATTATTATTATCATGGTTGTTGGAGTTTCTACTTTTGGCACAAGGCCGGCAAATTGAAGGGAAGCGGAAAAAAAAAAAAAAAAAAAAAAAAAAAAATATATATATATATATATATATATATATATATATTTTTTTTCCGCTTCCCTTCAATTTGCCGGCCTTCAATTTGCCTATATATATATATATATATATATATATATAGAGAGAGAGAGAGATAGGTCTAAGAGGGAGATGGATTGGCAGTATCGGTAGAGCGTCGGACAACACACTTTGCACCATAGATTGATGGCTATTTACGTTCTGAGTTCAAATCCCGTCGACGTTCGCTTTGCCTTTCATCCTTACGGGGTCGATAAAATAGACCACCAGAAATGCCCTGGGGTCGATTTAATCGGCTTTCCCCTCCCCTTCGAATTGCTGGCCTTGTGCCTAAAGTAGAAACAATTATTATTATAAAACCCAGCTAATCTTAAATTGTGTAAGAGAAAACATATATTACAATTCAAAGAGAAACTGTTTAAATATGACGTCTTTCGTAAATAAACCAGTTGACAATATCAATAATAATATTTATAACTAATCACCTAACTAGTCACTTAACACACGTATATCATAAGCCTAAGAGGAATTCGAAATTGGGATGTAGAAAGCGTTGATATCTTTTTGACTAAGTTTCCATCTAAATTTCCATCACAGACATACTAAATATCTGAACATATTTGGAATTATTAATTTTTTTTATGTGAGCAGATTACTTCTTTATATATATATATATATATATATATATATATATATATATATACATGGAAAGTTATATTTAAAATTGTTGGGTTACAACTAGTAAATATTTATAACTGATATAAAAGCACTCGACAAATATTTGGAGTATATTTATAATATTAAATAAATGGAAACTATATTTATAAAACCATATTTATTTCATTATATATATTTCGGGGATATCATATTAACAATATGCTATGCCTTCCTCAGACAAAATACAATATAAACAGTTTTATAGATAAATAGATTCGACATACCGTAACAACACAGACTTGCATTTGGAGAGGTTGAGCTGGCAGTGAAAAAACTTTACACAGAGAGAAAGAAAGAGAGAAAAAAGAGAGAAAAAAAGAAAGAAAGACAGAAAACGAAGAAAAGGAAGAAAAAGAAGAGATGCATGGAACAAAGTAGAGAGATGGAGAGATAGATAAAGAGAAGAACTTCATGTAAAGAAACAGAAAGAGAAATATACATATATAGAGAGAGGAAATAGAGATAGATACATATATATATAGAAAATTAGGTAGTTGGAGGTCAGTTGAGTAAATGTATCAATGGTACATTTATTTATTTATTTATTTATTTATTTAGCTCTAGTATTAATGTAAGGGAGATATATATAGAGAGAAAGAATATATAGAGAGAAAAAATAGCGAGAGAAAAACTTAAAAAACTTAAAAATAGCCAGATATATTTGAGGCGTAAAAAACCCTATGTTTTAATGTATTAGTATTTATAAAACTTCCACCATATTGTAAATATCAGTATTCCTGAATGAGACAAGTATCCATAGTGTGTGAAAATTAATTATCTTATGTTTAGTTTTTAAAAAAAATTCAATTCTTTAACCACCCCAGATCTGTAAAAAACACTATTGTAAACTCTGTTCAAAAACGTATCTCTAGGATCTCGTCGAATAGAAAGATTTTCGACGAAAAGGCCCAATACTATAATGAAGCATTAGCTAGAGCAGGATATGCTGATAAGATTGTGTACATAGATAATGATAGACTAACTAAACAAAGTAACAACTTTTTTAATTACGGCAACAACCTTAACAACTATAATAGAAAGCATTACAATAATTCCAATGGCCAAAAAAGAAATAGAACTAGGAACATAATTTGGTTTGCCCCCCCTTTCTCACTAAACATTAAAACCCACATCGCTAAACTATTTTTCAAAGCTCTTGATAATCGCTTCCCTAGAACACATAGATATCACTCAATTTTCAATAGGCATACAATTAAATTAACCTACTCATCCACCAAAAATTTAGCACAAAATATTAATAGAATAAATAATAGGAACTTAAAACCTAGTGATAATAGCATAAATAATATACAAGTTAACAAATGTAACTGTAGAGATAGATCTAAATGTCCGTTAAATAACAACTGCTTAGTTAAAAATATAGTATACAATTGTAATGTTAATACTGACTCTAATTCTTTTAACTACGTCGGTTCCACATCGACGGAATTTAAACTTCGCTATAATAACCACAAGAATTCTTTCACAGATCCAAGCAAAAAATCTTCAACGGCACTATCAGGCGTACTCTGGCAACTTAAGCTAGATAACGTTAGATATTCAACGGCTTGGAATATAGTCTCAAGAGGGATTCCTTTTAATTCATCCTCTGAGACATGTGACCTCTGCGTAGAGGAGATATTCTTTATACTAAAATCTAAAAATTCCCTTAATCTACGGACAAATTTATTCAGTTGTTGCAAACATAGATTAAACTCAACGTTTAAATATAAATTTAAATTTAAAATGTAGTATATTTAGTTTGATTTATATTTATATGGGAAACTAGCCGATAAATCTTTGATTCCTTCTTTTTATTCTTTTTATTGTTTATTTTTATTTTATTTTTATTTAAACATTCCTCATGAAAAATTAAGCTACCCTAAAAGCTGATGCTCCAAATATTTTGAATAAACCTTACACTAGATAAACCTCTATATTAAATATAAGAACACATGTAGACCATTTTGGGCATCATAAACTTTTTGAAATGATCTTTGCTAGATGTGATTTGATGGATAATTTTTTGGCTTTGTCTGTTTTTCGACTCTGATGCTTATAATGAACTTGGCAATATATTGTCAATTAATTTTGAAGGGTTGATCTTTGTGGTTTATTTTTATATTTTTTTTATTTTTTTTTTTTTTATTATTGTAGTATTTTCTAATATTTTTATTTTTATTCTTAATATCTTTAATATGTAAATTTTTTAATATGTAATATTTTTAATATGTAATATTCTTTCGTAATATTTTTTTAGTTTTCTATTTTATTATTACTTATTATTATTATTGTTATTTTTTTAGTTTTGTTTCTGATATATATTTTTATTAGTATATTGAAATCTGCTCTCTATCTCTGCTTGATAGATAATCTTGTAGAGTAAAGACAGGAATAATAATACACATATATGTATACTCAAAGTTTTATACCACATTGAGAATGTTTTCCGTGAACTTAGAGTTTGCAGAGTTGATCATGTGGATTCACATAGATGTTTGTAGCTTTCACATAAACATATGAATTTTTTTAAAAAACTAAACATAAGATAATTAATTTTCACACACTATGGATACTTGTCTCATTCAGGAATACTGATATTTACAATATAGTGGAAGTTTTATAAATACTAATACATTAAAACATAGGGTTTTTTACGCCTCAAATATATCTGGCTATTTTAAAGTTTTTTAAGTTTTTCTCTCGCTATTTTTTCTCTCTATATATTCTTTCTCTCTATATATATCTCCCTTACATTAATACTAGAGCTAAATAAATAAATAAATAAATAAATAAATGTACCATTGATACATTTACTCAACTGACCTCCCACTACCTAATTTTCTATATATATATGTATCTATCTCTATTTCCTCTCTCTCTATATATATATTTCTCTTTCTGTTTCTTTACATGAAGTTCTTCTCTTTATCTATCTCTCCATCTCTCTACTTTGTTCCATGCATCTCTTCTTTTTCTTCCTTTTCTTCGTTTTCTGTCTTTCTTTCTTTTTTTCTCTCTTTTTCCTCTCTTTCTTTCTCTCTGTGTAAAATTTTTTCACTGCCAGCTCAACCTCTCCAAATGCAAGTCTGTGTTGTTACGGTATGTCGAATCTATTTATCTATAAAACTGTATATATTGTATTTTGTCTGAGGAAGGCATAGCATATTGATAATATGATATCCCCGAAATATATATAATGAAATAAATATGGTTTTATAAATATAGTTTCCATTTATTTAATATTATATATATATATATATATATATATATATATATATATGAGAGTGAAAAATGGCGTGCTGCGATGTTGCGAATATGAGCATATGAATAAAAATAGACCGAGAAACAAGAATGTCCTTCATCAGTAGTCTGCTGATTATCGTTGGTATTTCTTCGCATTAAAGACTAGATACCTAAAATCAGTGTGAGCGATAACTAAATTAAGTTATCGGGACAGAGGAAAACAGAGGAAAGGAAACAAACAACATGGTAGTAATGCAACGTAAAGAGAGGAAAAGAGAGACAAGTCAATGAATCTTGTGGGCTTAAGTCCGACTATATATATATTTGAAAAAAAGGAAAAGAATGACTTCACTTGTAGTGTTAAAAAATTTGATTTAATTTTATAATATTATAATATTATCAGGTCATAATATTATTATCTATATATATAAAACTGAGGATGTGTGTGTGTGTGTGTGTGTGTTTGTGTGTGTGTGTGTGTGTGTGTGTGTGTGTGTGTGTGTGTGTGTGTGTCTGTGTGTGTGTGTGTGTGTGTGTGTGTGTGTGTGTGTGTGTGTGTGTGTGTGTGTGTGTGTGAATTTGAATCCCTAAAACTCGAGAAGTACCCAACCAATTTTTTTCAAACTTTACATGTATATTACTTATGTTTCAATATTCAACTTTTTGATCCCCTAGGGCCCGCATTAGGTGAAAAATTTCATTTTTTCAGTTTTTTAGGGCATTTTTGAGGCGTTACGTCTAGCCGATTTTCCCGAAATTTCAAGGCATATCATGCACATAAAAAAAATTCATTTTCTTGATCGCCTAGTGCCCGCATTAGGGGAAAACCTGCATTTTTCCTGCTTCATCGACGAAAATATTAAAGATTATCCAGCCATCAGAGTATTCGGTTTATTTTCTTTACATATTGTCCAGGCATGCAGTTTTTCCACGATTAGGTCTGTTGGCGGCCCGCGTTCCAAAATACCTTATCCCGTGCAACGCCGGGTACCACTGCTACTAATATAAAATTATATCAAATTTTTTAACGCTACAAGTGAAGTCATTCTTTTAATTTTTTTCAAATATACCTAACTGTACCAAGGATCTCACACATTTTCCAATATATATATATATATATATATATATATATATATATATATATATATATATCCCCCTGTTTGCTGAAAATTTAAAGTAAGTGAGACTGTCACTACTCTAAAACAATAGCGTAAGGTCTTCAAAATGATTTTAATTAAGCATACAGTGTATTGCAAAATACATTATATATACATTCATATATATATCGCTATTTCAGAATATATATATATATATATATATATATATAAGTATGTACACGTACATACATATATGTATACAGACGTACAGTATATATACATAGTATATATATATGTACGTATGGATTCACCGAACATTTATTATAATGCTTGGTGTGTTTGTAAACAAACATCCCGTATTAAGCCGTAGTGTCTAGCAATAAGAAAGTATATACTTTCAGACGTTCAATCATCTGGCAGGAAAGTATACGTTGCTGACGATAGTTAATAAGCTTGAAACTAGTACAGCGTTCCTTTGTCAGTGTTGAACAAACAAGCAACGATGGTTGCTAGACACTACGGCTTCATACGGGATGTTTGTTTACAAACACATCGAGCATTATAATAAATGTTCGGTGAATCCATACGTACATATATATATGTGTGCATGTATGTATATATATATATATATATATACATACTACTGTACGTCTGTATACCTATATGTATGTACGTGTACATACTTATATTTAAGTAACAGCCGTACTAAGAGTTTGAAATGAAATTTCGTTTCATTTTTTCCGTTTATATATATATATATATATATTGTTATACACGGGGAGGGTCATATTTGCGTAATATTGCCAGAATTAATAACAGGACACACTCACTGTTTGGTTGGTTTTCGCTTCTCGCTGTCTTTTATATCTGCGATCTAACTTACTCGGTCCTCAATGTTGCCATTGACTGACCGACGGTCAAAAATAATACAGATACAATATAGACACAAACACATATATATAGTTTACATAATTTACATAAATCTTTCGTTGCACATCTGCAACATCGTCAGTGGTGTTATATTCTTTGTTCCTCCTGTTGTGTTGTATGTCTACGCCATTTTTTATTCAGTCTGTCTATATATTTATTTATTTATTTGCTTGTTTGTTTATCTTATTTTATTTTGTCTTCTTTGCGCATGCGTTTGCGTGTGTGTATAGTGTTATGTGTGCTGTGTGACTAGTGTGTATAGTGTTGTGTCTGCTGGGTGACTAGTGTGTGTTTATGTGCTTGTTGTTATTGTGCTTGTGTATGTATTTATTTATCTTATTTTATTCTATTTTATTTATGTGTCCCAACGACTTTTTTTAGCCGTTGTTCGCACCAACCTGAGGCATATGGCCCTTAAAGCGATGAAATGCCTGGGACAGTTGGAGGGTCACTGATGAAGGACTTACTTTTTCATATGCCCAACCATTTGCAACGGGCAGCCTATTATTATCATATATATATATATATATATATATATATATACATTTATATATATGTATATATGTATATATATGAATATATATATATATATATACATTTATATATATATATATACATTTATATATATATACATTCAAGGAATATATATATATATATATATATATATATATATATATATATATATATATATATATACATTCCTTGAAAGGAAAAGAAAAACAACAGGTGTGTGAGTCAGCACTTACTATTGAATCTAGCTTGAAGACCTCCTCTACTTCAGACCACAAAATTATATATATACAAATTTAGTACAAAATCCTGGCAAAGTGGAAAGTTGGGCTATTTCCGTTTCTAAACATTTTAGAAGTATTTCGTTTCTAAGATATTGCCAGTGAAATGTAGAAACGAATGTCCTCTGGTCATTCTTACATCAAAAAGTATGTATGTCCTTGGTACAGGAGCGGTTCCAAGTCGTGTCTATTATGATCAACTTGATTATTATCAAATTTTGTCTCATTTAGGAAGGTGATTTTTTTCCGAGTGAGTTAGGTTTTCTAACCAGGTGCAAGGGACTCTAATAATAACATTATGATATGGTATGGGCTGATAACTCATATGGAGTCGTAGAGTCACCGTAGTGACATACGGTGCTGCTATGGTATTTTACGCCTGGCGGAGCTATTCCTCTCCAGATCTGACTAAAGCAGAGTTCTTCCCGAGAAAGATAAAAAGTGAGAAAGAAGAAGTTATACAGAGATATAGCGGAAGAATCGACCCAGTATTGGACTGGTAAATTTTCGACCTCGAATATATGAAAGGCAAAGTTAACCTTGGCAGGATTTGAACTTAGAGAGTAAAGAGTGTACGAATACCACAAAGCATTCAATTCGTCATCTTACTATTTTGAAACATACAAATAATTACTGTAACTTTTCTACAGGAGAATTTTAAAAGTGAACAATTTACTGTTTCCTTATTGGTCCGATTATCAAAGGTTAAGTTATTCAGTGCTCTAACCTGATCAATTCTCTTCTTAACTAAGTGATATCAAATCGGGTAGAGCGTGTTTTTTTTTACAAAAGAATATTTTGTGGTACATATCACGATAGAAATGTATTCTAATCATTTATATTATTGACCTTATATTTTTGTTTACCTTCCCCTATAACCAGCAGCGCACATACATTTTAAGATAAATGGTTTTCAAAGACATTTTACGCACGTACGAAGGCAACACTGATGTGGACCCAATGTAAGCCCTATTTCCTTTAGGTGAATTTTCTTGAAAAACATTCTATCAGATGCAATACATATTGAAACTTACAAACAATGTAGCTACATACTCGAAACATTATTAAAGGATTACTAAATCAACAAAGCAAATTGAAGCTATTGGAAAGCTTGTAATTATATTATAAAGGGTGTGTTGTGTCTTCGTCTGTCTGTCCGTTACAAACACGTAGAAAGAGTGAAAGTGGGAGACAGCCCCTTTTTTTAAGTCGAGAAGAGAAGAGCGATAACTTATGTCATGCCTATTGTTTATTGCAAGGTTTGAGGTAATAAGGTAGAGATCAGTAGGAAGGAGTGGTGGTAAGGAGCCAGGGGGGCGTGGGGACATAGTACTACATTATTTAAACTAAGATGTTTCGGAACATATATATTTCATTTATTTCCTAAATAGATGTTTGACATCTAATTGCACTGTTTATTGTAAATTCATCTTTAAATTTCAATCAATTTCTGATCACAGACAATATGAAATGTCCACTCACATTGTCAAAGTAACCGTTTAAACAAGATTTGGTATAATTTATTTCAAAAGTCGTTGGAATAAGAATATGTGAACACGTTTGTTACTTCCTGTTGTCAGGACACTGGAAAAGAAAATCATCTTTCAATCTTTTCATCGCTTGACAACCCTGTGAACAGACTATCAAAACAATATTTCTGCTCGACATACCCAGTATGTTACATAAAAGAATCAGAAGATGTGACATTACCAACTGAAGATTTAAAAGAACGTCTGATTAAATTTCTCCCCATGAACCTGACCAACCATCTTCACCAGGCTCAATCAGTCTTAGCACAGCTTCTCGTAATTCAGATAAGCATCAGTTTCAGTCTTTATAAAACCAACACCTCATTAAATCAGCAGCCCAGAGAAGTAAAACCGTGTAAAAAAAATAAAAACGGTAAAAAGCTGTAGCTGTTATAATTCTCCAATATCACACACACAAAAAAAATGAAATAAATTAATACAAAACAAACAAACATGGGTTTGAATTAACTGAGTAACAAAACTTTCAAGGAAAATAATTATTTAATGTTTAGATTTAATCCACTAGGTTGAACACTCCCATCTGATTCCCGGGAGCCATTAGCCGAATCCACTCTGTTACAAACATTCAGGATAGGTGTTCGGATGGAAGTTACCTTCCTCACTTTTCTCCAATAGATCTTGAAGGCTCAGGTGAGTCATGGATTCCGTCCATCTACCTAACTAAGCAATAAGAAAATTAATCTGAATAGGAAAATAGAAGACTAAATGCGTTGATCTGCGAACAAAATGTCAGGTATTCAGTTATGGACTTGTCATTGTGAGTTTTTATCTCATGTGACACAATTTGGCTTTCATTCTTTCAGAACAGATGAAATAAACTTTTAGTCAGGTATTGAAGTTGATGCAATCGGTGCACACAATAAATGTGACATTTTGCCTATGCTAGAAAGAATTAATTAATGAGGGGAAAAGGCTAAGTGAAGTCCGTAATGTTTTTCACACTTCTCTACGTTTTTATATACACAAAATGTCACTTGAATAAATAAAGCAAAGTATATAATAAACCTATTATATACATATTCTATACATTTTCCCAGGTCATGGATTCATGTGTAGGTATATTATATATATACACCAAGCCATAATCAGCAGTAAAAGAGGGGTTATATAAATACAGGTATTTGATCATATGACTGACTGAACAGATAATACGTTCTGGACATGACCATCCCGTTCACTTTTAAGGGAATTGCTTACCTAGTGTTACGTTATTAGATATAAACTTCACGTTTAAAGCAGCTAGGGTATAATTTGAAAGTGATTTGGCTATTATTTCTTGAGGATCGAACGATAATTTAAAGGCTTCTCTGTTGGCTCTTTTTGTAGGTTTGTACACGTGGCTATGACAATTTCCTCACGATCACTGATATATCTTGAAACAATATGGTGTTTTTATTTCATCACTTGAACGATAACTGGTATAAAGTATTTGTATCAGCAAAATTAGTAACATTTTCACATGAGGAGTTTCCGATAGACTTATTTGTGTCTAATTAACTTCGTTTTGTTTGTGTGTGTGAGGGGACTTTGTAAAAATATACTAAAATAGCTTTTAAAAGATAGCGTTTGAATTCCTTAGATACGGGGGTCGGTTGAAAGGTTCATAGGCCGCTGTGAAGGAGTGAAATCTTGCATGCATTTATTTCAATTCTTCTTATTAGTCACTGCATTGTTTCTTTAAAAAATAAACCTCATCTGGCCATTCCATGAGAGTATCTTAGTCAGCCTATGAACGTTTCAGCTGATCCTCGTATTCACAAAAGTACGGTTTCCTATGAGAAATGAACCCAATAGAAGACGTTGATTATATTCTCAAGAATATTTTTTACTTATTGGCAGTATCAGTAGAGAGTCGGACGCCATGCTTTCCTGCATAGTTACGTCCCTTTACGGTCTGAGTTCAAATCCCGCCGAGGTTAACTTTGCCTTTCATCCTTACGGGGTCGATAAAATAAAGTGCCAGTAATGTACTGGGTAATTGCTGGCCTTGTGCCAAAAGTAGAAACAATTATTTACTTATGTGACTAGAAATAATGGCCGGCTCATTCGATATATTCCGTGATTTTAAGGAAGCCGCTTGATATATGTGAAATACGATCTTTTATTTTGGCATAAAATTTTATCCTGGAACAGATTTATATTTGATGGAGTTTCTTTCTTTTTTACTTTCTTTCTTTTTTCTTTCTTTCTTTCTTTTTTGTGTACTAGACCAAATTGAAACTTTATGTAGGAAATCGAAATCAGGATTTGACATCAACTCACCGAGAGTTAATCAATATTCTAGACAAGTAAAATATATAGTGTTTTATGGTTTTTTTTTTTTACTTAGGAAAAGAAGTTCTACTTTCACGAACGTCGTGCACAACACAAGAGAACAGAAATGGCCCAAATCGGAGATGAAACAGGGAACAGTGTCTCAATCTAGGCTAGCTTATCCTTTTCTCAAAGCTGCAAAGATTTTACGAGGGTCAGCTGGAAAGTTCGTAGGCTGTCTAATATACTCTCATGAGATTTATTTTTCAACATAGTTCCTGGAAAAAAACAATGCTGTTAATAATAATAAGAGCTGAAATTAATGCATGCAAGATTTCACAGCTCTAGCATAACTCCTTCACAGTCAGCCTATGAACCTTTCAACCGACCCTCGTATACCATTTCAGGGAAATAAGCTTTTCATACTTTTACCAATGTTATTAGTAGGGTGTATTAACCGAACATTGAAACCATATCGCAATATCAGCTGACTAGGAGCCTATGTCGCGTTTTATACTGTTCGCTACAGTGATTTATATATCAATATGTATTATTTCCATAACCTATTTATAACTTGCTGAGACAGCATTAAATTTGATAGCTTCATCTAGATTCGCCACATTGACAATACAAGATTCTCTGAGATAATTTTATATAGTGAGATTGTTGCTAAAACAGAATCATATTGACGGCCAATATCTCCACTACAGATATATTTTCTTGAAAAAATATATCTGTAGTGGAGAATGGTAGTGAGAAGGGGGTTGATATTATGTTTGTACTTCATGCTGAAATAAAAAGTGAACGTTGTAAAAATAATAATAAATAGCCGTCCGTTTCTCCAGCTTATTTCTTTGTCAAAATGTTAGAATTTCCCAATCTAGATCTGGCCTGTCGACTCACCAATGAACGTGCAAGTTGTTGTATATTCTCTTTCTCTACTCATACGACACATTTAAATCTTCCTCTGTTTTATCTTTCATTGATCTGTATTAAATCTGACAGCGCTGACAAGCTGTGTTTTATATGGACATGAATACTATGTATGTCTTTTAAGAAATAAAAATGTCAAATAGTGAAGTTCATGTTGCTGTCTAACCCAGGGTCAACAGATCTATGATCGAGCAAACTTACGATCAAAGGTCTTTAAGCCATCATCATCTCTTAGCCAACCATTGTGTATCTAGGCCTACACCATTTAATCTGTGCTACATGTTTTCAGGTAGCAGACTGTGAATAAAGGGAGATTTGGCTACTATTTCTCAGAGGTCATGCGACTATTTACAGGTTCCTTTGTCGAATCAAGTTACTCATGTTTAATATAAAGGTATTAAGATTTTAAACAAAAAGTTAATACCTGTCACAATCCCGTAACCTACCTCGGTTTTATTGGGTTTTAATGACCCCCCCCCCTCTCATCACCATGTTAACCCTTAGTTACTGCTGGTACTCACTTTCATCTAAATGGGGAGAAAAACGAGAAATGAAGTGTTTTGCCTCAGATCATAATGTGCCGCAAGGTCCAGAAATCGAATTCTCCACATTAATATCGTCAATCCAGCATTATAACCACTCGGTCCCATCCATTCAGATTTTACGCGCCGCAAATAAACTAAAATTTATCACCTTTTCAGTAGGAATCGAAACAAAACCATGGAATCTACTCGACAGATGATTTACTCTCTATAAAACATACAATTATTATAAAACTGACATGTATTCGGTTTCAAGAACTTCCTGCCTTTCTATTGAAATCTCTTGCAGAGTTATCACCCTTACAAACATTAAGCCAGTTCCTTGATGTGAGTTTCATAATTGTTGTTATACAGTCGACATACTTATCAAACAGGCCTTCACATTTTTTATTCATACATAAAGTATCTAAATTTCTATTATCCAAAGCGTTAGTCCTTATTTTAAGACACTACACAGTGGTTTCAGGGAAATATGGTTGCTGTTTTTATAAGATCAAGTGACCAGATAATTATCCTGCATGGCGCTCCACAGTGTCCTTTTTTTCGTCATTTTTGAACACTGCTATTGTAGTGTAGCCACAGATCAAACCTTTTAAAGCTGACCTATGATCAAAGGTGCTACAGCTATGATCCTCCTGTCATAATCTATCTGGGACTGCATATTTTAATGTATCCTTCACAGATACAACTATCATCATCATCATCAGGTCGAGCTTGCTCGGTTTTCTACGACACGTTTCTCTCATTGCGTTTGCCAGTTCTTCCGCAGTGCATCCAGTATCGTCCTCAAGTTGCTTGACATATGTCTTCTTGGGACGACCAGCGTTTCTTGCTCCATGAGATGGAATCCATAACAACACATCACCTGCTATTTCTTCCTTGCTGCGCCAACAGTGGCCAGCAAATCTGAGTCTCTGTCACTTGGACGCTAACGTCGAAACTGGAGAAAAAGCTAGACACACGTATGCTCCGCGCTGCTTTAAACGTGTCTTGGAGGGAACACCCAACAAATAAGGATCTCTATGGCAATATACCACCTATCAGCAGGTCAATACGATACAACTATAGACTGTACGATTTGAGGGGGATTTTGTTGCTATTTCTAGCAGATCATGTGTGAATATAGAAACTTTTAAAAACTTCTTTGGATATTCTCAATTTCTTGTTTTTTCCCTTTTCCATATTTTTGGACGTCAATTCTTTTGCTTTTGCTTTTACATTGTAACTTCCTGTAGACGCTTATAGTTGATATGAAGCTCATAAATAGTTTACTCAATGTTACTTCATAAATCTCAAGTGCAAAATCAATACAATATCTTTATATTATATAGCTCTTACCTAGTTGTCTTTATGTACTCCAGTTATCTTTGAAATAGTCACGTATATTTTGTAGACTGTGTTTCCATACTCGATACCACTCCCATAAAATATACTTAACTTATTTGGGAATTTGTTTTCAGATAAGCTTGGTTGGTAGATTAGTAAAACACGTGACTATCTTTAAAAGTTTTCTCGTTGATTCCTCCTCCTACTTCTCCATAACCATCACCACCACCACCACCACCACCACCACCACCACCACCACCACCACAACAACAACAACAACAGCTTCTTCTTCTTCTTCTTCTTCTTCTTCTTCTTCTTCTTCTTCTTCTTCTTCTTCTTCTTCTACAATCCACACTTTACTGCAATAGGCTACCTCATTACGGTAGGCAAACTGCTTCATACCATGGTCAGTGATATAGTGAGAATAAAAACTTGTATCTTTTAGAGTACAAACTATATAAACTAAAGAAAACTGTGTGGGAATCCATGGTATGGTGGTGCATCTACTTCCTTACTTGCTTCAACGACAGTACTTGGTCCTTTAACGGGGTCTGCTGTGTTATAAACATTCAAACCAGGTGTTCTTGCTTAAGATAACTCAATATCTTACTGTGGTTCCTTCTTCCATTACTATTACTCGTCCTCGCCGTTGCTCTTCTTTTTTTAATCAAGCTACAAAAGTCCTGGCAGCCATTTAAAATTATAAATCATTTATACCAAGTGCTTCTAAAATCGAATGAACGATACTCTAAGAAGTTGCTTCTTGATTTTTTCAAGATTGCTCCAGTTACTATATTTAAAAACTTAGCGTATATTTTCCAAATTCCTGTACTGAATTCTGGTGTAGTTTTCAATGTCTTCATTATTATGTGAATCCCTTAGACTTTAAAATCCTTATATTAGTATAGACGAGGAGTTTTCGTTGACAGCAAAACAAGTAAATGGTCAAGACTTACAAGGAGTTTCCAAGTATATATGATGTAAATAATTGTATGTATGTAAAAGTAAACAGAAATAATAACGCAAACGACACAGTACAGTGAAGAAATATATTAGTTTAACACTTGAAATAATTGTAAAAGAGTCTTAACGTTTCAGAGACTAATCCTTCATCAGAAAATAGAATGATATATAAAAGATGAAATAGAAAGATAGAGTGAGAAGAGGAAGGAACGGAAAAAAAATACTAATACATAACTGGCGAATGTTTTGAAATTAGGATGCAACAATATTTTATTCTGTCTGGTAAGCATCTAAAACATGGGGTGGGGTCTTAGTAAACTGAATATATCACCCAGTTTCCATTTACATCAAGATTGGCCTTAAATGGGAGGTTCGAAATATTTCAACAATACGATTCTTATTCATCTGTGTATGGCAGCGAAGAATATTTACCGTAGTTCATCTCATCAGCAGCTTCAGATAGGAATTAAGTTACAAGTTCTCGACGTATGATATAAATTAGTGATCCGATTTTCATTCGTCGTTGTAGCAATACCACTCCACGTAGCTCACAAATGGGTTTAGAAAAACAATGAGCTTCTCCATTAAATCCAAGACCTTATAACTAGTGTCACAAATGTAAAGTTGGCATTAACATACTTAATATAGTGCGCAAAGATATTTTAATTTCATTCAATTCAAAAACAGTCACTGTCTCCCTGAAATTTCTTGATTAAAATTAATCATTAAGATTGTGAATGTTTTCCTCATTATGGGTGTTATTTTAATTAATTAAAATTAATTGGCACACTAGATCAAGTATGGTAGCAGCCACTATATTATTTGTTTTTCATGCAGAAGATGTTTCTGGATATTTTACTTCAATTATTTTCGCGCTGGTCACCGTGAAGACTTCGGGTATCCTCGGTACCCGAACTGCCTTTTTCGTCTGCTAATTCGTGAGGAGTGTATTCCATTTGAAGAAAGATCCCCGCGGTAATAATTTCACCATTTGTTCCATGGAGCTTGGCTTAGATATACCGCCCATGCTGGAGTGTACAGTTTACCGCCCTCTCCACCTCCCCTTTACTTTCGTTAATTAATTAATTAAATGAAATTTACTAATTTTGTTTTAAATTTTCGGCAAAGCCAGCCGTAAAATCGCTCGGTATGCAGATTAGGCTAATTAGCCGATGTATACTTTAGAGAATACTATATATTCTCAAGAGTTCTAGTGAGTGACAGAAGAGAGATATACATCTTGACAAAGGGCAATAACCCAGAAACAATATTGTCGGTTGTTTCTCTCTGTCACCGCTAGAACAAAAGGAGAGCGATGGTCATCTAAACACATATCATAACGAGGCTGTTTGCTTTCAAACGAATCGAATATTATTATTATTTGATTGGCAGTATCGGTAGAGGGTCGGACGCCATGCTTTGCAGCATAGAGTTACGGCCCTTGCCATTCTGAGTTCAAATCCCGCCGAGGTTAACTTTACCTTTCATCCTTACGGGGTCGATAAAATAAAGTACCAGTAATGTACTGGGTAATTGCTGGCCTTGTGCCAATAGTTGAAACAATTATTATTCGATATAAAATTCACGAATACATTTACTGAATACAATTTTAACTAATATAATTTTCTGTTGAATAGAATATAAGTCCAAGTCTCCTCATATATTTGTATCTCACATAATTTTACTTAATTTATTTCACTCCTACTCCTGATATATGTATGAAGTTCACATTAATTTATTTCCTACCTCTATTTTAAGATCTTGTTTTGTGACTATACAGGGTTAAATATAAACTAACAATGTGTCATTCTTACTTCTTCATTTAAATCTTACTTCTTAGTAACTATGTTTAAAAAAATAATCAATACTTTCATGAATCTACAAAACAACAGAAGACATATTCCCAAGACCAAAGTGAAATAGAGAAGAAGTTGGGTAGGGAAGAAATAGGTTAATGAATACTGTAGACATTCAATGCGGAAAATGACTATAGGACTCGCCTACTACTCTTACAGTCATTTTAGAATAGGCATAATTTATTATTGACAAGGAATGGTTAAAATATATGGAGTATTGTGTCCGTTGGCTAGCGATTACTCAGTATAGATTCACCAGTTAAGATTAAAGTATGTATTTATTCTGGCAGCTGTCTGATATAAGATTATTATCCATGGAAGTGACCAGTGAAATCACAGTCTCAGCACATAGAGTGTATAGATTTATAAACCTACCTTTATTTCTTGTTTTTACCACAAATATGAATTAAAGCTGGAAATTTCCATTTAATTTTTGTCAGTGGAATTTTTATTACATTTATATTTGATATGAATTTTAAAATAATTGTGAAAATTGAACCTCACAGGTTTCGATCTTTATAGATATGAGGGGCTGTTAATTTCCCGCCACACCATCGGGCATCGATTAGGTAAGCTCAAGAAGGATTTATTGTTCTCGAACAGAGATGCTTAACTCAAGCTGACAAATTTCAGCCAGAATAATTTTATTTGACTATTCTTCAAAACATAAAACGTTGTTTCAAATCTATAGCCTTAAATGATGAACCTAAAGTAGTGTTATCATTAAATCACGCCGAGGTTAACTTTGCCTTTCATCCTTACGGAATCGATAAAATAACGTACCAGTAATGCACTGGGATAATTGCTGGCCTTGTGTCAAATGTAGAAACAATTATTATTATTGTGAATCTGATATCCCTGTCATTGATGTTATTTAACCGGAAAATTTGCCCAAATAAACACCTGCTACCAGCACCCTCAGATCTTCAGGACGTATCGTAGGGTCCTTGCCGTTCTCAGTAGGCATGACTTTTGAAGTGTTACCCCCCTCCAATGTTCTTTAGCCAGCCTTGAAAACATTCGAGATGATACCTATTATTGTTATCTGAGTTAGTTTCGCCTTTCATCCTTACGGGGTCGATAAATAAAACACCAGTAAGACACTGGGTCGATTTAATCGACTTCCCCTACCATCTCAAATTGCTGGCCTTGTGCCAAAAGTAGAAACAATTATTATTATTGTTGTTGTTATTGTTGTTGCTGTTGTTGTTTTTGTAGAGCCCACCAACGTGAACCAACAAGCTTTCGTCAATTTACGTGACTCGGGATAACAAATTTCCCCAGGATTATAAAGAATAATCTTGAAAATCTCAATGGTTTTATTTCACTAGTTTCAAGGAATATAACTTCGCTACCAGTTCATAAATTGAACTGTTCAGCTTAAATATATTTTATTGCTCATAATAAATGCTATGTGAAAACAATTTCATGAATAGGGGTGGGTGGTTTTAATTTTGATCGAGACAGTCTCCGTATATTAGCCAGCTATCGGGCGTGTACTTCGATTATAGTCAGATTTGATTGAATATGAATAGGAGACACTAAATTATACACTAACTAAACGATAATGCTGGGCCCGAGTAACATTGAGGAGCAAGATAGCATGGCTTAATAGTGAGGGTATTTGGTTCACAATCTTAAGGTCATGAGTTTGGTTACCGGTGGTGCACTGTGCCATTGTGCAACACAATTTATTTCACGTGCTCTAGTCCACTCTGCCGGGAAAAATCAGTTGTATCTGCAATACGAAGGGCCAGCCTTGTCATGTTCTGTGTCACGCTGAATCTCCCTGAGAAATACGTTAGGAGCACACGTGTCTGTCGAATGCTCAATCAATTGCGACGGAATGCCAGTTATATATATATATATATATACACACGCACATATATAACTTTGGTAACTTTGATAGGTTTCGGCCAGTATTGGCCCAGGCCATGTCTAACTTAATAGCACCACCTGATACACACACACAAACACAAACACACACTCGCACACACACACTCGCACGCACACACACACACACACACACACACACACACACACACACACACACACACACACACACACACACACATATATATATATATATATATATATATATTATATATATATGTATATATATATATATATATATATATATATATATACGATATTAAACAAATGGAAACTACATTTATAAAACCATATTTATTTCATTATATATATTTCAGGGATATCATATCAAAAATATGGTATGCCCTCTTCAGACAAAATACAATATATAAACAGTTTTATAAATAAATTTGACATACCTTAAAACTTTACAACTTCCATTTAAAAAGTTGTTTTGGTAGTGAAAATGTTAAGGACAGTTAGAAAGAAAGACGTAACATACTCCAAAACTTGTTGAGTGCTTTTATATCAGTTATAAAATATTTACTCGTTGTAACCCAACAATTTTAAATAAAACTTTTGCATATATATATATATATATATATATATATATATATATATACCATGCAATATTTACTTACATACATACACACGTTCATAAATTCGCTCATGCATACACACACATATACATACGTACATACACACATACATACATACATACATACATACATACATACATACATACATACATACATACACACATGCATGCATGCATGCATACACACATACATACATACATAAATATGGCGTCTGTTGATGTGTATTCATTAGATTTTTGCCGGTTAATATTAAAAGGCTTAAAATACTACGTCATGTGACCTCAGGGTTCAAACAACATCGGCTTTAATCACCCAAAATTGACATTTAATGATTTGAAATATGATTGGGCTAACCTTTGACCTCTACTCATCTAATAATTCAACTTAGACCAATCAGCCAGTTTACCCTTTGGTGATACTAGCTGCACTGCTGGTGATGGTGGTGGTGGTGTTAGTAGTGGTGGTGGGGTGTGGGTGGTGTTGGTGGTGCTAGTGGTGGTGGTAGTAGTGTTGGTGGTATTGGTGATGGTGGTCGTGGTGTTAGTAGTGGTGGTGGGGTGTGGGTGGTGCTGGTGGTGCTAGTGGTGGTGGTAGTAGTGTTGGTGGTATTGGTGATGGTGGTCATGGTCTTAGTAGTGGTGGTGGGGTGTGGGTGGTGCTGGTGGTGCTAGTGGTGGCGGTAGTAGTGTTGGTGGTATTGGTGATGGTGGTGGTGTTGGTGGTGGTGGTATTGGTGGTGGTGGTGGTGTTGTTGTTGTTGTTGGTGGTGGTGGAGGTGTGGGTGGTGGTCTTGTTGGTGGTGGTGGTCTTGTTGGTGGTGGTGGTAGTAGTAGTGTTGGTGGTATTGATGATGATGGTGAGTTGGTGGTGGTGTGGTGATGGTGGTCGCGGTGGTGGTGTGGTGATGGTGGTGGCGGTGGTGTTGCTAGTGCTGGTGGTGATGGTGGTAGTGGTAGTGTGGTGATGGTGGTGGTGGTGGGGCTGATGACGCTGGTTGTGGTGGTGGTGGTGATGGTGATGGTGGTGTTGATGGTTGTGCTGGTAGTGATGGCGATGGTGGTTGTGATAGTTGTGGTGATGGTTGTGGTGGTGATGGTGGTGGTGGTGTTGATGGTTGTGCTGGTAGTGATGGCGATGGTGGTTGTGATTGTTGTGGTGATGGTTGTGGTGGTAGTGGTTGTGGTGGTAGTGGTGGTGGTAGTAGTGATGGTCGTGATGGTGGTTGTGGCGATGTTAGTGTTCCTAGTGTTGAAGGTGGTGATTGTGGTTGTTATACCGTTTTTGCTATTATTGATGTTAGTGATGTTGATGTTTTGATGGTATGGTGGTGGTGGTGGTGGTGGTGGTGGTGGTGATGGTGGTGGTGGTGGTGGTGGTGGTGGTGATGGTAGTGGTGGTGGTGGTGATGTTATTGATGTTATTGATGTTGTTGTTAACGGTGGAGATGGTTATGGTGATGGTCGAGATGTTGTTGGTGGTGTTTGTGTTGGTGGTTGTGGTTGAGGTGATGGTGGTGATGTTGTTGTTGGTGGTTGTGGTTGAGGTGATGGTGGTGATGTTGTTGGTGGTGGTTGTGGTTGAGGTGATGGTGGTGATGTTGTTGGTGGTGGCTATGATGGCTATGATGGCTATGATGGCTATGGTGGCTATGGTGGCTATGGTGGCTATGGTGGCTATGATGGCTATGATGGCTATGGTGGCTCTGGTGGCTATGATGGCTATGATGGCTATGGTGGTTATGATGGCTATGATGGCTATGATGGCTATGGTGGCTCTGGTGGCTATGGTGGCTATGATGGCTATGATGGCTATGATGGCTATGGTGGTTATGATGGCTATGGTGGCTATGGTGGCTATGGTGGCTATGATGGCTATGATGGCTATGATGGCTATGGTGGTTATGATGGCTATGGTGGCTATGGTGGCTATGGTGGCTATGGTGGCTATGATGGCTATGATGGCTATGGTGGCTCTGGTGGCTATGATGGCTATGATGGCTATGGTGGCTCTGGTGGCTATGGTGGCTATGATGGCTATGATGGCTATGATGGCTATGGTGGTTATGATGGCTATGGTGGCTATGATGGCTATGGTGGCTATGATGGCTATGGTGGCTATGGTGGCTATGATGGCTATGATGGCTATGGTGGCTATGGTGGCTATGGTGGCTATGGTGGCTATGATGGCTATGATGGCTATGGTGGCTCTGGTGGCTATGATGGCTATGATGGCTATGGTGGCTCTGGTGGCTATGGTGGCTATGATGGCTATGATGGCTATGATGGCTATGGTGGTTATGATGGCTATGGTGGCTATGGTGGCTATGGTGGCTATGATGGCTATGGTGGCTATGATGGCTATGATGGCTATGGTGGCTATGATGGCTATGGTGGCTATGATGGCTATGATGGCTATGGTGGCTATGGTGGCTATGGTGGCTATGGTGGTTATGATGGCTATGGTGGCTATGATGGCTATGGTGGCTATGGTGGCTATGGTGGCTATGATGGCTATGGTGGCTATGATGGCTATGGTGGCTATGGTGGCTATGGTGGCTATGGTGGTTATGATGGCTATGGTGGCTATGATGGCTATGGTGGCTATGGTGGCTATGGTGGCTATGATGGCTATGGTGGCTATGATGGCTATGGTGGCTCTGGTGGCTATGATGGCTATGATGGCTATGATGGCTATGGTGGCTATGGTGGCTATGGTGGCTATGGTGGTTATGATGGCTATGATGGCTATGGTGGTTATGATGGCTATGGTGGCTATGGTGGCTATGATGGCTATGATGGCTATGGTGGCTATGGTGGCTATGGTGGCTATGATGGCTATGGTGGCTATGGTGGCTATGATGGCTATGGTGGCTATGGTGGCTATGGTGGCTATGGTGGCTATGGTGGCTATGATGGCTATGGTGGCTATGGTGGCTATGGTGGCTATGATGGCTATGGTGGCTATGGTGGCTATGATGGCTATGGTGGTTATGATGGCTATGGTGGTTATGATGGCTATGGTGGCTATGGTGGCTATGATGGCTATGATGGCTATGATGGCTATGGTGGCTATGATGGCTATGATGGCTATGGTGGCTATGATGGCTATGGTGGCTATGATGGCTATGATGGCTATTGTGGTTATGGTGGCTATGATGGCTATGGTGGTTATGATGGCTATGGTGGCTATGGTCGTTATGATGGCTATGGTGGCTATGATGGCTATGGTGGCTATGATGGCTATGGTGGCTATGATGGCTATGATGGCTATGGTGGCTATGATGGCTATGATGGCTATGGTGGCTATGATGGCTATGATGGCTATGATGGCTATGGTGGCTATGATGGCTATGATGGCTATGGTGGCTATGATGGCTATGATGGCTATGATGGCTATGATGGCTATGATGGCTATGATGGCTATGATGGCTATGATGGCTATGGCGGCTACAGTGGTGCTGATAATAATGTCTAAAGCTGTGAGAAGAATTATGTTATTTTGGTTAAGTCTGCTGACATCTTCACATTTTCTTGGATTGTATCAGTTATCGATTCTGTCTGTATGTGAATGTGTGAGTCGGTGCGGGCGTGTATATCATTCAATGTATAGTAGTAGTAGTAGTAGTAGTAGTAGTAGTAGTAGTAGTAGTAGTAGTAGTAGTAGTAGTAGTAGTAGGATGAGGAGGAAGGGGAGGAGGCTTTAATACTTTACTCAGGGGCGTATTTTTGCGATCTACATTTATCGATAATTATCTATCTATCCATTGCCTTCTTTAGGTACCACTTTAGAAGGAGAATCAGAGTGGAGAGAGAGCTACTGCACCCCAGTAAATTTACTGAAAGGTGGGTGAATGTAGCGAAAATGGCCCGAGTGATTGGGCCTTCTCTGTTTATAAACCTGTAGGTTGAAGAAGAGAGCAAAAGGAAGAAAGGAGCACTTGCACAACACACTCCTGAAGTTGAGGGTTGTTCTATCTACGGGGTATTAAACAACGCATTTGTAACGCATCCCCCCCTATTGGGGATTTCGATTGTTATAATCGTTTATTTTATACATTTTACACGATTGTATGTAAAATCCCCGGCACATATCTTTGTATTGTCCTCTTTTCTTGTGCGCCCTTGTGGCAAATAAAGAAATCTATCTATCTATCTATCTATCTATCTATCTATCTATCTATCTATCTATCTATCTATCTATCTATCTATCTATCTATCAATGTATCTATCTATCTATACACACACACATATATATATCGACTATCTATCTGTCATTCAATTTTTCTATCATCATACCCCCCCCCTCTCTCTCTCTCACTCTCTCTCTCTCTCAAATAATTTTGAGATAGAACGCTCGTGCAAACATCACGAGCGCTCTATCTCAAAATTATTTTTGAAAAGCATTAGAAATGCGCAACCGGTAAAAACTTAAAACTAAAACTGAATACTAACCAATACTTATTACTAATTTATACTTATTCCTAATTAAACTATTTTTCACTGGGAAAAATTTGTCACCATTTTCTTTTTTTTTTACTAATATATCACAACTCGTGTGTCACACCTCTATTTTTTAAAATATATATATATATATATA
>OZ024745.1:24318227-24320727 GCA_964016885.1 Eledone cirrhosa | reverse complement strand
TCCAACCCTCTACCGATACTGCCAATTCACTGAATAATAATTATTTCTAATTTTGGCACAAGGCCAGCAATTATGCCAGTGTATTACTGATAGTTTATTTTATCTACCCCGTAAGGATGAAAGGCAAAGTTAACCACGAAGAGCCGTAACTCTTTGATGCAAAGCATGGCGCCTGACCCTCTACCGCTACTGTCAATATTAATAAACGTGTTAATGTGTATATACGCGTATATTCTTATATATATACACATAACGATACGTGTTAACCGCAGCACAAATGTAACCTTCAAAATGAAACTTTGAAAAGCTAACCAGAGTAGAAACCAATCAGTACAGTAGCAAATGCGATAATCCTGATTATTTCCGGAAATCAACACATAAAAAAATCTATAATTTTTGTTTTATGAAGGAATATAATTTATATATACATATACATGCTGACAACCAAACACACAAACACATATATATAAAGATAAATAAATATATATATATATATACAATATATTAATAAATGGAAACTATATTTATAAAACCATATTTATTTTAATATACATATTTCAAGGGCCACCAACGCAAATTATGGTGCGCTTTCATCAGATAAAATACAGATTTGTTTTTATAAATAAATATTGACATACCCGGAAAAAAAGACAACCTAAACGGTTGGAGCTTCCTGGATATATATATATATATGTATATATGTGTGTGTCTATATGTGTGTGCGTGTGTGTATGTGTGTTTCCAGCAGCAGCAGCATTAGCAGTAGTAGTACTAGTATCAGCAGCAGCTGTAGTAGTAGTAGTAGTAGTAGTAGTAGTAGTAGTAGTAGTAGTAGTAGTAGAGGTAATAGTAGTAGCAGCAGCAGCAGCTGTAGTAGTAGTAGTAGCAGCAGCAGCAGCAACAGCTGTAGTAGTAGTAGCAGCAGCAGCAGTAGCAGCAGCAGCAGTAGTAGTAGTAGTAGTAGTAGTAGTAGTAGTAGTAGTAGTAGCAGCAGTAGCAGCAGTAGCAGTAGTAGTAGTAGTAGTAGTAGTAGTAGTAGTAGTAGTGGCAGTAGTAGTAGTAGTAGTAGTAGTAGTAGTAGTAGTAGTAGTAGTAGTAGTAGTAGTAGTAGTAGTGGCAGTAGTAGTAGTAGTAGTAGTAGTAGTGGCAGTAGTAGTAGTAGTAGTAGTAGTAGTAGTAGTAGTAGCAGCAGTAGCAGTAGTAGTAGTAGTAGTAGTAGTAGCAGCAGTAGCAGTAGTAGTAGTAGTAGTAGTAGTAGTAGTAGTAATAGTGGCAGTAGTGGTAGTAGTAGTAGTAGTAGTAGTGGCAGTAGTAGTAGTAGTAGTAGTGGCAGTAGTAGTAGTAGTAGTAGTAGTAGTGGCAGTAGTAGTAGTAGTAGTAGTAGTAGTAGTAGTAGTAGCAGCAGTAGCAGTAGTAGTAGTAGTAGTAGTAGTAGTAGTAGTAGTAGTAGTAGTGGCAGTAGTAGTAGTAGTAGTAGTAGTAGTGGCAGTAGTAGTAGTAGTAGTAGTAGTAGTGGCAGTAGTAGTAGTAGTAGTAGTAGTAGTAGTAGTAGTAGTAGCAGCAGTAGCAGTAGTAGTAGTAGTAGTAGTAGTAGTAGTAGTAGTAGTAGTAGTAGTGGCAGTAGTAGTAGTAGTAGTAGTAGTAGTAGTGGCAGTAGTAGTAGTAGCAGGCGGTACTTACGTATTCCATAGTTGCCATCGTTTACAGAGTTCCAAAATATTTAGCCTTTGTTGTTGGTTTTCTTTTAGAATTATTGTTGTTGTTGTTGTTGTTGTAATTATTGTTGTATAATGTTATTATTATTGTTACAGTTATTATTGTTGTTATAGTTGTTATAGCAGTGGTTGTCGTTTATTGTTGTTGTTGTTGTTATTGTTGTTGTCGTTTATTGTTGTTGTTGTTGTTGTAACTCTGTGACACAAGTCTTACACATTCTGGCGACAATTAATGTCAGCATGGTCACATTAATTAGCTGATATCACCAACAAACACACACATACACACATACACACATATACACACATACACACATACACACATACACACATACACACTTAAACACATACACACATATAAACAGATATATACACACATACACACTTAAACATATAAACAGACATATACACACATACACACTTAAACATATACACACATATAAACAGACATATACACACTTAAACATATACACACATATAAACAGATACATACACACATACACTCTTTAACATATACACATATACACACAGACACAAATAAACAGACACATATACACACATACACACTTAAACATACACACACACAGACACATACATATACACACACAAGCGCACATACACATACATACACTAACAGACACAAATAATCACTCACACACACACAAATATGCGCATACAAACACACACACAAACACACACATAGACACACAAATACATATACGAACACATACACACACAAACACACACACGCACCCACATACGAACATAGTTACACACAGACACAA
>OZ024745.1:24310727-24313227 GCA_964016885.1 Eledone cirrhosa | reverse complement strand
AAAAAGAGAAAGGAAAACAGAGAAAGATATATAGAGAAAAAAAGACATAGAGAAAAGAGGAGAGAAAGAGGAGAGAAAAGGATAGAGGAGAAATAAAGGTAGAGAAAAAGAAAAATAGAAGGAAAACGACGATATCAACAATAAATGAATAAATGTTAATACATGAATAAATGTAAATAAATAAATAAACAAGTTACTTCGAGGATGATATAAAATAATACAAAATATGAAAATAAATAAGTAAAAATGTGCGAAGAAATTTAAACATATTAAGCTTATTGAAAGTGGTTATTGAGATTGGTTATATAATTAATTAATTATTTGATTAATTAGTTGTAAGTTATATTAGAAATGAAAATGATATGATAAGATAAAATAAGATAAAATGCCAGAGATGAAATAAGTTTAGGGAGAGAAATAGAAAGATAGAAAGTGAAAGATAGAGTTATATAAAATATGAATGTAAAATATAAGAGGTTATGATGTTGGTTCATTGATAGATGATGACAATTATAATAATAATGATGATAATTGGATATTATAATAGATCTAAGTGGTACAATTTGGGCTATGGAATAGATTAGATGAATTAAGCTGGTCTAAAGTTCTCAAATTTGGTCGCCGTTTTATGCCTACAGAAAATAGTTCTTTCAATTTTACTAAGTAGCATTTTGTTGTAATTTGGAAAAGCTCCATATTACAAAGACCACAGTGGGACATACCAATTCGATAGGCCATTGCTGTTGATAGCTTCGTCCAGCTGATTTTATATTCCATGTTTGCATCTCTGAGTTGCCAGATTTTATTGGCGAGTGTTATTGTATTTATGAGCTTCCTGTTATTCATAGAGTGTCTATGGACATACCACCTTTTCTTAAACTCCCCAGCTGTGTAACCTATGTAGTGCCATGCTAAGCTGCTTGAATTTATAGTACATAGGTACACTATATTTGACTCCAGGCATCTATTTTGTAATGGGCATTTGTCAGGTAGATGCCTCCCTATGTGCCGGTTCTTCGATATTGTTTTGCAAGTTGTTATGTATGGGCTGAGAATTGGGTTTGTTGATGTATTGTGGTGATTTATTCTGATGTGTATTTGGTTGTGATGATGTTATATGTTTGTGTTTTGTATTTGGTGTTATGGTACTTATTTGCGGGCTACTTGTATTATAAATTCTTTTATAGTTAATTTTATGTATGTGCGATTCTATGTTGTTGGCAGTGGAGTATGATAGTTGATAGTTTTTCTATTAAAGTTTTATGATATTTATGAATTTTAGGGAAGTGTTTGCCAACTAATTTGAAGAAAGTGTGAAGTAGTTTTGTTTTTATAGAGGAGTTAAATATTGGATTGAACCATAAGTACTTTCTATCTCTGCATCTTCTATAGTTACTAGTGGTCTTTATATTAGTATTCTGTTCAATTAATTCTCGTGCTTGTTGCCAATTTCTATGTTTAGTCCTAGATTTGTTGCTTCTATAGTTGTGGATAGTGTTATTTCTATTAAGTGTGTTGTTATTTTTTGTATCTGGTATGTATTTGAGTCTCTCTTTATGGCCTTAAGTAAAGCTATGTTGTAGTAGTTAGCGTGTTCGTTAAAAATCTCTAGATTAGAAAATAGTTGCGAGATTCTAAGGGATATACTATGTGCTATGGAGTTAATTATGGATCAAGGCTAATTAGATTTATAATTAATGTAAGCTAAATTTTCATTATGTTTATGGAAGGGTTCTATCAGTCCAGTGTTTAGGTTAAGCGATACATATAAGAAGTTAGCTTTTTTAGAGTAGAGTTCCGTAGAGTTCTGTAATCTTTCTAAGTTTTGATTATTTAGGTTTTTAGCTAAAAGTAATGTATCGTCTCTATCGATCTGATTAAGCTAACATCGTATTTAAGTGGCACTGTTTCTAGTGTTCAGCAATTTTTTGAGACAACTTAATCAGTGAAACAGTTGTTACACTGTAAATAAATCCCTTTTTTGAACTGTTGACTATGTTATTCTTCACTTTTTCAATTTTATATATATATATATATATATATATATATATATATGTGTGTGTGTGTGTGTGTGTGTGTGTGTGTGTGTGTGTGTGGTGTGTGTGTGTGTGGTGTGTGTGCGTGTGTGTGTGTGTGTGTTGTGTGTGTGTGTGTGTGTGTGTGTGTGTGTGTGTGTGTGTGTGTGTGTGTGTGTGTGTGTGTGTGTGTGTGTGTGTGTGTGTGTGTGTGTGTGTGTGTGTGTGTGTGTGTGTGTGTGTGTGTTATGGTAGCTAAGATGCTTCCATAGGCGGTATGCCGGATGAGCACTCTATGCTCTTACATAGCAGAGTATGATAGAATAGAAAACGAAAAATCAGTGATACATCTGAACTCAATTTATTGTGTGTTACAATTGTTTCCCCGGCGGACAGCTCGAGACGCGATCAATGTCTGGATCTGTCTGATTCTGGACCCGCAGGTTCGATGGACACGCCTAATGATTTCGGAGCATATTGTCTGC
>OZ024745.1:24295727-24303227 GCA_964016885.1 Eledone cirrhosa | reverse complement strand
ATATATATATACAGACACATACATACATACATATATATATATCATATATATATATATATATATATATGTTTATGTAAGTATGTATGTTTCTTTATATATATAAATGAGGAAAATAACGTGACATCATAGCCCATATGAATTAATTCAATATGAGTAAATCTTACTAGGCATGCGCTAAAATAATTCCGGGGTTATAACCCCTTCGGGGAATATAAAGGTCTAACGAATGATCTCTATTTCTACCTAATTAATAGCTGCTTCTTATATAGCTCTCTTCTTCTTCTTCTTCTTCTTCTTCTTCTTCTTCTTCTTCTTCTTCTTCTTACCCTTTCGAACTCTCTCTCTCTCTCTCTCTCTCTCTCTCTCTCTCTCTCTCTCTCTCTCTCTCTCTCTCTCTCTCTCTCTCTCTCTCTCTCTCTCTCTCCTACTTAGGTTGTTGCCCTCACATCGTTTTAGAGTATGGTTCGATAGATTTCCTGATACCCCATGTGAATAGATAAATTATATATATATGTATATATATATACATGTATATATATATATATATATTATAAATAAAATAACTGGAGGCTGGGCTGGTGTAAATCCTTGAAAGGTTTATTATACTATGATCATTTCAATGACCGGGTTCCGCATGAATCCGGTGATATTATCAGGTATTCGAAATATAACAAAGGAACATAACAGATAAAATCCATGGGTCCGAAAATCAAAGACAAAGAGGACGACTGACCAACTAGCTGCTTTCACCTCGGTCAGTCGCCCTCAAGTGATGGCTACTCGGTCTACTAATGACCATCTGGTGAGGGGGCGAAGGCTTATAATGTACTACCACCTCTCCGTCAAAGAGAAAAAAGAAAAAAGAAAAAAGAAAAAGAAAAAAGAAAAAAGAAGAAAGAAAGGAACAAGAAAGGTCAGCGTAAGGGTCACACTACAGTCAGGCTAGAAATCGCCGCGAAAAAATGTTATTCCAAAGAACCTATATCTTAATAGAGGCATATATAGTAGGTGTCTGTATGGTATAATGTGTGAACAGAAAATTGGAACGTTAAACTTATGTTTAGATTTATAGGATGAAATTAAATTAAAAATTAAAAAATTAAGAATTAAAAATTAAAAATTAAAAAATTAAGAAATTAAAAAAATTATTAAAAATTAGAGGTTTGGGTTGCGAGATTTATTTAATGAAATTACAGAGAGAGTCTTATATGAAAAAGTTTAAGTGTATCATAGGGAATCTCGATAAATTATCAGGGTGGGATAGAGAGTAAAGATTGAAGCCTTCGATTGCAAATCCCAGCCAGCACCTCCTAACCACGTGTCAGCCAGATCCGAGTGGTATCGTCTAGCGAAAGAAATGGAAATTAATTGTTTCGAATACTCTAGGAACGTAACTGCCTTAGGCTCCAGGTGTGCTAGCGGGAAGTCTACCATCTTCAACAGGCCACCGTCTACACCAAACGAATACTATTAATTCACACAGGAGGGGTTTATTTACGTGCCAGTAGAAGGAGGCATGATACAGCTAATAGTTATGCTTAGCCCTAGAGTTTAAAGGTATAATATGGCGGTCAAAAGAGGCGTATTCGCACCACCAACTACACAAATGAAGGCGGGTGAGTTGCATTACGTTGAGTACTCTCCATAATATTACATCGAGATTGACCATACGGAATGACCAATTCTATCCAGTGGTGAACCAACAAACCTAAATATATATATATATATATACATGGAAAGTTATATTTAAATTGTTGGGTTACAACTAGTAAATATTTATAACTGATATAAAAGCACTCAACAAGTATTTGGAGTATATTTACGATATTAAATAAATGGAAACTATATTTATAAAACCATATTTATTTCATTATATATATTTCAGGGATATCATATTAACAATATGTTATGCCTTCTTCAGACAAAATACAATATAGACAGTTTTATAGATAAATAGATTTGACATACCGTTCAACATCGACTTGTATTTGAAAAAGTTGATTTGGCAGTGAAAAATTGTAAACAGAAAGAAAGAAAGAAAGAAAGAAAGAAAGAAGGAAAGAAAGAAAGAAAACGAAGAAAAAGAAGAAAAAGAAGAAATGCATGCAACAAAATAGAGAGATGGAAAGATAGATAGATAAAGAGAAGAACTTCATGTAAAGAAACAGAGAGAGATATATAGAGAGAGGAAATAGATAGAGATAGATATATATAGAGAAAAGTAGGTAGTTGAACAACGTATCAATGATACATTTATTTATTTATTTATTTATTTAGCTCTAGTATTAATGTAAGGGAGATATATGTGGTTAGGAAAGAAACCAGCCGTTATATAGAGAGAAAAATGAAAAGTAACCAGACATAGGCGAGGCATAAAACCCTATGTTTTAATGTAGAAATATTAGTTCGTATAAAAACCAGGCACTACAATGTAAATATCAGTATTCCTGAATGAGACACGTATCTATAATGTGTGAAAAGTAATGATCTTATGTCTAGTTTTAAAAATTCATATGTTTATATGATAACTACAAACATCGATGTGAATTTACGTGATCAACTCTGCAAACCCCTATTTCACACGGAGAACATTCTCATTGTGCTATAAAAATTTAAGTATACATATATGTGTATATATACACATATATATATAGAGTCTATATTAATTTTAACAATACTATTCTTGTCTTTACTCTACATGATTATCTATCAAGCAGAAATAGAGAACAGATTTCAATATATTAATAAAAATATCAGAAACAAAAACAAAAAATAATAATAATAATAATAATAAACAAATAAATAAAATAGAAAACTAAAAAATATTACATATTAAAAATGAAAATATTAAAAATATTAAAAAATATTAAAAAATATTAAAATAATAAAAATAAAAACATAATATGCCACGCAAATCGACCACAAAGATCAACCCTTCAAAATTAATTGACAATATATTGCCAAGTTCATTATAAGCATCAGAGTCGAAAACAGATAAAGCTAAAAATTATTTACCAAATCGCGTCTAGCAGAAATCATTTCAAAAGTTTAGGATGCCCATTTGGTCTACATATGTTCTTAAATTTAATATAGAAGTTTATCTAGTGTAACGTTTATTCGATATATTTGGAGCATCAACTTTTAGGGTAGTTTAATTTTTCATGAAGAATGTTTAAAATAAAAATTAAAATAAAAAGAAGAATAAAAAGAAGAAATCGAAAGATTTATCGGCTAGTTTCCCAAATAATTACAAATCAAACTAAATATACTACATTTTAAATTTAAATTTATATTTAAAAGTTGAGTTCAATCTATGTTTGCAGCAACTGAATAAATTTGTCCGTAGATTAAGGGAATTTTTAAATTTTAGTATAAAGAATATCTCCTCCGCGCAGAGGTCACATGTCTCAGAGGATGAATTAAAAGGAATCCCTCTTGAGACTATATTCCAAGCCGTCGAATATCTAACGTTATCTTGCCTAAGTTGCCAGAGTACGCCTGATAGTGCTGTTGAAGATTTTTTGCTTGGATCTGTGAAAGAATTCTTGTGGTTATTATAGCGAAGTTTAAATTCCGTCGATGTGGAACCGACGTAGTTAAAAGAATTAGAGTCCGTTTTAACATTACAGTTGTATATTATATATTTAACTAAGCAGTTGTTATTTAACGGACATTTAGATCTATCTCTACAGTTACATTTGTTAACTTGTATATTATTTATGCTATTATCTCTAGGTTTTAAGTTCCTATTATTTATTCTATTAATATTTTGTGCTAAATTTTTGGTGGATGAGTAGGTTAATTTTATAGTATGTCTATTGAAAATTGAGTGATACCTATGTGTTCTAGGGAAGCGATTATCAAGAGCTTTAAAAAATAGTTTAGCGATGTGGGTTTTAATGTTTAGTGAGAAAGGGGGGGGGGGGGCAAACCATATTATGTTTCTAGTTCTATTTCTTTTTTGGCTTTTGGAATTATTGTAATGCTTTCTATTATAGTTGTTAAGGTTGTGGCCGTAATTAAAATAGTTGTTATTTTGTTTAGTTTGTCTATCATTATCTATGTACATAATCTTATCACTATATCCTGCTCTAGCTAACGCTTCATTGTAGTACTGGGCTTTTTCGTCGAAAATCTTTCTATTAGACGAGATTCTAGAGATACGTTTTTGAACAGAGTTTACTATAGTGTTTTTGACAGATCTGGGGTGGTTAGAGTTAAAGCTGACATAGTTTAAGTTTTCATTCAACTTGTGAAATGGATAGTGAAGACATGTGTTGAGATTTAATGTTATATCTAGGAAATTGACTATTCTATGGTTGTTCTCAATTTCTATTTTTAGATTAAAGTAATTAAAAAATTGTGTAAATTGTTTTCTTTTTCTATTTAGTTCAGAGTTATTATTATCAATAAGTAAAAGCATGTCATCTCTATATAAACCTCCGGTAGTACCAGGTATTTTCCTATGTAGCGAATTGATTAAAAATAAGCCCACAAGGTCAGTTACCTGAGCTGAGTCGGATGATCCCATAGTAATGTCAAAATTGCTATTTCTATCTGCTCTGGTCCATAGTTGGTCATTAAATTCTATCAATGTTTTCCTAGCCGATAATATAATGTGCATTTCATTGCTAGTTAGGTCTTATTCTTCGTTTTCTTTCTTTCTTTCCTTCTTTCTTTCTTTCTTTCTTTCTTTTTACAATTTTTCACTGCCAAATCAACTTTTTCAAATACAAGTCGATGTTGAACGGTATGTCAAATCTATTTATCTATAAAACTGTCTATATTGTATTTTGTCTGAAGAAGGCATAACATATTGTTAATATGATATCCCTGAAATATATATAATGAAATAAATATGGTTTTATAAATATAGTTTCCATTTATTTAATATCGTATATATATATATATATATATATATATATATATATATATATATATATATCTGTGTGTGTGTGTGTGTGTCTGTGTATATATATACGTGTATCTGTGTATGTGTGTGTGTGCACATGTATGTGTATATATATATATATGGGGGGGGGGAGTACATATAGGTCATATTACTAACATAAAACTAGTGGTAGTATTAATATACTAGATGACTATTTGTATATACGCCATGGACCACGTGATGTGCGACGTGTGAAACAAACGGTCAAGTTGAATATTCAACATCCGGGAGGAAAATCCTAAAATGATAGCAACAAAACCCGATGTATAACTATATGTAAGTGTTATGCCTATGAGAGGGAGTACAATAAACCACGACACACGTGAAGATGGGACGATAACAGTCTAGAAACGTAGATAAAATTATAGACCAACGAAATTTATTGTTTCATTTATTGTAGAGGACATGTTAAAAAATATAAGAAGATTCTATCAAAGAAATTCAAACCAGAAAGTAGTCATCTTCTGAACAACATATGTACAAAACAACAGCTATTCACCATATATACGAAAATATGTTTACACACACACACACACACACACACACACACACACACACACACACACACACACACACACACACACACACACACACACATATATATACATATATATATTTAATTAGAAAGTGAACAACACAAAATATAACTACTCCATTACCAAAGGTTTCTGGATGCCAGACAATATTAATATACGTCTGGATCGTTCATCAGACAGAGATGTCTGATAATAACTTCTTTGTCTGACGACCGATCCAGACGTATATTAATATTGTCTGGGATCCAGAAACCTTTGGTAATGGAGTAGTTATATTTTGTGTTGTTCACTTTCTAATTAAATAGCTCTGTTCTATACACAGAGCACTCTTTTTTCCTTTGCTTTTCCTTCGGAATTACCTAACACACACACACACACACACACACACACACACACACACACACACACACACACACACACACACATACACAGACACACACACACATACACACACACACAGACACACACATATATATATATATATATATATATTTATATTCTTTCAAGAAAAGCCCGCATGACTTAGTCTTTAGAATAGGGATTCAAAATAAGAGGCGCAAAAGACAATGTCGATTGATAAAACAATCGAAAGACAGACAGTCCTATCTTTTCAGTCAACCTCTTGAAATCCCTACAGTTTCTGTGTATTGAGGTTGATACCATCATTCCATAAATTTGCTGCAACAAAGGCGAAGAAATAACGACAGAAAAATGAACGAATATGTTGTTTCGTTGAACGATTTCAACTTGTTCAACCCTGTCCCATGAACCTAGTGTTCTACAACTTAGATATCGTTACCAACCCAATAATACACTATATATATATATATATATACATATATATATATATATATACATATATATATATATATATATATATATATATATATATATATATATATATATATGTGTGTGTGTGTGTGTGTGTGTGTGTGTGTGTATTGTATATATATATATATATATATATATATGTGTGTGTGTGTGTGTGTGTGTGTGTGTGTATTGTATATATATATATATATATATATATATATATATATATGTGTGTGTGTGTGTGTGTGTGTATGTATTGTATATTTATATATATATATATATATATATATGTGTGTGTGTGTGTGTGTGTGTGTATTGTATATATATATATATATATATATATATATATATATATATATATATGTGTGTGTGTGTGTGTGTGTGTGTGTGTATTGTATATATATATATATATATATATATATATATGTGTGTGTGTGTGTGTGTGTGTATTGTATATATATATATATATATATATATATGCAGCCAAACAAATCAACAGACATAAAGACAGTTGGCAATGGAGGTTGTAATGCTGCGTCTCATTTCGCACAGTCCGCTTTTCTCACGTGTCACACACACACACGCGCGCGCGCACTCTCTCACACACAAACACTTACAGAAACACACTCATACACACACAAGCGCACACTTTCAAGCACATATATACACATTCGTAGATACATTACATACATGCAAACACAGACACACACACAGAGACACACACAGACTTTCACATGCACACAGACATACTGATATCCCCACAAACACTCACACACACATATACACACACACAGACTTACGCATACACACAGACACATGTCGCCCCCCCCCCCCCTCCCCCACACACACACACACTCACACACTCTCACAAGTTTGAGAGAAATTGTCAGATTTCAGCGGCGTAACCGAGAAAATTTATCATCCGTACAGTGTTAGTCAGCTGACAAGAGAATGATATGGGGAAAGTCTGACGGAAGTGACAGAGGTGATGGTGGTGGTGGTGGTGTTGGTGGTCGTGGTGGTGGTGGTGGTGTTCGTGGTGGTGGCGGCGGGGGTTGTGGTGGTGTTGGTGGTGTTGGTGGTGGTGGTGATAGTGGTGGTGGTCGTGGTTGTGGTGGTGGTGGTGTACGTGGTGGTGGCGGCGGGGGTTGTGGTGGTGGTGATGTTGGTGGTGGTGGTCGTGGTGGTGGTGGTGGCGGC
>OZ024745.1:24280727-24288227 GCA_964016885.1 Eledone cirrhosa | reverse complement strand
ACGATAACAACAACAACAACAACAGCAACGATAACAACAACAACAACAACAACAACAACAACAACAACAACGATAACAACAACAACAACAACAACAACGATGATAACAACAACAACAACAACAACAGCGATAACAACAACAACAACAACGATAACAACAACAACAACGATAACAACAACAACAACAACAACAACAACAACAACAACAACGATAACAACAACAACGACAACAAGAAAAGGAACAACAACAACAACAACGACAACAACAAGAACAAGAACAACAACAACAACGACGACAACAACGATAACAACAACAACAACAACAACAACAACGATAACAACAACAACGACAACAACAAGAAAAAGAACAACAACAACAACAACGACAACAACAAGAACAAGAACAACAACAACAACGACAACAACAACAACAACAACAACAACAACGACGACAACAACAACAATATTCGCTAATGGTGGTGAACGGACAGAAGGAGTTGTGTTGTATGTAATGTTATAGAGGAGGTTGTAGCAGTCAATATATTGACAACGACGGCGGTGGTGGCGGTGTCGGCAGCATTGGTGGTGGTGGCGGTGTCGGCAGCAGCGGTGGTGGTGGTGGTGGCGGTGTCGGCTGCAGCGGTGGTGGTGGTGGTGGTGGCGGTGGTGGTGGTAGTGGTATTGGTGGTGGTGGTGGTGTTGGTGTTGGCGGTGTTGGTGTTGGTGGTGTTGGTGGTATTGGTGGTGGTGGTGGTATTGGTGGTGGTAGTGGTGGTGGTGGTGGTAGTGGTGGTGGTGATGGTGGTGTTGGTGGTGGTGGTGGTAGTGGTATTGGTGGAGGTGGTGGTGTTGGTGTTGGTGGTGTTGTTGGTGGTGGTGTTGGTGGTATTGGTGGCGGTGGTGGTGGTGGTGTTGGTGGTGGTGGTGGTGGTGGTGGTGGTAGTGTTGGTGGTGGTGGTGGTGGTGGTGGTGGTGGTGGTGGTGGTGGTAGTGGTATTGGTGGTGGTGGTGGTGTTGGTGGTGGTGGTGGTGTTGGTGGTGGTAGTGATGGTGGTAGTAGGGGTGGTGGTGGTGGTGGTATTGGAGGTGGTTTTGGTATTGGTGGTGGCGGTGGTGTTGGTGGTGGTGGTGGCGGTAGTGGTGACGGTGTAATGGTTGTGGTGGTGGTGTGGTGGTGGTAATGGTGTGTGTGACAGTAGTGGTGACGGTGGTGGTGGCAGTAGTGGTGACGGTGTGATGGTGGCTGTGGTGGTGATGGTGTAGTGGTGGTTGCGGTGGTAGTGGTAGTGATAGGGTTATTGTTGTTCGGTTCCAAATCAATATTAATTGAGCAAACCTTTGATCAAAGCTGTTGATAGTGGTGGTGGTGGTGTCGGTGGTGGTAGTGGTGATGGTGGTGGTTGTGGTGGCGGTGGTGCTAGTGGTGGTAGTGTTAGTGGTGATGTCGGTGGTGGCGGTGGTGGTGTCGGTGGTGGTAGTGGTGGTGGTAGTGGTAGTGGTGGTATCGGTGGAGGTGGTGGTGTCGGTACTGGTAGTGGTGGTGGTGATGGTGGTGGTGGTGGTGATGGTGGTGCTGTCGGTGGTTGTAGTAGTGGTGTTGGTGGTGGTGGAAGTTGTGAGTGTTAGTGAAGAGGCAAAGGTTAGGTGTGTATGGTGTAATTGTTGGCATGGTATTGGGTGGGATGATGGCGTAGGGGGAGGTCCGTGAGCCGTGTTGGGGAGGAGGAGTAGTGTATGTGTGGTGCTGTCTAGGTTGGGGATTCTTTGTGAATATAGTAATAGTAGTGGTAGTGGTGGTGGTGGTGGTGATGGTGATGGTGGCGGTGGTAGTGGTGGTGATGGTGGTGGTGGTGGTGTGATGGTGGTGGTGGTAGTGGTGGTGGTGGTGGTAGTGGTGGTGATGGTGGTGGTGGTGGTGTGATGGTGGTGGTGGTAGTGGTGGTGGTGGTGGTTGTGGTGGTGATGGTGGTGGTGATAGTGGTAGTGGTGGTGATGATGGTGATGGTGGTGGTAGTGGTGGCGGTGGTGGTGGTTGTGGTGGTGGTGATGTAATGGTGGTGGTGGTCGTGATGGTGGTGGTGGTGGTATTGGTGTTGGTGGTGGTGATGTGGTGGTGGTGGTGGTGGTGGTGACGGTGGTGGTGGTCGTGATGGTGGTTGTGGTGGTGGTGGTGGTGGTGCTGGGGAGATGTGGTGGTGTTGTGTGCGGTGGTGTGTGTGGTGGTGTGGGTGGGTGTTGGTGTGGTGGTGTTCTGTGTGGTGCTGTTGTGTGTTGGGGAGAGGATTTGGAAAAGGTTTGGGTATTAGGGGTAGAGACAATGTTGTATGGGTGGGGGTCAGGTGGATATGGTGGGGTGATGTCAGATGGATGAGTGGGGTGTGCAGAATACTGATGGGGGGGGGGTGTAGGGGTCGGCGGAGCTTTAAGTGTTTGTGGGAGTGAGAGAGAAATTATCAGCTGGTGTTATGTTTTAGTGGACGTGATAATGGTGAAGAGCTGGTAGATGGTGGTGGTGGTGGTGGTGGTAGTAGTGATGGTGGAGGTGGTGGTGGTAGTGATGGTGTGGTGGTGGTAGTGATGGTGTGGTGGTGTGGTGGTGTGGTGGTTGTAATAGTGGTGTGGTGGTGGTAATGGTGGTGTGGTGGTGGTAATGGTGGTGTGGTGGTGGTAGTGATGGTGGAGGTGGTGGTGGTGGTGGTAGTGATGGTGGAGGTGGTGGTGGTGGTGGTAGTGATGGTGGTAGTGATGGTGGAGGTGGTGGTGGTAATGGTGGTGTGGTGGTGGTGGTGGTGGTAATGGTGGTGTGGTGTTGGTAGATGATGGTGGTGGTGGTGGTGGTGGTAGTGATGGTGGAGGTGGTGGTGGTAGTGGTGGTGTAGTGGTGGTGGTGGTAATGGTGGTGTGGTGGTGGTAATGATGGTGGAGGTGGTGGTGGTGGTAGTAGTGATGGTGGAGGTGGTGGTGGTAGTGATGGTGTGGTGGTGGTAGTGATGGTGTGGTGGTGGTAGTGATGGTGGTGTGGTGGTGGTAGTGATGGTGTGGTGGTGTGGTGGTTGTAATAGTGGTGTGGTGGTGGTAATGGTGGTGTGGTGGTGGTAATGGTGGTGTGGTGGTGGTAGTGATGATGTGGTGATGGTAGTGATGGTGTGGTGGTGGTAGTGATGGTGGTGTGGTGGTGGTAGTGATGGTGGTGTGGTGGTGGTAGTAATGGTGTAGTGGTGGTAGTGATGGTGGAGGTGGTGGTGGTAATGGTGGTGTGGTGGTGGTAATGATGGTGGAGGTGGTGGTAGTGATGGTGGAGGTGGTGGTGGTAATGGTGGTGTGGTGGTGGTAATGATGGTGGAGGTGGTGGTGGTAATGGTGGTGTGGTGGTGGTAATGATGGTGGAGGTGGTGGTAGTGATGGTGGAGGTGGTGGTGGTAATGATGGTGGAGGTGGTGATGGTAATGGTGGTGTGGTGGTGGTAATGATGGTGGTGATGGTGGGGGTGGAGTGTAGTGGTGGTGGTGGTGATGGTGGTGGTAGTAGGGTGGTGGTGGTGGTGGTGGTGGTGGTAATGGTGGTGGTTGCGCTGGTAGGTGAAGGAGGTGGAGGTGGAGGAGGTGCAATAGAAGGAAACTGGAGGCTTATATGTATAAGGTAGTAGGAGGGAGTAGTTTCGAATTGGAGTTAGTGAGTTTCATTTCTGTGTGGGTTGGGTGGTTGCCGTAGAAGTGGTAGTAGTAGTAGTAGTAGTAGTTGTTGTAGTAGCAGTAGCAGCAGTGGTAGTATTAGTAGTATTAGTAGTAGCAGTAGCAGCAGCAGCAACACCAACAATAGTAGTAGCAGTGCTGCTAGTAATGGTGCTAGTAATGGTGGTGGTGGTGGGGAACTGCTGCTAGTAATGGTGGTGGAGTATTTGGTGGAATTATCAAAGCTGCCGTTGGTGGTGGTGAAAGGGTTGGTAATGGTATTAGTAATACTGGTAATGGGGTAGAACGTATTGATAGTGCGGGTGGCGGGTTGGGGAACTTGTAGTGGTGATAATGTTGTGGCGGAGGGGTTGGTGCTTGGCGTACTGGCGGTGGTGGCAAATGTGTTGGTCGTGTTGGGAAAGATAATAGCTTGTTGTTGTTGTTGTTGTTGTTGTTGTTGTTGTTGTTGTTGTTGTTGCTGCTGCTGCTGCTGCTGTTGTTGTTGTTGCTGTTATAGTTGTTGTTGTTGCTGTTGTAGTAGTAGTAGTAGTAGTAGTAGTTGTTGTTGTTGTTGTTGTTGTTGTTGTTTTTAGAGGCCTTTTCTGATCTAGTTTATTTCCTACTATATTATGCAATATATCCTCTGTTGAAACACATGGTAAAATATGTGTGTTAATTGGTATCTATTTCTAGCTGGTTGATGTTCCATGTACAAGGATCAGCTGAAAAGTTCATAGTTTGACCAAGATACTCTCTGGGAATGACCTAATGAGGGTTATGTTTTAACATAATCCCTGGAAAGAAACGAAGCAGTTATTAATAAAAAGAATTAAAATTAAAGCATGCAAGATTTCACAACACTAGCATCAATTGTTCATAGCCTATAAACTTTTCAGCCAACCCTCGTAGGTTTGTGATATACAGGCAAGTGTTTGTGACGCCTTTCAACTGCTCTCCCCGCAATACTAGAAATAATTGTGGCCACCCATCAATTTAAACAACGAAACTTCTGCGGAATGGCACGACATTGGGCGAGTCAAATGTAGCTCTGAGTCCTTTTTTTGTTGTCAACAAACTGATGCGTTTTATTAAATGGATCGCTTTCTAAAGGAAACTTAGATAATTCTCTTGAATGGTATTAGCTTATCTCGGAGGCTAGACATACGTCCCTGAGCAGCGAGTCAACCCTGATTCCATCAAATCTCCTGACACTTATTTCCACCAAATAATTGTTTCTACTTTTGACACAAGGCCAGCAATTACCCAGTACATTACTGGTACTTTATTTTATCGACACCGTAAGGATGAAAGACAAAGTTAACCTCGGCAGGATTTGAACTCAGAATAGCAAGGGCCGTAACTCTATACGTCAAAGCATGGCGTCCAACCCTCTACCTATGCTGCCAATCCACCGCCTAGTGTAGCTACGAATCAGGTATATTTGACTACACCAGCTTATCCAATGGCTTGCCGTGAATGACAATTTTCTTGAATGAAAATAAAGTACCAGTAATGCACTGGGTATTGTTGGCCTTGTGCCAAAAGTAGAAAGAATTATTATTTGATATAAAACTCACGAATGCTTTTTCATAGAACACTTTCCTCTATTCTCCAATGCTTAAGGTTTATGGAGATATGAAGCATGTCATGGGTAGATTGAACAAGAACGGGAACATTTGTTCTAGTTGGTTCCATTACCGAAGGTCTTTCCATCATATATTTCGCTTAACCACAAGCTTCTCCCAAGCAACATACTCTCTCTGTTGCCCATATTTGCACCAAACCGGCCCAGCAAATTCTTACCTCTTACTTTTTTCACTTGGTTGACAACCACATCCATTTTCTCTGTCTAATTCGTGGTGTTGTATGATCGGAAGTCATCATTTTTTAGGCCTTCGCTAATGATTTACGTGTGGCCTATTATATTCTTATATTTTTGAGATGACACAAAATAATTTATCGTCTCAGATACTATCCTCTTCGAATAGGGAGAACATCGGTCCAGTTTACACATGCAGAGGTATTTGGTAAACCGAACCATTTACTAATATAGATGATACATTTCCACTCTTTTTCTCTCTCTCTCTCTCCCACTTTCCACACACGCTCACACATACATATGGATGCAAATAAACACACACACACACACATATATATATATATATATGCATATATATATACATACTTATATATTTGGATATATATGTAGTTGACGGCCGAGAGAAAAGTACTTGTCTGATATCCCTTTGAGAAGCAGGCAAAACTCCGGAGTAATAAGACTCGCTATTTAGCATTAATAAAATGAATATAATTATATATATATATATATATATATACACATACATACACACACACATACAAATATATATATGTATATATATATATGAAGAACTGACGTCCACAACATGGTGGACATTTAATTCCCTTTCTTCTCAGCGTTAAACTAATATCATTCATCGAAATTCGTTCTCCGTGTTTGTTTTAATGTCTGTAATGGTTTTGAATGTTATTGAACATTCAAATACACACATACACATATCTGCCTCTAAAGACACACATACACACACATGCAGGTACACATAACCATACTCATAAGCATACATGCTTACACATAAATATGCATACACTTGCACCCCTAAAGACCCACAAACGCACATTTATATATATATATATATATATATGAGTCTCTGTGCTATGCGGGTTATATATATATATATATGTATATATATATTAATATATATATATATGAATATATGCATATATATATATACGAGTCCCTGTGCTATATGTGTGTGTATACATATCTCTGTATGTGTCAGAATGTGTGTGTTATGATGGTTTCTGTGTGCGCGCTCGTGTATGTGTGTATGTTTATGCGGCTATGTATGTAATTATCTATGCATGCATTATACACTCATGTATGGCGTATTGTTTTGTCTGTCGTATATACCACCCTGTATTGGTGTATAATATATATCTGTATGTCTACTATACATATGTATGTATATGTATGCATGTATATATGTATGTATATGTATGCATGTATATATGTATGTATGTATATGTATGCACGTATGTATGTATGCATGCATATATATGCATCTATGTATGTATGTATGTACGTATGTACGTACGTATGTATATATGTATGTTTGTATGCATGTATATATGTATGTATATGTATGCACGTATGTATGTATGCATGCATATATATGCATCTATGTATGTATATATGTACGTATGTACGTACGTATGTATATATGTATGTTTGTATGTATGCATCTATATATGCATGTATCTATGTATGTATGTTTGCATGTATGTATGTGTATATGCATGAAACTCTATATGTATGTATATATGTATATATGTATATGTATATATATATATATATATATATATATATATATATATATATATATATATATATATATCTGTGTGTGTGTGTGTGTGTATATATATATATATATATATGCACACATGCACATATGTTCATCCTTCTCTATAGATCTATGCATTTATTCATGTATACGTATATGTGTTTCTGTGACTGTCTCTATATGTATATCTCTGTATGTGTGTGGTCATGTCTGTAAAGGAATGATATTCTAATTAGAATTTACATCAGAGTGAAATTGCTTTGTCAGACGTAACTAACCTATCTTCTTTCGGCTGCCTTTCATACGTATTTTTTAAAGATCTTTTTGATTCTTTGCCTCTGTGTATGTGTCTCTCTCTCAATGGATGCGTTTATGCGTTTGTGTAGTGTTTGCCTATGTGTATGTGTCTCTCTCTCAATGGATGCGTTTATGCGTTTGTGTAGTGCT
>OZ024745.1:24275021-24277521 GCA_964016885.1 Eledone cirrhosa | reverse complement strand
ATGAGAGAGTCTTGTGTCTATGTTAGAAACCGACTCTCTCTATATTGGTGAAAATTTATAAAATTTTAAAACCATAAGAACATACATAGATATATACATACATATATACATATATACATACACACATATATACATACATACATATATACATACATATATATACATACATACATATATATATACATATATACATACACACATATATACATACATAAAAATATACATACATACATATATACATACATACATATATACATACATACATATACACATACATATATACATAGACTGCTATGTAACTAATAGCCCCAGCACCAATCTTGAGAAGTCAAATTTGACAAAACCAGAAGAGACGGGGTTCATTAAGATATTAGAATTACATGCTATTACATTAAACTGAGGAAATATGTAAAACATTTTGAAATATGAAAGAATGTAAACTTTAGGGTGTAGGATGACACACACACACACACACACACACACACACACACACACACACACACACACACACACACACACACACACACACACACACACACACACACACACACACACACACACATCTATATATATATATATATATATATATATACTCAAAACTGTGTACTGTGTATGCATACATGCATAAGTCAAATCTTACAGTTTCAAATACAATGGTTTGCATACATACAGTAGTAGCATTTCTGCGACAAATCATTTTATTTAGACATTAAAAAACATTATACATGACAAAAATGTACATTACTAGAAATCCCATACGTCATAAAATAATAGGATGGGTTGAGGTCTCAGTATGTAAATTAATCGACTAATTCTGATTTTTAAAAATCAATGGAGATAACCTAGGAATATTACCAATTCCTTTCCCCCCACATATTCCAACCCACCACCTATTATTTGGGAGCTAAGAGTATGTAAGAAGCCATATAGTCTAATATATACGAGGGTTGGCTGAAAAGTTCATAGACTGACTGCGAAGGAGTGATCTTAAAGATGTGAAATCTTGCATGCATTAATTTCAACTCTTCTTATTAATAACTGCATTGTTTCTTTCCACCGACTATATTGAAAATTAAACCCCATTTGGTCATTCTATGAGAGTATCTTGGTCAGTCTATGGACTCTTCAACCTATGAAGGATTGATGCTAGAGCTGTGAAATCTTACATGCATTAATTTCAACTCTTCTTATTAGTAACTGCATTGATACTCTCCTGGGATGATGTTGAAAAATAAACCTCATTTGGTCATTCCATGAGAGTATCTTGGTCCGCCTATGAACTTTTCAACCTATGAAGGATTGATGCTAGATCTGTGAAATCTTACATGCATTAATTTCAACTCTTCTTATTAGTAACTGCATTGATTCTCTCCTGGGATGATGTTGAAAAATAAACCTCATTTGGTGATTCCATGAGAGTATCTTGGTCTGCCTATGAACTTTTCCTCCGACCCTCCTAGAATCAAATAGTGAAACATTTGAGGATATATCTGGGAATATGTTTGACTAATATAATTTTGCTCTTGATTCAGTTGTTAATTAGTTATCAAATAATTTATTTCGTAATTCCACTAGTTTAAACGTATTTAACACGAACGATGTTTCTGCTGTCTTCATTGTTGTCTTAGTTCTAACAGTCTTTGTTGAAAGTCTTATTCGATAATGGAAATAGTTAATACTTTAAATATACAGGGTGAGTCATAAATAACCGGGAAGACCAACATTTATATTCGAAATGATATTATTTACTAAATATTTACTAATGGCGGTGGATTGGCAGTATTGGTAGAGGGTCGGACGCCATGCTTTGCAGCAAAGAGTTACGTCCCTTTATGGTCTGAGTTCAAATCCCGCCGAGGTTAACTTTGCCTTTCATCCTTACGGGGTCGATAAAATAAAGCACCAGTAATACACTGGGATAATTGCTGGCCTTGTGCCAAATGTAGAAACAATTATTTACTAAAATTCTGGTCATACATTTTTAGACTCCCTTTTAAAAGAATGTATGTCCAACATTTTAGTGAATATTATCATTTATAAATGCATCAAACAAAATGCATCAAACACCATGGCTAATCCCATTCAAATACATGAATGTTCAAACATTTATTTCTGAACATTGCAATATAAACACATTGACTGTCCGATAATTTATGATTCAGCTTGTACATCAACGATCCGATATAACCTATGTATCTTTCAGTTATTTAGGTAAACTAACGTATCTAAAATTAAGTTAATCCACCAGAAGCTCAGTGATATGTATGATCTAGGTTCGTGTCATTAAGTTGATTTAAGAGAAATTGTCTTCTCGATAGGATGCTGGTCTATTGCAATTAGGTTTCCCTCGGCGTAGAAAGTTAATGAATCCCCTGTCTAATCAACAGTGCTACCACTGTCATGGAAATGGGACGGGCGCCGTAGATGGTAGTTGTACCTATTTTATAATTATGTGAAGTATGTTATTTCAGTGATGTCTTTTTTGCCATAATGTGGACAG
>OZ024745.1:24265021-24270021 GCA_964016885.1 Eledone cirrhosa | reverse complement strand
TATAGTGAGCAAAGCACTGCACAAAGCCAGTCCCACTCTCTTAACCAAGATGATATTTACCAAAAAGAAGAACAAGTCAACATCATTGGATACCATCAATACATACATACATACATACATTCATACATACAATCATACATACATACATTCATACATACATAGATACATACATGCATACATATATGCATGCATACATTCATTCATACATACATACATACATTCATACATACATGCATACGTAAATACATACATACATACATATCTACGTGCATACATACATACATACATACATTCATACATACATGCATACGTACATACATTCATATATACATACATATATACATACATACATGATGATGGCTGCCCCCTCGTTATCGAGTATGGCCATTGCACGATATACCATTATTAATAATTATTAATTAATTCTATCGTGTAATGCCTGTGCATGAAGATATTTTTTAAAGTGAGGAAAGACTGTGCACTGAGCCAATCCCACTCTCTGAGAGACAGTAGCTATAACCCGAAAAGAAGAAAAGATCAACATCATCGGTAACTACTGAGCCGCAGGTTTTATGTCGGAGTTATCCCAGTTTCCTGAGTTGCCTTCTCCTAGAAGAATACCCTGACATACATACATACATACATACATACATACATACATACATACATACATACATACATATATATATATATATATATATATATATATATATATATATATATATATATATATATATATACATACATACATACATACATACATACATACATACATACATACATACATACATACATACATACATAATTACATGCATACATATATGCATATGTAAAAATGCTCTGACAAAGGCTAGGGGCCCTTCACACCCAGTGGTTCAACCAGCCCGACTATTTCTATGTCCCCGCACATATACATACACATGCACCCATGTATATACACATATACATACATATGCACATGTGTATATACATATTTACACACTTTCGGATGGCTATTGACTCTTATTAGTTCTTCTGCCCTTTGTCAGGTTTTGTTTTTGTCCTGCAGGGTGTCCAAAATCACCCTCCTCACCAAGTAAACTTGGTGGGGTTGCCAGTTTAGTCGCCGACGACCCGACCATGCGACTGGTTGTACTGGCTTACATTTTACCAGTAGCACTCAACAGTGACCCGACATCTATCCATACATACATACATGCAGGCATAGGTGCGCGCATAGATACACGCATGCATAGATACACGCATGCATACATACATGCATACATACATGCACACACATACATATATTTATACATACATGTATACAAACATACATACATAGATACATGCATACAGCCATGCACTTATTCGTACATATGACGTGTGTATGTATAGCTATACACATTCACACGTCAAACACGCATATATATATATATATATATATATATATGTAGGAGGTGAGTTTTATTGTAGTACAATAAAGCAATGCAGATATCGGATAAGAAGCACTCTACAGTTTGTAGGACTGGAGTATGCATAATATAAGATCAAAAGATGGTTAAAGGAGTTCCATGTATTTTATTATGCGCATTTCAAAAACAAACATCATCATGCAGTGTTTTTTAGCCTTCATATCACGTTCTCCTGTTTTATCTGATGAAAACACAAATATTATTGCATGATGATGTTTGTTTTTGAAATGCGCATAATAAAATACATGGAACTCCTTTAACCATCTTTTGATCTTATATTATATATATATATATATATATATATATATATATATATATATATATATATATATATATATATATATATATATATATATATATATATATATATATATATATGTATATATATATATATATTACATAAGTATCAAAGTTATGTTTAAATCATTTAATCGCTGACAATTGTTTCTTCCAAATTTTAGTTTGGGGTCATCGAGGCATTATATTGTACATATAATTAAACTCCTATTTAACTGAAGAATCATATAGATACATATATATTGATGTTGTGAACAACAGTTTAGTATATATAGGGTGGAATGGATGCGACATATATTATACGAGAATTGTACAATAATTCAAATTCAAGTTAAAGTTAAAGTTAAAATTAAAAGCGCAGATTGGAATACATGCGACAGATAATACAAGAGAATAGTCTAATAATTAAAGAAGCAATGTGAAAGGAGTATTCAATCGTGTAGAGATTGTACATGCGTTAGTCATATATCTGGGAAGCAAACAAACAAATATACTAGGCATATATGAGTACTGTATGGCAAGGTATTACATAACATTACGTGTTATGGACGATATAGGTTTATTACTGACCTTCCCTGTTTATAGTTGTTTATAGTATAGTATATACATAACTATAAATAGTATTTTTAATATTATATATATATATATATATATACAGTGTGCGGACGATATTTGTTCGCAAGCTTACTGTCTAGGAAAAAGTAACACAGTAGTTTTATTTCTTAAGATTTATTTATCAAACTTGGGTCAGTTTCTCTTCATGACTTGTTCTTTCGATCTCACTCGATAAACCCGCCATTAGCTTTGATAACGGCCTCAAGGCGGCCTCGGAACCGGCTACAGGCCTTCGTCACTGTCCCCCGACTTAGGCCCCTAAAAGCACTTGTGATCCTGGCCTTCAGATCGTCTTTCGTATTGCAGCTAGATCTGTTGGTGTCTCGTTCCACTGCGCCCCACATGAAATTACCAGTTGAAAATTGCGAGCAAATATCGTCCGCACCCTGTATATATGTGTGTGTGTGAGTGTGTGTGATGTATATATAATATATATGCCGAGAAAGATATATATATATATATATATATATATATATATATATATATATATATATATATATATATATATATATATAGAGAGAGAGAGAGAGAGAGAGAGAGAGAGTTACTAATTCCTATCATCAACATTATTTCTATCACTATCATGACACATGGTATCCTCCTTCTTTGCTTTCCTTCTTTTCATAACTCCCATCTCTTCCTCCTGACCCACCCATTCAGAAACACCTATCATCCACTTCCCACCCATCCATCAGTCTACCCCTATTTATACTTTCTCTGTTATTGAAGCATTTAGTCTTGTCTGATGATCGTGCGAATACGCAAGTGAAACTCCAGATGACAAGGCTCACTGGTTACTCTTAATAAATGAATATATATATATATATATATATATATATATATAAACAAAGAGAGGAAGAAAGAAAGAGAAAGAGAGACAGGTATATATGTATTTCGTTTCTGTACTTGTTTTATAAGATTTATTGGTAATATGACCCTCCCAGGCCAGATATGTGGGTTCGTATCCCATGGGCATCAATGCTCATTCATTTTTCCATTCTATGGATTTTTTATAACTACAATTGTTAGGCTAATTTATTTTTAAAAATACAACGGAAGCACTTTTTCACAATCTAATTTCAAATTCTCTGTTGTTTGTAAACAAAAGCTAAAAGCTTTGTATCTTATATATATATATATATATATATATATATATATATATATATATGTGTGTGTGTGTGTGTGTTTGGGCACGCTTTGAGACTTCCCCCGGAGAGACTGGCGAACCAAGTACTTAAATGGAACCCACAGGGAAGCAGACGGAGAGGGCGACCCAAAATGAACTGGCGCCAGACAGTTGAGAGGGACCTGCGAGCGACAAACAGACAATGGCGGGACGCTGTGCAACTGGCTGCTGACCGAACGCGGTGGAACACTATGATTGCCTCATACGCCGCAAGACGCGGGAGCTTCTGAGTCTGAGTGATATATATATATATATATATATATATATATATATATATATATATATATATATATATATATATATATATATATATTAGTAAAAAGGAAAAGAAAATGGTGACACATTTTTCCCAGTGAAAAATAGTTTAATTAGGAATAAGTATAAATTAGTAATAAGTATTGGTTAGTATTCAATTTCAGTTTTAAGTTTTTACCGGTTGCACATTTCTAATGCTTTTCAAAAATAGTTTTGAGATAGAGCGCTCATGATGTTTGCTCTAATCTGTATATATATATATATATATATATACATATATATATAAGCAGGTATTGCACCAAGAAAAATATAAACATCGGTGAGAAAGGAGATTAGGAATTTATTTGCTTTAACATATGTTTCTGTGTCATTATAATTGTCTACATATGCTGACTACAATATATATTGTCCAATCAAACCTTCATATAAGTATATATATATATATATATATATATATATGTATGTGTATATGTATGTGTGTGTGGGTGTGTGCGCGTGCGTGTGTGCGTGTGTGTGTGTGTGTGTGTATTTCCCATATTGTTGACGTCAAATGTTTTTGGTTTATTTAGACTATTCTATATAAAGCTATATACATTATTTTATTGAGGCCACTCTGTCCCAGAATGCATTTCTTAATCAATTCTCAAAACACGTTATATATGCTAAGAAAAATAGGCTTGAATAAGTCAATGCCGTGGATTGAGATATGTGAATAAATGTTGTATGTTGAAGGTTTGTGCAAGTAATTCTACATGAATACAAATCTCGCTCCGTTTTGGGTAATAAAAACTAAAGTCTAGCCCGAATCGTTGGTAATCTACAAAGTGGCGATAATTTCAAGAAACTAAGAATTAATTTTGAAATAATTAATTCTCATTTAGCTAAGAAAAATTCTGATTTTTATTATATTAGCGAGTATAGTCAGAACAATGGATTTGATATGATCTTACGTGACATTGTTAAAGAAACTTTGTCATCAGAGACTATATATAAAGGAAAGGCATTACGAATGTTTTGGGCCAGCAGTAATCTGCATTATATTGAATGTAATTAAGCTAATACACAAAAATCTCTTAACCCACACGCACAATCTCAGAACGCTATGTAACATCTCAAACTTCTTATTGAGTCTGAAATTTCCCAACCGCTACAGACTGGAACCTCGGTTCACAAACACCTCTTGTCATGAACAATTT
>OZ024745.1:24255021-24260021 GCA_964016885.1 Eledone cirrhosa | reverse complement strand
AGGGCTGATTCTCATACTTTAGTGGGGGTGTTCTTCTCAGAAGACTTTCTGCTGTTCAGCTCTCCTCAGAGTTTCTTACCACTTCATTTTGTGCTCTTGTTGATGTTTTTAATATTTTCAACTGTTAATTTTTTTAGTGGGGAAGTATTTTTGTTGGACCACAGGAAAATATTTTAAATATTTTAATTCTTTAACAATTTCCACTTTTAAATTATTGTCATTTTCAATATTTCTGGCTCTAAAATATTCTTATTTTAAACTTTCCTATTTATATTGGTTTCTGATTTAGGCACAAGGCCAACCATTTTGGGGCAGGGGAAAGTCGATTAAATCGACCCCCCCCCCAGTGTATTACTGATACTTTATTTTATCGATTCTGTAAGGATGAATGGCGGGATTTGAACTCAGAATGTAAAGAGCCGTAACTCTATGCCACAAAACGTATTGTCCGACGCTCTACCGATACTACTAATCCACCACCCTAACTTTCCTATTTACATTAATATCTATCAGATCGATGCCCTCCCATGGCGTCGTCGGGCGCTGGACGGAGGGCCCGGTGAAGTTGCTCGGGGTCTGGTTCGGACCAGACCTCCAGGTGGAGAAGAACTGAGGTGAGGTAACGAACAGGGTGTTTGCACTGACCCAGAAGTGGGCCGAGTGCAAACTGTCCCTGAAAGGTCGGGCGGAGGTGGCGAACACTTATATAGCGTCCGTCATCTACTACCGCCTGACCGTTGTGCCTTGCCCAAGGGAAACGCTCGCCAAAATGGAGCGCGCACTCTTCCAATTCCTTTGGAAGAAGCGGGCTCCTATGGTGAGGAGATCCATCTGCTGTCAACACCCTTCGAAAGGAGGGCTGGGTATGCTGTGGCTAATGATACGTAAACACGCATTAAGGCTACGGCACCTCCAGGTATTCCTCTCCGGTCAACCGGTGTGGGCCCCGTTTGTGAGGCGAGCCTTTCCCAGACTCGTCTCACTCACCGAGCTGCAATCCTGGGTCAAGCAAAGACCGAGAAAACTGGGCGCCTGGCACACCGAGTGTGCCCAGGCGCTCACGGCTCTCTGGCAGGCGGACCCGGCTGTCAGTGGAGAATCCACCTCGTCATTCTATAGAGGGCTGGTGGTTAGCAGGTGCGACGACGCCCTCGGAGAAGCCCTAGGCATGGAGGAAGACGAACTGGCCAACCTGTTCGGCCTGGCCTGGCAATGCTACAGAAGGGCTCTGCCCGTTCGAGAAAGGCTCTACAGACACGGGCGCCCGGGTAGGGACCCCTCGAAAAAGATCTGTCCCAGATGCGTGTGCGACGAGGAAACCGTTGCACACGCATTGGTACACTGCTCGGGCATTGCTGATCTGTGGGGCTATGTCGAACAACTGCTGTCAAGGGTGGGACCGATCCGGTTGACCACCGAGTCTATTGTAACGATCAAGCCGCCTCCCCTCTTCAAAAACGAAGGAGAGGTGGTGTTTCTGTGCGTAATAGCCATGGCGAAAGAGGTTGTATGGTGGACGCGCCTGAAAGGACTGAGGTCAGACACCTTTCTCTCTGGCCAACAACTGGTCCGTTTCTTCCGATATCATTTCGGAAGAAGGATCAGGATGGAGAGAGAGGTGCTGCACCCCAGCCGTTTTTATGAAAGATGGGTGAAAGTGGCGAGAATGGCCCGTGTGAATGGGCCTTCACTCTACATCAGACTATAGGTGAGGAAGATGAAAGACCAAGGGAGCACCCCTTCTCTGTGCTCCTGAGGAAAAGGGTTGCACACTTTTTTCTCTATTGAGGATTTTGTTATATATTTTATTGTTATATTTTATTTTATTTTTATATTTTGTTATTGCCTCCTCCTTATTGAGGACGCCTTGTTTTGTAAACTCCCCCATTGTACTTGTCCCACTTTTGATGCCCTGGTGGCAAATAAAAGAAACATATCTATTAGCTGTGTCTTTCTTCAGTTTTCCTCAGTTCAGTCAATACTCAGGGAATATGTTGTGGTTTGGTTTTATAGTATTGTATTTATTTTCTTAATTCTGTTTGTGCTATGTCTGTCAGGGGGAATTATATTCTTAGTGTTTATATGTTTGATGTTAGTATTTCCATTGTGTATGCTTTTTTTAAAAAAGTTTTATATTTCTATTTCTATATCTAATTAATTTTGATTTTTTAATGCATCTTCTTAAATTAGTTAGTCTGTTGGGAGCCAAGGTTAGTTTAGAATCACGATCATTTTCTTACATTCTATTGTGTGTGTGTTGTTGAAGACTCTTTTGAGGGTAGAGGAAAATATTGATTGAGATGGTTACATTTTACCAAATATTTTTACGTAACGACATATGAGTGGACCCTGATTTACACCAACTTGGTGAAAGCAGCGAATATGTTTCAATATTATTAGATCACCTCAGCGAAGCATATTCACATAGCAAATTGGATTAATTACTTCCACAGAAAAAACACACACATGCATGCATACACACACACACACACATGCATACACACACACACACACACACACACACACACACACACACACACACACACACACACACACACACACACACACACACATGCACGCACGCACGCACGCACACACACACACACACACACACACACACACACACACACATATATATAGTAAAATAAAATAACAAGGACGATTGGTTATTCCTTCATTACGTTTATTGGTTGGTGACGCGCGTTTCGCCACTGATCAGCTCAAGGTTCGATCTGTATCGATCTATCCCGACTCTGTAATCCACGGCTCGTCAGACCTCTTACAATAGTAATGGAAAAATGATGGGTCTGACTAGCCGCGGATTACAGAGTCGGGATAGATCGATACAGATCGAACCTTGAGCTGATCAGTGGCGAAACGCGCGTCACCAACCAATAAACGTAATGAAGGAGTAACCAATCGTCCTTGTTATTTTATTTCACTATAATACACTCTGTCTAGCTCTACACCTCAACACTGAAGTGAACCTAAACATTGAGTGCTCACCCGGGTGAACCTACAGTTACACTCCCTGGATATATACATACATATATATATATATATATATATATATATATATATATATATTTACATGTATGTATGAGCATGTCCGTTATGTTTGTAATTAGGTGTGCGTTTCTAAAGAGTTGTATGTGTGTATAGTACGTAGTTTTAGTTTATTTGTGTGTATGTTATATGTGTAAAGTTGAGTGTGGTTATATGTATATATATATATATATATATATATATATATATATATATATATATATATATATATATATGACACAAGTCATGACTCGACGTCTTCAGACAACCTCCGACAGTCTCCGAAGTAATACTTTTAATCATGTATTCTAATGCGAATCTAAGGCACTGCAGATTATTGATATGGAGATAGACCTGCTTTCAAAGGTCTTGTCTTCGTATATTATTATTATTGACTTTGTCTTTCATCCTTACGGGGTCGATAAAATAAAGTACCAGTAATGCACTGGGTAATTGCTGGCCTTGTGCCTAAAGTAGAAGCAATTATTATTATTGTAAATACAGGGTCCACCCATATGGCGTTACGTAAAAATATTTGGTAAAATGTAACCATCTCAATCAATATTTTCCTCTACCCTCAAAAGAGTCTTCAACAACACACAAACAAAGGGCGGTGGATTGGCAGTATCTGTAGAGGGTCGGACGCCATACTTTCTAGCATAGTTACGTCCCTTTATGATCTGAGTTCAAATCCCGCCGAGGTTAACTTTGCCTTTCATCCTTACGGGTCGATAAAATAAAGTACCAGTAATGTACTGGGTTATTGCTGGCCTTGTGCCAAAAGTAGAAACAATTATTATTATTGTATGGAAAGACTAATTTTTACTGAGAAGCGGTCTACAGTGATCTTTTAGTCCACTACAGGTCAGCCGTCTCAGTTAGATGAGGTACCTATTCAACAAACTTACCCTTATCCAGGGCAGATACAGCAGGACTAATGATCGGGTCGTGCATACGAAACAATTCCAAAAGACGATGGGAGTAAACGGATACCCAGTATCCACCACAAAATATTTTCATGGCTCCGAGTCCTCCAAATGAAAGATCACTTTCAATACCTGTCTATATAACCGTTACTATCCTCAGGGTCATCAGTAGAGAATGGCGAGACATACAGTTGACTCATTCAGAACACTCTCTCAAGAAATCTTTATCCAAACATCTACTCCAGGTTGACAGAAATTAATGCAAACTACCCCACCTGATACATGGACTTGTGCTTACAAACCTGCATCGAACGTCAAATGTTGCGAAACTAACGTCAGCAGAAAGATCTATTTAGTAGACATCCGTATCAAGGAACCACTTAACACACCTATATCATCGATCAAGAAATACCTTGAAAAACGCAACAACGGGAATAAGTAAATTACATTCATCAAAGCTCTGGACTGTAATAAAGGTAACTTAATAAAAAACAAAACATTTTTAGAGAAAAACAAAACATAGTTCCACTATTTGCAACTAACTGGAATACAATGAAACCAGTGACTATTAAAAAGGTATGAATAATTCCTCTCCTTCCTTCTCTCTCTCTCTATCACTCCCTCTCTCTCTCTCTACTCCATCTCTCTCTTTCTCTCCACTATCTTTCTCTTCACTATCTCTCTCCACACTCTCTCTCTCTCCACTCTCTCTCTCCACTCACACATTCTCTCTCTCTCTCTTACTCTATCTATCTATCTCTCACTATATCTCCCTCTCTTTCCTTGTCCCCTCTCTCCCTTTCCTTGCCCTCTCTCTCTCTTTCCTACACCCCCTCTCGTCTTTTGTTCTGTGAAGTCCTTATAGTTACCATACATCACAACACAGAAAGAAATGACCCAATTCTTTCAAGTACATGTCACTACATACAGACACTGATGGCTCGGGAAACACAAACATATGACAGCTCCAAATTTCCTCCACGCCACAAGGTTTTATAATTCCTCCTCATAATTCGGAATGACACCATA
>OZ024745.1:24232521-24242521 GCA_964016885.1 Eledone cirrhosa | reverse complement strand
TACTTGTGTATGTATGTATGTATGTATGTATGTATGTATGTATGTATGTATGTACATGGAGAGTTGGTTAAAGGAAAACGACCGCCACATAAACCAAAAAAGAGGTATAAGGATTCCTTGAAAGCCTCTCTGAAAGACGCTAACATCTCTGCTGATACATGGGAAAATATTGCTGCTGATCGTAATAAATGGAGAAAGACTGTATATGAGGGAAAAGTTGCCTTTGAGGCATCTCGAATCGCATACGAGAAAGTAAAGCGGGATGTGAGGAAGGGCATTGCTGTTGCACTTCCAGACGGCGAGGGTCCTCCTATGGTGGTGACATGCAGCGTCTGTGCGAGACTCTGCCTAAGCAAAGCTGGACTCGAAAGTCATCTTCGCAGTCATAAAGTAAGACCAGTGGTTGACTACCAGGCTGCTGTTGGAGATGCTATTCATCATGCTTGCCAAACATGTGGTAGAGAATGTAAATCAGCAGGAGGGCTCAAGCGACATGCAAAAGTACACGAACTCCAACCACAGCCGACTATTCCCAGTGAATGTTTTGGTTGCCGACTCTGTGCAAGACATTTTAGATCATTGGCTGGGCTAAAAAGCCACATTCGATCGCAGCGCTGTTAGTTGCTATCGTGTGTGTGTGTGTGTGTAGATGTGTTTTTGTGTGTGCGTGTGTGTGTATATATATATGTATATGTATATTATTATTGTTGTTGTCGTTATTATTATTGTTGTTATTATTATTATTATTATTATTTTTATTAATGTATATGTGTGTGTGTGTGTATGTGTATATGTATATGTGTATATATATATATATATATATATATATATATATATATATTTCTTTTTTTTTTATTTTAATTTAATTTTTTATTTATTTATTTTATTTTATTTTATTTATTTATTTATTTATTTATTTTTTTCTCCTCGTGCAATGACCATACTCGATAACGAGGGGGCAGCCATCATGTATGTATGTATGTATGTATGTATGTATGTATGTATGTATGTATGTATGTATGTATGTATGTATGAATGTATGTATGTATCTATGTATGTATGAATGTATGTATGTATGAATGTATGTATGTATGTATGTATGAATGTATGTTATCTCTTTCTCTTAATTTCGAGTATATTTTTTTGACCGGCCACCTTCCTGGTGGCAAGGTTGTAAAAGAAAAGAAATTGTCATCCCTTGAATCGCAAGAATGCTTTGCAAATTTTGAAGGTGCCAGCTATCGCAGCCATTTGCAGACTATGAATTAGGGAACTGCGTTCTTTGTCCGCAAATCCAAGTTCAGTCATACTTTGGTCCAAGCGGGTTGGTATATAACCCGTAACTCCAATAATGATGGGTATGAAGCTAAAGGTGTGTCTTGGATACTGGATTCATAAACTCCTCATCAATGGTCCGTAGACCTGTATTTTTCTGACAACGTTTACACAAGTGGGCAGCTGATCTCCACAACAGAACACGTTTTCAATGTGTGGTCCCAAACAACAATATCAGGTCAGTTGTGCTTTAATTTGGTGGCAGTTTTTATTTTCAGGTTCCACCAGTATTCCTTAGTGCCATCTGTCTCAATATATTCTTCCTCGTTTGTTGTTAATTTTGTTTTCCGAAGTGCGTTCCAGATGGTTCTAGCTATCCCATCGTGTCTCATGGGAGGTAGTAGCGAGATGACATTCTTTCGCAGCTGGCAACAATGTGGCTTACATCCTCGATCTTTGTTTTACATAGCCTACATTTATTGTCAGCTGCTGGCCCTCCCCTTTTGTGCAGCAGATATTTGGTAGGGAGTTCTTGTTCCTGTATTGCATAGAGATATCCCTCAAGGTGTGATGTCATAAACTTGTCGGAACTCCATGCCAGGCTTTTTGAGTGGTTTATCCCCTCTATGGTCTGTGTTTTACGTCTCAAGTATCCATGCACAACTTTTTCTGTAAATTGGTCAAATTTTTCATCTTGTTTGAACATTGAATAGGATCTTCCGATTTCTCTGGGTGAGAGATTTATATCAGGCTTTATTCCATATCTCTCCTCCAGATCAGTGGTTATTCTAATGATTTTTTTTTTTCATGCTCATAAATCTGGGCAAGATGGTTGCCAACCTTTTTCCTCTGTTGAAGATGTTGCTTCAGTGTTACTATCCGGGTCTCATATGATGTTAATATGGATTTTAGACCCCGGCCACCTTCCTTGCGTGAGAAGTATAGCCTATCCACATCACCATTGATGTTAAAGTTCCCAGTAACACTGAGAAGGTTGCGAGTTCTAACATCCATCTCACTTAGTTCTTGCAATGACCAGTTCAGCAGTCCAAATGTTGGCGTTAGAATTGGCACAGCATAAGTATTGTGGGCAATGTATTTGTTGTACGCTGACAGTTCTGATGACCATATTTTCTTTACTCTTCTCAGTTATTCAGTTCTGGTTCTCTCCTATGTATGTATGTATGTATGTATGTATGTATGTATGTATGTATGTATGTATGTATGTATGTATGTATGTATGGATGTATGTATGTATGCATGTATGTATGTATGAATGTATGTATGTATGTATGTATGTATGTATGTATGTATGTATGTATGTATGTATGTATGTATGTATGCATGTATGTATCTATGTATGTATCTATGTATGTATGATGTGTGTATATAAGCATGTATGTATGTATATGTATGAATGAATGTATGTGTGTAATGTGTATGAATATATGTATGTGTTATGTATGTATGTGTGTATGTATGTATATGTATGTGTGTATGCATATGTATGTGTGTATGAATATATGTATGTATGTATGTAAAACTTTTCCTTTATGTAGATATAACTCTGTGGGTGTAGTTGTGTAGATGTATATTCACATGTGTTTAAATGTGTGTGTATATGCGTATGTAATGTGTATGCTGTCTTATTTGTGTACGTCTGTGTATGTATATGCGTTCGCCTATGTGGTCGTGTGTTTATGTGTACGTGTGTGTGTGTGTGCGAGTGTGCGTGTGTGTAAATATAGAAGTGTGACAGAAAATAACGAAACAAGCACGCACAGATACACAAACACACACTCTCTCTCTCTTTCTCACACACTCACACACACACACACACACACACACACACACACTCATGTATATATATATATATATATATAAAAAAAAACAAACGAAGGCTAGATTTCCATAATTCCTATTATTACGAAATTTTCACGTAATACGCATTTCGGTGGTCTCATTCATAATTACGTCTTATGTGATCATGCTATTACTAACACGACAACTTCAGACCACCTCTTGGGTATAGATTTATAAGGCAATGCAGTCTGGGGAAATAGAAACATCGTAAACAAGTCCGTCTCCATGTTAAAGAGGGTGCATTTCCTTATGTTTATATGTCTATGTATGGGTATGCGTGTATGTATATGTATGCATGTATGTATATATGTATGCATGTATGTATATATGTATGTATGTCAGGTCACCAGTTGGTGCTACTGGTAACATGTATCCCAGTACAACCTGTCTCATGGTCGGGTCGTTGGCGACTAAACTGGCAACCCCACCAAGGTTTCTTGGTGAGGAGGGTGACTTTGGACATCCTGCAGGACTAAAAACAAAACCTGTCAAAGGGCAAAGGAGCTCTTAAGAGTCAATGGCCATCCAAAATCACCGGGAGAGATGACCCCTTAGCCTTTGTCAAGGCAGAATTCTAGGAGAAGGAAAACTCTGATATAACACCTGCAACCCTGATGGTATCCAATGATGTTGACTTGTTCTTCTTTTTGGTAAATATCATCTTGGTTAAGAGAGTGGGACTGGCTTTGTGCAGTGCCTTTGCTCACTATAAAAGCTTCACGGCACAGGCATTGCTTTATATCTGGAGATTTATCTGCACTTGTCGTCACATGGTACCATGGGCCCAGCACTATGTGTCAATAATTGTCACAAGTGTAGTGTTTGTACCAGAGTTTTCAAGTCGCTGGCTGGACTAAAAAGTCACTCGTTCAGCGCATCAGTAGGGGTTCTTCTACATGGATATAAAGTAGTGGCCGTACTCGAAAACGAGTTGGCAGCCACCATGTATGCCTGTATGTATGTATGTATGTATGCATACATATATGTATATATAAATGCATGTGTGTGTGTGTGAAGAGAAGATATGTAGTGAGGAAAGGCTGGAGAGCAAATGAAACAGAAAGGTTTGGAATAGGAAATACAAACTGTGATATACTGACAGCAAAAAGCTTGTACACATTGCCATAAACTATGAGGTGCACACACACACACACAAACATGACTTACACATACATATACATACACACACAGATGACACACATCTCATACCCACATAAACACGATACACACACTTATATACACATACACATGTACACGCACATACACGCACACGCATAGATAAAACTGGCGCGCGAACATCGATAAATAGCAAAATCTAGAGAGACAGATAGGTGATGTTAAGACGAAGAGACAGTGATTGAGTATGGATGAATTAGAGGATTAGTTATATAAGAATCAGGGGAAATTAGAGAGAGAAGGGGGAGTGAGAGAGAGAAGCAGAGAGTGTGAGAGAGAGAGGGTGAGAGAGAGAGAGAGAGAGAGAGAGAGAGAGAGAGAGAGAGAGAGAGAGAGAGTAATAGAAAGATTGGCAGAGAAAGAGTTGTGTTGAAAAGTGGAGTAGGATAAGTAACAACCTATAGAGAGGAGGAGGATTGAAGGAAAGAGAGGGAGAAGTTCCAAAGATAAAGACAATTAGGCAGACATACAGATAGATATATAGATAGATAGGTAGATAGATAATCGATGTATTTCTTTATTTGCCACAAGGGCGCACAAGAAAAAGGGACAATACATACAAAGACATATGCCGGGGATTTTACATACAATCGTGTAAAAAATTTAAACATACAAATTCAACAATCGAAATCCCTAATAGGGGGTAGGCGTTACAAATGGATTGTTTTATACTCCGTAGATAGAACAACCCTCAATTCCAGGAGCATGTTGTGCAAGTGCTCCTTTCTTCCTTTTGCTCTCTTCTTCAACCTACAGGTTTATATACAGAGAAGGCCCAATCACTCGGGCCATTTTCGCTGCATTCACCCACCTTTCAGTAAATTTACTGGGGTGCAGTAGCTCTCTCTCCACTCTGATTCTCCTTCTAAAGTGGTACCTAAAGAAGGGAATGAGTTGTTGTCCGGAGAGAAAGGCATCTGTCCTCAGTCCTCTCAATCTCGTCCATCATATAACCTCATAGCGACAACACAGAGGAAAGCCGCCTCTCTTTCGTTTTTTAGATAGATAGATCCATACATGGAGAGATGAGTAGATTGAGAGAGAAACTGCCAAATAATATATTAAATTTTCGCTCCATAAAGGGGCATATAAACAAACTGAAGGTAAAAAGATGGGTATCAACCCTCATGGGAATCTAACCTACAACTCTTGCCAGCAAAAAGAGGTATGGGTTCGACTCCCATGTGTGCTGAGATATATTTATATATGTATGTATATATATATATATATATATATATATATATATATATATATATATATATATATATTGTTATACTTGGGTAGGGTCATATTTGCGTAATATTGCCAGAATTAATAACAGAACACACTCACTGTTTGGTTGGTTTTCGCTTCTCGCTGTCTTTTATATCTGCGATCTAACTTACTCGTAGACATACAACACAACAGGAGGAACAAAGAATATAACACCACTGACGATGTTGCAGATGTGCAACGAAAGATTTATGTAAATTATGTAAACTACATATATGTGTTTGTGTCTATATTGTATCTGTATTATTTTTGACCATCCAAGGGCGGTGGATTGGCAGTATCGGTAAGGGTTGGACGCCATGCTTTGAAGCATAGAGTTACCTCCCTTTATGATCTGAGTTCAAATCCCGCCGAGGTTAACTTTGCCTTTCATCCTTACGGGGTCGATAAAATAAAGTACCAGTAATGCACTGGAATAATTGCTGGCCTTGTGCCAAAAGTAGAAACAATTATTTTTGACCATCGGTCAGTCAATGGCAACATTGAGGACCGAGTAAGTTAGATCGCAGATATAAAAGACAGCGAGAAGCGAAAACCAACCAAATAGTGAGTGTGTTCTGTTATCAATTCTGGCAATATTCGCAAATATGACCCTCCCCAAGTATAACAATATCTGTTTCGACACACGATTTCATATAAAAAACCTCGCTAAACTATATATATATAGGAGTAAGTAAGACCCCGACGGCTGAGCTCAAGCCGTTTCGACGGCTAATTCTGTACTGAATGAAAAATCAGTTCAGGTATTTAAATAGCCGAACTTGTCAAGGGGCAATTCCATATATGGTCAAAGAGATAATCACCAGGATTGGTCATCCCACAAGGTAGTAGTAATTCTGCGATGGCAAGTTGGTGGGGGAGGTAGCCAAACCTGCCAGTAGGAGAAAAGGGGAGAGGGGGAGGAGTAGACCCATTCATGCGTTGGTGGTGCCAGCTACAGCTGCGTGTGAGGTCAAAGAGGAAGCAGGGGAGGGGGGGGGGGGTCAATACGGTAAGTAGAACGATGAAAATGTAAAACTGTAAAAGGTACTGAGAGAGAAAAGAAATATAAGCAGAATCTGGTTACTAAGACTTAATTCTCTCGCTATTGCTAGGCTGAAGAAATACATAAATAAGTAAATAAGAAATACATAAATAATATTCCACATAAGTAAATAAGAAATACAAAAATAATTGTTTCTACTTTAGGCACAAGGCCAGCAATTACCCAGTGCATTACTGGTACGTTATTTTATCGACCCCGTAAGGATGAAAGTCAAAGTCAACCTCGGCGGGATTTGAACTCAGATCGTAAAGGGTCGTAACTATGCTGGAAAGCATGGCGTCCGACCCTCTACCGATACTGCTAATCCATCGCCTTGAAGAAATACAAAAATAATATTCCACATAAGTAAATAAGAAATACATAAAGAATATTCCACATAAGTAAATAAGAAATACATGAATAATATTCCACATAAGTAAATAAGAAATACATAAGTAATATTCCACATAAGTAAATAAGAAATACGTAAATAATATTCCACAAGAAATACATAAGTGAGTAAATAAACAAATAAGTGAGTAAAAGGATGGATAGATAGATTTAAAAAAAAAATATATATATATATATATAATCATCATTCATCATCATTTCATTTTACGTCCGCTTTTCCCTGCTTGCAAGGGTGGGACGGGAACTGATTCTGGCTTGATTTCTACAGCTGGATGCCCTTCCTAACACCAACCTCATTTACAGTGAGTGCTGGGTGCTTTTTTGCCGTGGCACCTCCACGACCACTTTGCAGTGGAATGATAGGGACCCCAGTCCCTATCATCTCATTTCTACAGCTGAGTAAACTGGAGCAATGTGAAATAAAGTGTCTTGCTCAAGGAAACAACACATCACCCGGTCTGAGAATTGAACTCACAACCTTTCGATTGCAAGGCCAATGCTCTAACCACTAAGCCATGTGCCTCCATAATGTAGAATAAAAAGAATAAGAAAACGAATGATAATGATAGAAAAAAAACCCTAGGTGTGACGGAGATAAAGGGACCCTTATGCGGGGTATAAGTGCGTGTATCGTACGGTGACGGGTCAACAGAGGGGGGGGTCGGAATACTACAGAGACCACCACGAAAAAATAAATAAATAACGGTTTCTACCCCAAACACCGGGCCAGCAACCACCCAGTGCAAGAAAGTAGACTAGTACGAGAATGTAATTCAGGGTTCCGCAAAAAAATACTGGTGCTAACTCTAAGGGTACCGCCATTAAACAAAATGTCTTATACAAGCTACATGAAAAGTCGTACGAATTAAAAATAAAGAACGGAAAATTAATACAGGAAAAAGGGAGAAAAGGGAAAAAGGGAAAAAGAAGAAAGAGATACTGGATCGATAAAAAAAGTGTAAAGGAAGATCTTACGTCTCCATAGGCAAGCAGGGGTTACCCATTACAAAATAGGCAAGTGGGGTGCTATAGGCTAAACCCCCCCCCCCCGGGTCATTATGGGGTTTGAGGGCGAGGTAAGTCCTACGTAAGCGGTGTTTACATGCAGTAACCAGTTCATCTTTCTTGTTAAGGAGTTGGTCCGTCAAAAACAGCATTTGTAATGTTTCCTCCGAGCATAAATTGCACGGACGGCGTCCTCCCGTGTAGGAGTTGGCTCTGGACAGTAATTTCCAAGTGAGATCATAGTTGATGTTGTTGTCCTTGAGGTCCCATATGTGGCCCGAAAGTGTAGTGGCGTGACGCCGGGCCGGGTTTCGGAAGGTATGTCTGTGTTGGTATAGCCGGGTCTTGAAGTCGCATGCGGTCAATCCTATATAAGCTTTGTTGGAGGTGTCCGTGCTCACGTTGCACTGGTAGATCACATTACGGTCTCTGCATCTCTTGTCGAGGGGGCAACCTGATCTATCAGGACAGTTGCACCTCCTGGTCGGCTCTCCACTGCTATTTGGGTTGTTTCTTCCATCGGGGTTGAATTTTTTGTTGTTGGAGGAGACGATGTTTTGTGCGAAGTTAGGTGTAGTGCTGTAAGAGAGTTTGATGGTATTTTTGTTAATTATGTTGTGGTAGCGGTGTTGTGGTGGGAAGTGTTTTTCCATGAGCCTAAAGAAAATTTTCCCGATGGGAGTTGTCACCTCGGCGTTGTGGGGAGGATTGAACCATGTTACATTTCGTGAGCGGCGGTGTCGCCTGCTGGTTCCGCTAATGGGAGCTGGACAGTAGGATATTTCCTCCCGGAAACCACTCCGCTTGAGGGCCTGGTTGTAGTAAGGCGCGTGTTCATCGAATAACCTCTCATTAGCTGACAAACGGGATATACGGAGGGAGATGTTTTTGACCAGGTTGTTGGTGATGTTCCTGGGATGGTTAGATCGGCGGTGGATGTAGTGCAGGTTGTCATTGGGTTTCCTGTATGGGTAGTACAGGTCATTGTTGAGATCGAGGGTAACGTCCAGGAAATTAACTCGGGTCAGGGACGTCTGTAGGGTTATTTTAAATCCCCAGTCGCGGAAGAAGCTGATTAATTGTTTACGGACCCGGTCTGTACTACTGGGGTTGTACCCTTTAAGGGTAAGGAGCCCATCATCACGGTACAATCCACCACCAAAAGCCGGAAACATATCGGTGAGTTTGGCTATCAGGAATAATCCTATAAGATCTGTGACCTCCGCCGAGTCCGTAGCGCCCATGCTGACGTCGAAGGGTGAGTCGGGAGCTCTTTTTATCCATTTGGAGTTGTCAAAGAGTAAGATTGTCTTCCTGGCGTGGAGGATGATTTTTCTTTCCTGGTCGGTGATGGGCACAAGTGCTTCGGCGAAGTCCAAGGCGGCAGTGAGTAGCGGTAAGGTGATTGAAGCGTAGTAGCTCTCTATGTCGAACTGGATAAATTTAGTGTCTCGTTTATCCTCCAAATTGCTGAACCATGAGACCACTTCCTAGGTGTTAATCCATAGGCTAAGTCGGGCGTGTTGCTTGACTTTAGGTATCACGCGGTCTAGGATTTTTTTGATGATTCTCCCTATGTCGGACTTTGTTGGGTTTATAAGCCTGATAGATGGTTTACGGTCGAAATCAGATTTGTGGTCCTTCAGTGTGAAGTAGGGTGTCCGTGGGTCTAGGGGTTCGGTGCGGTCGGCGACCCCGAGGCTAGAGGTAATTTGTTGTCCATCTCGATTAATGTCCTCGAGGCATGAGTGGTTGGCCTTTTTATGGGTGGAGTTTAGGCTGCTCCTGATCAGTGTGTGGTATCTGTCTGGGTTGACAAAGTATAGGTTCCCAGTTTTATCCGAATGCGCCATGATGTCATTGGTGTTATCATACTCTGTTAAGTTGCTACGGAGTTTTTGTAGGAATCGGTTGTGTCTGGGTTTGAATTTAAGGTTCTTGACCAGTTGGAAGAGGTCATTCTCGAAGGGTGAG
>OZ024745.1:24220021-24222521 GCA_964016885.1 Eledone cirrhosa | reverse complement strand
CTAAGTTCGAAGCCAGCCTAGGGAAATCTAGGTAAGTTGAGATTTGGTTTCTTAACACGATTAGAATTTGGTCGCGTCATAACAAAGGCGGTGGTGGAGTTCATAGTCCAGAAAAGTTAAATTATTAACACATACTCTTTCACTTCACACCCAACTTTGACATCATCATCTGCTAATAATGACATTCTGTCGCCAAACACGGAATTCTGTGTCAAAATGTCATTAACCCATACCTACACACGCAGATCGAAACACGGACATGTGCCCATGGTTACGTACATACGTTCAAATATACAAACGCATAAACACACATTCACCCTCACATACACTCCGCCACACGCACACGCGCTCACACACACACACACACACACACACACACACACACACACACACACACACACACACACACACACACACACACACATTTATATATTTATGTCTGTGTGTGGATGTATAGACAAACTGTCTCCTTTGGATATTGTTATTGAAGTACGTATGTATGAATATATATATATATATATATATATATATATATATATATATATATATATATATATATATTGTTATGCTTTGGGAGGGTCATGTTGCCAAAAAGAAACACACGCACCAGTTGCTTTCACTCCAATTTATTATAAATTAAATTTATAAATTTAAGAATTTATAAATTTCCGGTTGGTTGGTTGGTTCCACAACCGGACGGTTGTTCATATATTGTCAAAGTTCTTTCGTCAAAGAAAAGAATCCCCAATCACTGAAGAGGTCACAGAATGTGTTACGAAAGCTCTTTGACAATATATGAACAACCGTCCGGTTGTGGAACCAACCAACCAACCGGAAATTTATAAATTCTTAAATTTATAAATTTAATTTATAATAAATTGGAGTGAAAGCAACTGGTGCGTGTGTTTCTTATTAGCAACATGACCCTCCCAAAGCATAACAATATCGGTTTCAACACAGGTTTTCAGATAAAGCATCTTGCTAAACAAATTCAGAAACGAAATATATCTATATAAATATATATGTATATACACACAACCTGGCATTGGTAAATACGCCGGGTCCGTCAACTTCTTATTATATATATGTGTATGTAGGGCGGTGAATTGACAGTATAGGTAGAGGGTCGGACGCCATGCTTTGACACATAGAGTTACGGCTCTTGCCATTCTGAGTTCAAATCCCGCCAAGGTTAACTTTGCCTTTCATCCTTAGAGGGTCGATAAAATACAGTACCAGTAATGTACTGTGTAATTGCTGGCCTTGTGCCAAAAGTAGAAACAATTTTATATATATATATATGTATGTATGTATGTATATATGTATGTATTTATGTGTGTATGTATATATGCATATATGTATGCATATATGTGTGTATGTGTGTATGTATGTATGTATGTATGAATATCAAAAGGGCAAAGGAGCTCTGAAGAGTCAATGGCCATCCAAAATCACCGGGAGAGATGACCCCTTAGCCTTTGTTAAGGCAGAATTCTAGGAGAAGGAAAACTATGATATAACACCTGCAACTCTGATGGTATCCAATGATGTTGACTTGTTCTTCTTTTTGGTAAATATCATCTTGGTTAAGAGAGTGGGACTGGCTTTGTGCAGTGCCTTTGCTCACTATAAAAGCTTCATGGCACAGGTATTGCTTTATATCTGGAGATCTCTCTGCACTTGTCGTCACACGGTACCATGGGCCCAGCACTATGTGTCAATAATTGTCACAAGTGTAGTGTTTGTACCAGAGTTTTCAAGTCGCTGGCTGGACTAAAAAGTCACACTCGTTCAGCGCATCGGTAGGGGTTCTCCTACATGGATATAAAGTAGTGGCCGTACTCGAAAACAAGTTGGCAGCCACTGTGTATGTATGTATGAATGTATATGATTTGACATTTGATATTTGGGGCATATGATTTGTTTCTATTTTTATTATTATTTCCAGTTTACTCGGAAGGACATCGGATCACTTGAGGATGAAAGCCCGTGATGTAGAGGAAGTGGTGGTAGTGTTGATGGGACTGTTGCCATTTTCTGTGGTAACGCTTTACCTGTTTTTCGGTGTCGCACAGCTGAGGCACCGCCCAGACTTGGGTGGAGTGACTATCCCTCTCCTTCTCCCTTTCTTTCGTCGCTTGAACCTTCTCTCTTTTTTCCTTTTCCTTTTCTTTTTTCTTCTCCCTTTTCTGTTCCCTTTAATAGTGTGGTTTTATTTAATTAGATAATAGTTTCAGATTTAGGCACAAGGCCAGCAATTTTGGGGGAAGGGAAAGTCGATTAAATTGACCCCAGTTCGGGGTCAATTTGGTGGTACTTTATTTTATCGACACCATAAGGGTGAAAGGCAAAGCTAACCTTGGCGGGAGTTTAGCTCAGAATGTAAAGGGTCGTAACTCTATGCTACACAGCATATTGTCTGATACAGCCTTTCATGACATTGTGAGATTTTGTATATTGAAAACGCTGTGTTGTTTTATTTCTTCATTTTGATTTTTGA
>OZ024745.1:24202521-24210021 GCA_964016885.1 Eledone cirrhosa | reverse complement strand
TATACACACTTTGATTACCTATACAGGCAATATTTATTAGAATCCTGTTGGAGTATGTATACATACATTTTTGGGGACACCCTATATATATATAAATATATATATATATATATATATAGAGAGAGAGAGAGAGAGCGAGAGAGAGATCATACCCCTGGTACATATGGTTCACAGTCTCTTTAATCGGGACTGAGTATTTCAAAACCTACATTAATATATACTGACTGAATATAACCCAATGAAACGTTACGTCAATCTAACTTCACCGAAAATTAATCGATTAAAATTTCACCTCAAATAAAAACAAACATAATTGACGTTAGGGATAATTATTGTCAAAAGGGAAGGGAAATAACTCTGTATTTCAAATTAATTAGACATCGTATGGGACATACTGATGAAGTTTATGTCGTTAATTGATTAAACATATTTAATGGAGGAGGCAATAAATTTAAGTATGTTAGCTCCTACATAACTATATGTTCTTAATGCAGAAGGTATCATTAGGAACTTTGCTTATTCAATGAATCGTTAACAATTGGAGCCGGCTGGTTTGGGCCGAGGTGATGGCAAGCGCCCTGACGCATTAATCTTCTTCCCTTTCGAGGAGGGCAAATCCCTAATTTAAGACGCTACGTGCAGCGACTCGTTCTCTGTCTCCAATTGTGTCGCCTCGGCCATAAACCCGGGCTTCGTTGCACAACTTCGAAAGAGAAGATATTCAAATACCGGGGCCTGACCGACCGCTTTCTCTTTGCACCCGTCGAGAACTCTGGCGTCTTTGATTCTTGATACCCGCGCTGCTGATTTGCTCTGTCAAGTCGGAAAAACTATGGCCTCCTTGAGAAAGGCGCCCGGTTTTACTTTCCACTCCTTAGTATAAATTTCTTCGTTAAACGTGCTACGATTTCTAAAATCACGATGAAGTAACTACTGCCATCATTCTGGCATTAGGATATTTTTCCTTGTTGAGAGGCTGCTTTCTGCTCTTTTACTGAAATGTTTTGCCATATAAATAATAGATCTCTTCCAACACTCAACTCATCATTTGTTGAATTATCTCTCTCCTCCCCTTTCCAATTCCAATATAAACTAGGTAGAGAAGGTAGATATTGCCACAGCACAATTGGAAGCAATATTCACTGCCAGTACCATCGTAGACCAACACACGACTCCTTTAGTTCTTCATATTTCATGATCCCACCCCATATTGCCTTCTCAAGGAAATGTCAGATCAACAATCAGGACTTTTTTGTCAAGTCAGACCAAGATGCCTTAAGATGGGGAGTAGTGTTTTGTTTTATTCAGGACGACCTGTATTTCCAACCATTGGTGCCTCACATAAATCTCTGCACCAACTTTCTTTATTTTCTACCTTTTACGCTGTCCTTTCTACCCGTCCAGTCGAAGTCAACCGGCTGCAACCATACGTTGATTTTCCGTGCGGCTGTGTTCTTGTAATGCAAAGCGTGGTTCTCTCTCTCTCTCTCTCTCTCTCTCTCTCTCTCTCTCTCTCACTCTCTCTCTCTCTCTCTCCAATATATATATATACATATATATATATATATATATATATATATATATATATATATATATATATATATATATATATATATATATATATATATATAAGGCGCATTTGTGTGTGGGTAGGAGTGGGCGTATATATATTAGACAATATCAGTTACATGCACCTGTTTCGTTCTTAATCCTGATATACATATATATATATATATATATATATATATATATATATATATATATATATATATATATATATATATATACATACACACACACACACACACACACACACACACACATATATATATATATATATATATATATATATATATATATATATATATATATATGTGTGTGTGTGTGTGTGTGTGTATATATATATATATATGCGTGTGTATTAGTGTATTCCATACAATACTCCACGGCCACCCGCAATATATATCTATATATATATGTGTGTATGTGTGTGTGTTTGGATGTATGTATGTGTGTATGTATGTGTATGTATCTGTGTGTGTGTGTATGTACGTATGTGTGTGTGTGTGTGTATCAGTACCTCCAACGTCAATAAAACATATCACGTTCCAACCCATTGCAGCTCACTTTCTAACATTTTTCATTATTACTCCTATTATGTTTGCTCTTACCTTGCCTTATTAACTCCCACCCTCTCTCGTATCTTCAGTGTTCTCTTGCACTTCTTCACACACACACACACTCTCTCCCACACACACATATAGACATACACACACTCTCTCCACACACATAACACACACACTCTCGCTCTCTCTCTCACCTACACAATCTTCTCTTTCACTGTCTCTCTCTCTACATCTAAGCCCTCCTTTGCCACACTATATCTCGTTTTGTTTTTCGTTCTTTTTTTCCTCCGTCAAATGCAAACATGCACAAACATGAATGTATGTCACACTGTTCCTATATTGACTTCTAACATTGTCACAAGTGCACATCATTTTAGGTTGGTGCTACAGTCTATTAAATCGACCGCAGTATTTAACTGTTACTGAAGCCACATGAATGAAAGCTGAAACTCAGCTTGTAACTTAGAAAGGTAACACAATAACACAATATATTTTAAATGACTCAGTTACCCACCACACTAGTAAAAACAGTATTAATTTATATATTTCTTTATTTGCCACAAGGGCGCACAAGAAAAGGGGACAATACAAAGACACATGCCGGGGATTTTACATACAGTCGCGTAAAAATATTGAAACAAACAATTATAACAATCGAAATCCCCAATAGTAGGGAGGCACCACAAATGGGTTGTTTAATACCCCGTCGATAGAACAGCCCGCAACTTCAGGAGCGTGGTGTGCAAGTCCACTTTCTTCCTTTTGCTCTCTTCTTCAACCTACAGGCTTATAAACAGAGAAGGCCCAATCACTCGGGCCATTTTCGCTTCATTCACCCACCTTCCAGTAAATTTACTGGGGTGCAGTGCCTCTCTCTCCACTCTGATTCTCCTTCTAAAGTGATACTTAAAGAAGGAAATCAATTGTTGTCCGGAGAGTAAGGCATCTGTCCTCAGTCCTCTCAATCTCGTCCACCATATAACCTCTTTCACCATAGCCACTGTACAGAAGAAAACCGCCTCTCTTTCGTTTTTGAAAGAGGCTGGCGGTTTGATCCTTACTATGGACTCGGCAGTCAACTGGATTTGTCCCATACGCGACAGAAAGTTGTTCTGCACAGTTCCACAGGTCGCTTACGCCCGGGCAGTGTACAATTGCGGGCAAGAGGGTTTCAATATCCTGCTCGCATCTTGGACACATCCTCTTGGAAGGATCCCTGCCGGGCGTCCGTGCCTGTAGATTTTGTCTCGAACGTGTAGAGCTCCTCGGTAGCACTGCCAGGCCAGGGACCTCTGGAAGTTGTCCATAGGTCCCGGGCGGAAAGTCCTACTGAACAAACTGGTGAGCTGGTTGTCTTCGACGCCTAGAATCTCCCCGATCACGTCGTCGCACTTGTAAAGTACTAACCCTCTGTAGTATATCGAAGTGGAGTCTCCACCGATTGCTGTGCCCGCTTGACAGAAGACTGTGAGCGCCTGGGCGCATTCAATGTGCCAGGCACCCATCTTCTTCGGTCTTCGCTTGACCCAGGACTGCAGCTCCGTCAGCGAGACAAGTTGTGGGAAGGCCTCTCTCACAAACGGTTGGTCGGTGAGGAATACCTGGAGATGCTATAGCCTCAACGCATGTTTGCGCATCAGTAGCCACGGTATGCCCAGCCCTCCGTTGGAAGGGTGTTGACAGCAGACGGATCTCCTCACCAGTGGAGCCTGCTTCTTCCACAGTAACTGGAAGAGCATGCGTCCCATCTTGGTGAGGTATTCACGGGGACAATGCACGACAGTCAAGCGGTAGTAGATGACGGACGCTATGAAAGTGTTCGCCACCTTCGCTCGACCTTTCAAAGACAGTTTGCACTCTGCCCATTTCTGGGTGAGCGCAAATACCTTGGCCATGACCTCGTTCCAGTTTTTCTCCACCAGGAGGTCTGGACCGAACCAGACCCCGAGCAATTTCACCGGTCCTTCCGTCCAGCGTCCAACGACGCTCTCGGACGTCATCGGTTTGCCTCTCCACGTTTCGAGTTGCAAACCGACAAACTTGTCTGGGTTCAATTTTGCTCCTGTGAACCTTTCGTATTCCTGTAGTAGGTTGCCGATTACCTCGATTTCCGAGGTTTTCGACACTATTACCGTCACGTCGTCGGCATAAGCCGATGCCGCTTTTCGCAGTCCCGGTTCTAAAGGGATGCCCTGAAAAAGCTCCAGCTTCCACAGTAGTGGCTCTAGAGTACAGAATGGAGGAGAGAGGGCATCCCTGTCGAATGGAACGCGTGATTGCGAACATCTCTGATAGGTAGCTGTTCGCCTTGAGCTTCGAGCAGATGTTGGTGTGCATCGCCTTGACCCAGCCTCTGAAAACGGGACCGAAACCGGCCGCCTTGAGAACCGCTTCCAAGTATCGATGGTCGACCCTATCGAATGCCTTAGACTGATCTAAATTGTAATATAGCTGCATATGCTAACATTGATGGGATTACGTAGTCGAACTAATATACCTTTTTTTAGTGGTTCTGATTTAAGTAAGTCCGTAAAGATAGAACTCTAAGTCTATAGGTGTAGAGTTTACATAAAGGAAGACATTTTTCAGGTGCTTAGAAAATAGAACCTCTAGATGGTCCCGTAATTCTCGCGGGAGTCGTAAGGGCACCGTATTGACATATGTCGCTTCCAGGGCATTTATTAAGCCTGGCGGAACCCAGAAGGATAAAGAGTAAGAGAATAGAAATGAGAAAGAGAGAAGGATAAAGAGTAAGAGAATAGAAATGAGAAAGAGAGAAGGATAAAGAGTAAGAGAATAGAAATGAGAAAGAGGTAAAGGACGAAGTTGACCTCGGTGGGATTTAAACTCCCGAAAGCCGAAACGAATACCGCAAAGCATTCTATCCGTCGTTCTAACGACTCTGCCAATTTTCCACCTCGTTCAACTAGATATACTGTATATATTACACAGAATACACTCAACTCAATAATAAAGAGAAATAGCAAACAAAAGTTAAAGTTACATTGTTGCATGTAGCACCAGAAAAGCCACTGACTCTTAGCTAAGTTTCCTGTTTACACCCGGTTTACTCCCGGCTATCAATATTTTATTCGAAAACTTCTTGTCACATCGTTCCATTGCAGCGCGTGCCGTTGCAACTCACCCCAATATGAATTCTATTAATTCTGGTGTACTTCAAGGTTTGGTAATGTCTTTCACACTTTTCCTTAAATGAATCTATGATCTGCTTCCTATCATTACTTACAGGATTGGCAGTATCGGTAGAGGGTCGGACGCCATGCTTTGACGTATAGAGTTACGGTCCTTTATGGTCTGAGTTCAAATCCCGCCGAGGTTAACTTTGCCTTTCATCCTTACGGGGTCGATAAAATAAAGTACCAGTAATGTACTGGGTAATTGCTGGCCTTGCGCCAAAAGTAGAAACAATTACTTATAATAAGGCGCTTCACTCTTACTTAACTTTGTGCACGAAAGGGACATGGACATCAAACCTAAAGACCTCATCATATTATAAGCTGAGCCAATGAACAGAAACCATGTGAGTAACCTTAAATAGGAGGCATTTCAAACTTGTCTCTTTCAACATCCCTATCTGAATCATTATACATATCAAGGAAGCAGTTTCTCTCCCTAGTTACGACTTTATACGTTCTGAGTTCAAATCCTACTGAGGACAACTTTACATTTCATCCTTCCGGGGGTCGAAAAATAAAGTACCAGTTAAATACTCATAAACGACTTTCCCCTTCCCTTAAATTTCTGGCCTTGTGCCAATGATACAAAGATATATTGTTGTTATAGGTATTAGGTTTGTTATTATTGTTATCATTTGTTGATATTTTGCTATTTTGGTTGTTTTGTTGTTGTTGTTCGATAAAATAAAGTACCAGTAACACACTGGTATCGATTTAATCGACTTTCCTCTCCCCACAAATTGTTGGCCTTGTTCCTAAATCAGAAACCATCATTAGTCGATATTATAGCGGTGGTTTGAAAGAATCGGTAGAGCTTCGGATAAAATGCTTTGTGACATTTAGTTACGACTGTGTACGGTCTGAGTTAAAATCCGGCAAAGGTTAACTTTGCCTTTCATCCTTTCGGGGTCGAAAAGTAAAGTACCAGTCACATACTGGGTCGATTTAATGAATTATCCACGTCCACTAAAATGACAGGAATTGTGCCAAAAATGAAGAATTATTATCAGTCAATGTTGTTAGCAACGTTACTCTTGTTGATGATTTTGTTCAGGCGGAGTTCAATCTTGATCAGACATTCCAAATGTGGCCATATCATCTCTTTTTAATCATTATTATCTTGGTGAATTGGCAGTATCGGTAGAGGGTCGGACGCCATGCTTTGACGCATAGAGTTACGGCCCTTGCCATTCTGAGTTCAAATCCCGCCGAGGTTAACTTTGTCTTTCATCCTTACGGGGTCGATAAAATAAAGTACCAGTAATCTACTGGGATAGTTGCTGGCCTTGCGCCAAACGTAGAAACAATTATCTTTTAGAGTTACGCCCCTTTACTTTCTGAATTCAAATCCTGCAGAGGTTAGCTTTGACGGGGTCGATAAAATAAAGTACCAGTAACATACTAAGGTTGATTTAATCGCCCCCCCCCCCCAAAAAAACCTTTGACCTTGTGCCTAAATCACTTTTCCTTCACTTTTTAAAAATGTTAGTGTGGGATTTGAAGGAGATTTCGCTGCTATGTCTAACGAATCGAACCACCACATAGAGAGATTTTCTCAATCATTGCTGCTTGTTTTATTGCTGCAATTCTAGTTCCTAACTATGTTGTTGATGTTGTTGTTGTTACTGGTGTTATTGTTGTTGTTGTTGTTACTGCTGTTATTGATGTTGTTATTGTTATTGCTGTTATTGATGTTGTAGTGAGAATTTTGTTTTGCTGTTGATTTTATTATTGCTGATTTTGGCGGATCGTGTGGTGGTGGCGGTGGTGGGGTGGTTTCTTGTATCAACGACCGCACCATACCGTCACCAATAGCAACCTCCGACATGATTGGCGGCGAGCGGCGGTGTGCAATGAAGTGTGACCACTGTCGATAAAGTGCAGATAGCCGTAAAGTGGGCTGTGAAACCATGCGTGACTAAAGGCTGGTATCAGATGGATTGAAATAAAGAGTAGGTTAGGGAGAGAGGGGAGAGGAAAGAGAGAGAGAGTGTGTGTGAGAAAGAGGGAGAAAGAAAGACAGACAAGGATAGATAGAAGGATGGAGTGAGAGTAGAAAAGGATGACAGAGGTTAATAGAGAAAAGAGAGCTACAGAGAATAGTGAGAGACTTATAAGGACAAGAGTGAGAGGGAGAGAGATAGAGAGAGAGAGAGAGAGAGAGAGAGAGAGAGAGA
>OZ024745.1:24192521-24200021 GCA_964016885.1 Eledone cirrhosa | reverse complement strand
AAAGAGGATATAGATAAGATAGAGGAGGAAAGCTTATGAAGCGTATATAATGGGGAGAAAGAGAGAGAGAGGGGGGTAGAGAAATACGGAGAGAAGATAAAGAGAGAAAAGAGAGAAGAAGCAAGAGAGATCGAGTGTACGTGACTGATTATAAAACTATAACAGATGGTGTGTATATGTATTTTTACACTCTGTGGCATGTATGTGCGCATGTGAGACTGGTTTCAGAATATGCCACTTCCTCTCTCTCTCACGCTTGTTTTCTCACGTTTCTTTCTCTCTCTTTCTCTGTCTCTCTCCCTCTCTCTCTCTCTCTCTCTCTCTCTCTCTCTCTCTCTCTCTCTCTCTCCCTCTCTCTCTCTCTCTCTCTCTCTCTCCCTCTATCTATCTATCTATCTATCTCTTTCTCCTTTTTACATATATTGAACCTCCGTCATTTGCGATGATGAGTATTCCAGTTGTTTGACCAACGGAACAGCTTGCTCCTGAAATTAACGTGCAAATGGCTGAGAATTGTACAGACACGTGTAACCTTAATATAACTGTCAATATGATTCAGCACGACATGAAAACAATCATTGGAAGCATTTTCCAATAAGAACATGATAATGTGTTTTCTGTCAACAGTACAAAATCTTCGTCATCAATACACATCTCATACTTATAAACAATACACAACTAACCCTCTCAAAAGTTGCTAAAACTACTTCAAAATATCTTATATTTCATGACCACCTCACATATATAACATTATGAAAAATGTTACCAGAACACACTTCAATATTTAACGGCCCTTTACAATCTGAGTTCAAATACTCCCTCCCGAGGTTAACTTTGCCTTTCATCCTTACAAGGTCGATAAAATAAAGTACCAGTAATACACTGGAGTCAATTTAATCGACTTTCCCCTCCACCAAAATTGTTGACCTTGTGCCTAAATCAGAGACCAATATGTATTAGATGTTGATTTCCAACAAATCTCGTGTGTAGATCATCCTGGAGCATTGCCCCTATATCTGCTGTGAGTTTGCTGTTACACACGCACTAACCTCCTACAACTTATCTATTAAATACATAAATGAATAAATAACATGAAAATTTCTATTCGGCTGTTTGTCAAAGATTCCTTCATCAAACATGTCAAGATCTCTAGTTCTCAAATGTGCTATATCCTCTCCTTGGGTTTATTGTGACACTACAACAATGGCCAGTGTTCCTTTTATCTAAAAACAAAATTGTAACCACATTTACCCAAGCTAATTCTATATGTACAGCTGTCTTTAGTTACGTATATGCATGACTCTCAGAAAGCCACATACGTATAAGCTAAAATACGGATTTATATATCGGAGAAAACAGGATATTGTGGCGTACATGAAATGCAGAATAGCAGAAGTGAAGGAAAGTTGCTTGAAGTGATTTCTAGATCCTAATGGCTAGACATAGCTTTCTCTACGTATATATAAGGGTCGGCTGAAAAGATCACATGCTGACCAAGATTCTCTCATGGAATGACCAAATAAGCTTTATTTTTCAACATAATCCCTGGAAAGAAACAATGCAGTTATTAATAAGAAGAGTTGAAAATAATGCATGCAAGATTTCACAGTTCTAGCATCAATCCTTCATAGGTTGAAAAGTTCATAGGCGGACCAAGATACTCTCATGGAAGGACCAAATGAGGTTTATTTTTCAGCATAATCCCTGGAAAGAAACAATGCAGTTTTTAATAAGAAGAGTTGAAAATAATGCATGTTAGATTTCACAGCTCTAGCATCATTCCTTCATAGTAAGCCTATGAATGTTTCAGCCGACCCTCGTACATACAATGCAATGTATTATATAAGTTCATCAAAAGTTATTCCTTAATTCTGTTGTTTCTGTCTGTTCAGTAAAAGTAGACAGCAACACCTCTTTCTATATTTACTCCCTTATCGTCTGCTCGCATCATATTCTTTTAGCGCACCATTAGTGGTGGATTGGCAGTATCGGTAGAGGTCGGACGCCATGCTTTGCAGTAAAGAGTTGCGGCCCTTGCCATTCTGAGTTCAAATCCCGCCGAGGTTAACTTTGCCTTTCATCCTTACGGGGTCGATAAAATAAAGTTCCAGTAATATACTGGTTTATTGCTGGCAAAGAAACAATTATTCTTATTCCCAGTCATTATTTGCCACAGTTCTTCGCATTTTCCTTCCAGTAGTAATATTTTCTCTATATTTATTTCCAATTATTATTTTTTTATTTTTCGTATGTCTTTTTAATCTTTTCATTCCTGTAACTATTTCTATAAAAAGGGTTTCACAATATGTACGTATGTATGTACGTATGTATGTATATATGTATGTATGTACGCATGTATGTGTGTATATATGAACACATGCAAGCATGTATTTATGAATGTATGTAAGTATGTATGTATTTATGTATGTATGCATGTATGTATATATGCATATATGTCTGCATGCATGCATGTATGTACGTACGTACGTACGTACGTACGTATGTATATATATATGTATGTATGTATTTATGTATGCATATGTGCGTGTATGTATGTATACATACATGCATAGATATATATATATATATGCATGTATGTATACACCCCCCCCCCCCACATATATATATATATATGTATATATATGTATATAAGTATGTACGTATGTATCACTCGCTTCATCATTTTGCCCATCATCCTATATATTAGATATATTCTATAATCAATAAAATTTAGTGAAAATTCCCCAGAGGAACGTTCTGAAAACTAAATATATATACGGTCATGTAGTATGTTCAGTCTAGTTTCGATTATCTAAGATTTTCATTGCAATTCAGAGGAAATATACTTCCCACTACGTATGTTTAAAATCTAAAAATTGTAAACTAGGAAGGCAACCCTATTTCTATCAGCTAATAAATTTTAGGGAAAATAGCGACAATGCTGTTGGAAGTAGATCTTGATTTTTAAAGTGAACCGGTGAAAGCTACCAACACGTTTCGATATGATTAGATGTCCGTTTGTATTGGGCTGGCTTTAAAAAAGCAATCAAATCAACATTATATATATATATATATATAAATGAAGTAATTCCGTCGGAAAAGTCCAGGAAAATAGAGAATTACATATACATATATTTATTCTAGGGTTCTTATATATTTGATATACATTTATATATATTTATTCTAGGGTTCTTGTATATTTGATATACATTTAACCTTATCGAACTCTCTTTGGATTTTAGTCTTTGCATTTATTATTATTATTTCATCCTTACGGGGTTGATAAAATAAAGTACCAGTAATGTACTGGGTGATTTCTGGCCTTGTGCCAAAAGTAGAAACAATTATTACTATCTATCTATCTATCTATCTATCTCTCTATCTGCCTGACGCGTGGAACATCGCCGGTAAGATTTTTTGTAAATTTATATACGAAAAACAGAACAAATTGTTTGAAAAAACATATTATTTTGTAGATTAACCCCCAAGCTGAATTGTCAGCTGAATGGTAATCCCATTTTTTGCCCCTTTAGGGGCGAAAATTTAAGTTAAAATTGTTTTAAAATATCAAATTTTGCCAACTATAAAACATGAATAACACGACAAGAACGCTGGAGAACGTCGACAGAGAAAAGAGAGAGAAAGAGGCAGATTTTAACGTTATATCTGCTTCTTCTACTATGGACGTCGCCATAGATACGACTGTTAACAAAGGGAAAAAAATATTGCCACTTGAAGAGTGTACAATTTCTACCGTCGAAGCAGAAAAAAATGAAAACACAGGAATTAAACCCATTAATATACATACACATGAAAAAACAACATCAACAACTCCACAGATACATCTACACACAAAGTTTCACCTCGTCAAGGAACTGAGATTTCCAACACCGAGGCTAACAACGATAACAACAACAACAACAGCAATACCACACAAAAAAAAAATGTCTTTCGCTGAAACAGTGAACAAAAAACAAGATTTTATAAATCTTGACATCTCCAACGCAAGAGATATGCTCCCGCAAGGGAGAAAATTTGTAACTTTCGAACAGAAGGTTGGGTTTAGAATTAACTCACCCCTTGAAATAAAAGTAGACACAGTTCGGAGGACTGTGACCTTTAGGACTGTGTCCAATACCACGAGAAAGCCGATATTTGTTAGTCAAGGAGATATAGAAAATACCTTGAAAGAAATTCTAACAAATATCGAATTTCTCCAACGAGGAAAACAGTACGGAAGTGTTTCCGTACTGTTTAAAAGCGAGGCACTCACCCCAAAACATTCTGTGACACCGATAGCGTCAAAAGCATTCACCTTTTTCCCTACATACATGGGAAAAAGGACACAAAAAATAAAAATATAAATATACCACCAAACATTAACATCTGGTGGATCTTAGCTGGCTTCGTAGAGTCAAAAACTGATATGATTCTTTCGATACGAAAGTCTATTCGACAAAGGTTGGCGGGTACTGATTTGGAGATTCTGGAGAATCTCCAAAATACACGAAAGAGTCGTCATCGATAATAACAACAAAATGAACATTTCGGTAGAAGGACGAACATTTCATTGCTTTCGCTGTGGCAGCACAGCACACCTAAAAGTCTCTTGTCCTTCACAAACACACCACAACAACATCATTAAAAAAACACTATTACCAACACCAACACCAAAACAACCACCACCATCACAAGTACAACGACAGACGAAACGAGCAACCACACCAAAACAAACAGCCACTCAACCAACAACAACAGAAAAAACAAAGACAACACCCCTGAAGAACACAGCCCCATCCCATCCCACTCCAACAACCACTACCACAAACACACACACCGAAACACCACCACCACACAACATACACCTACCCCACACTCCTGACGATGATTATTTATCGACAGATGAAGCTGCTTCTTCTTTAAGTGAAAAAGAGGGAGAGTCGCGGAAATCTAAAAAACAAAAAAAGAGACACCACAAACCCTCAAAACTCCAATCACCAACACCAACGATGAGCTCACCAGTCTGTATGCTAGGACTTTCCGCCCGGGACCTATGGACAACTTCCATAGGTCCATGGCTTGGCAGTGCTACCGAGGAGCTCTACCGATTCGTGACAAGATTTACAGGCACCGACGCCCCGGCAGGGATCCTTCCAAGAGGACGTGTCCAAGATGCGCGCAGGACATTGAAACAGTCCTGCACGCAATTGTACACTGCCCGGGCGTAACAGACCTGTGGAACTATGTAGAACAACTGCTGTCGCGTATGGGACAAATCCAGTTGACTGCCGAGTCCATAGTAAGGATCAAACCGCCAGCCTCTTTCAAAAACGAAAGAGAGGCGGTTTTCCTCTGTACGGTGTCTATGGTGAAAGAAGTTATATGATGGACGAGATTGAGAGGACTGAGGACAGATGCCTTACTCTCCAGACAACAATTGATTCCCTTCTTTAAGTTTCACTTTAGAAGGAGAATCAGAGTGGAGAGAGAGGCACTGCACCCCAGTAAATTTACTGAAAGGTGGGTGAATGAAGCGAAAATGGCCCGAATGATTGGGCCTTCTCTGTTTATAAGCCTGTAGGTTGAAGAAGAGAGAAAAAGGAAGAAAGTGCGCCTGCACAACACGCTCCTGGAGTTGAGCGTTGTTCTATCAACGGGGTATTAAACAACCCATTTGTGGCGCTTCCCCCCTATTAAGGATTTTGATTGTTGTAATTGTTTGTTTTTATATTTTTTACACGACTGTATGTAAAATCCCCGGCATGTCTTTATATTGTCCCCTTTTCTTGTGCGCCCTTGTGGCAAATAAAGAAATCTCTCTCTCTCTCTCTCTCTCTCTCTCTATATATATATATATATATATATATATATATATATATATAATATAAGATCAAAAGATGGTTAAAGGAGTTCAATATATTTTATTATGCGCATTTCAAAAACAAACATCATCAAACAATAATATTTGTGTTTTCATCAGATAAAACAGGAGAACATGATATGAAGGCTAAAAAAACACTTGTTGATAGTGCAGTTTTAAATCAACATATATGTTGATTTAAAACTGCACTATCAAACTGCACTATCAACAAGTGTTTTTTTAGCCTTCATATCATGTTCTCCTGTTTTATCTGATGAAAACACAAATATTATTGTTTGATGATGTTTGTTTTTGAAATGCGCATAATAAAATATATTGAACTCCTTTAACCATCTTTTGATCTTATATTATGCATACTCCAGTCCCACAAACTGTAGAGTGCTTCTTATCCGATATCTGCATTGCTTTATTGTACTACAATAAAACTCACCTCCTACATATATATATATATATATATATATATATATATATATATATATATATATATATATATATATATATATATATATATAATATTAAGGATACTATTTATGGTTATGTATATACTAAAACTTTTTATAGTTATGTATATTTTAAACCTTAAACAGTGAAGGTCAGTAATTTATTACTACCTTATTACCAATAATAATATATATATATATATATATATATACACACACATATATATATATATATATATATATATATATATATATATATATATATATATATATATATATATATACGGACGGGATAACAGGTTATCGTTATAAGCAGTCCACTTAGATGTAGTCCAGTTCGAGTAGTTCGTGTAGTGTATGGTATTAACGTATGGCTTAGTTTGAATCAACAAGACGTTTCCATAGTGATTCTGCGAGTTCGCGGTGATTTCTATGTACTTTATACTTGGAGTAATAATTCTTCAAGAAAGAAGAGTGACATGGTTGGCTATACAATAAGGGCTTTATTCACATTGCTGACAACTGTACCTTTGATCTGGTAGCTATATATATATATATATATATATATATATATATATATATATATATATACGAGGATCGGAATTAAGAGTATTTTCCGCAGTTCACTGTAATAATAATAATAATATTAGCTCAAAGAAGAATAGAGAATTTTCTTCTGAGCTCAAATACAAATATATTACACAAAGCGAAGTGTGTTACACAGTGAGATGTGTGTAAAGAATTATTACAAGTGAGTTTTACCGTTACTGTATAGAGAACAATATCTACAGGTTTAGCAATTAAATAGAAAAAACTAAGTGAGAACCAAATCTCTGAAGTAGAGTTTTAAATTACCAACCTTATAACTATAAATTTGCTGATACGAATCTAGTTCGTTTCACCACATAAATGTGCAGTTTAACAGCCCACAGGATCCTCAGTCAGCAAATGTGGATTCTGTTCACGACACATCTAACCTCATGGATAGAGAGAAAGCTAATATACACGTTGCCCAGAGTAGGGCGAAATCACGTGTTATTTGCATCAAATAACGGCTCTCATAGATTGGGGAAAATGCTAGAGAGAGCAGCCCAACCATTCGAATTTATTAGCTCAACAATTTGCAGCTCGTTAAGTATACGAGGATCGGAATTAAGAGTATTCCGCAGTTCACAGTAA
>OZ024745.1:24185021-24187521 GCA_964016885.1 Eledone cirrhosa | reverse complement strand
CTCTGTATATATATATATATATATATACATATCTTGTTATCATCACGCAGTAGTCCTCTATCAGATATATTTGACGCACCATAACAAATCACGATACATCTCCAGCTATTAAAGTGTCCAGCGACTATAAGCAGCGATATGAGGATATGCAGACAGTCAGACAGACTGAAATCTATTTGTTTACAATACAGGACTCTCTAACTAACTCTCTATCAGCATCTCTACCGATTATTTCCATTATCTATCAATATATGTATGTCCATTTTTCTATCATTTTCTCCCTCTCAGACACACATATGTGTATGTATGAGTATATATATAATTTTTTTCCTCCCTTTTCTCTCCCCGCCTTTTTTTTAATCACTTTTTTTTTAAATGTCTTTACACCACTCCCCCACATACCCTCGAAACTCTCTTCCTACCCCCTTTTCTCCTGATGAAAGGATTATGCCCGAAACGTCGTCCCCCACCCCACACTCTCAAGCGTGAAACTAATAATAATTGTTTCTACTTTTGGTACAAGGCCAGAAAATACCCAGTACATTACTGGTATTTTATTTTATCGACCCCGTAAGGATGAAAGACAAAGTTAACCTCGGCGGGATTTGAACTCAGATAATAAAGGGCCGTAACTCTATGTGTCAAAGCATGGCGTCCGACCCTCTACCGATACTGCCAATCCCCCCGCCCTTGGCGGGAATAATAAAAACATTTATACTGCCTCTTCGATTTTCTGTTTTTTGTTCCCTGTTTACTTTAAAATATATATATATATATAGTTGTGTATAGAGGTAGCTATGGTGCTTCCATAGGCGGTATGCCAAAATTAGCACTCGATATTCATCATAGTAGAGTGTAGATATTATAAAGAAAACGAAAAATCAGTGATGCATCTGGACTTAGTTTATTTCGTGTTACAAATGTTTCGCCGGCATGTAGCTCGAGTCATGGTCCTTGTATGGATCTGGCTGATTCTACTTCCGGAGCAATTTTTTTTGCTCCGGACGAAACACCCGTGTCTGAAAGAACCCGCAGAAGTAGAATCAGCCAGATCCATACAAGGACCATGACTCGAGCTACATGCCGGCGAAACATTTGTAACACAAAATAAACTAAGTCCAGATGCATCACTGATTTTTCGTTTTCTTTATAATATATATATATGTTATATATATATATATATATATATATATATATATATATATATATATATATATATATATATATATATATATATATATATTTATATATATATATATGTGTGTATATATATATATATATATATATATATATATAGTAATATGAAATACGTTCCTTCACGCACAAGGCGCCAAGGTACGCATGTATTGTCCAACCAAATGCCAGTGTGGTTCAATGGCGGGTTAATAAATTAACGAGCCAGAACAAATATAAACAAGGTTTAGCAAATAATGAAAAAGTTTCAAAATAAATTTTAAAAAATTGACTTTACCTACTATAGTTACCTTTACCGATCGGTTTCGAATCCCAAAAATAAAACGGAGACCATACGGCCTTCGTTGCAAAGAAAGATTCTCGTCAGAAGGTTCTTTTCATTCAAAGAATATAAAATTCCTGAATTTAAATCACAAACTAGCGCTATCAAAACTGTTCCTGGGATGAGAGTGGATGAAGAAACAGGTTTATCAAGGGCCGTAGCAAAGATAGAGGCAAAAGGAGGTAGGTCGAACTAGCCACAGCTATTGCTAGCAGCAGTCAGAATGACCAATTTTGCTCTCAACGTTAGTGGAGGTAGTAGTAATATGAAATACGTTCCTTCACGCACAAGGCGCCAAGGTACGCATGTATTGTCCAACCAAATGCCAGTGTGGTTCAATGGCGGGTTAATAAATTAACGAGCCAGAACAAATATAAACAAGGTTTAGCAAATAATGAAAAGTTTCAAAATAAATTTTAAAAAATTGACTTTACCTACTATAGTTTTTAAAATTTATTTTGAAACTTTTTCATTATTTGCTAAACCTTGTTTATATATATATATATATATATATATATATATATATACAGATAAATCCACCAATTAATGGTAGGGTCCAGGCCGTATGAAGAACTCAATGTAATCCGTATGTAGATGTCTTGAAGCAAAGTTTAAAATACAAAATTTCAACGATATAATTCATTGGAAGCAGAGTCAAAATAATACAAATAGTGAAAACAATGAAATTAAACATTTTGTTTAATTTCAAATTATCAAAGTAAGAAAATATACATACGCCTGGCGGATAGAGAAGACGTATGTATATTTTCTTACTTTGATAATTTGTAATATATTTTACATAGATCACTAATAGAATGAACATACGGAGAACTACCCCCCAGAAACGATCGTAAAATAATGACTTTTACTATGAATTACCCGTATTTTGTTTAATTTAATTGTTTTCCCTATTTGTATTATATATATATATATATATATATATATATATATATATATATATATATATATATATATATGTTAATA
>OZ024745.1:24160021-24175021 GCA_964016885.1 Eledone cirrhosa | reverse complement strand
ATATATATATATATATTCATATATATATATATATATATATATATATATATATATATATATATATATATATATATATATATATATATATATATATATATATATATATAGATATAGATAGGTAAATATACACGGGTGTGTATGATTGTGTATAGAAGATTATATTAATAAGAGGAATTCCAACTTTGTCTGATTTACTCGTTTTATTTACAATCCTTTAAAATATATATAATGGTATTATAATGAAATAGTATGATAGAATATTAAATTCTAAGTGTTAATTGAACAAGTACTTTCATGCTTTCGCAATCTTCAGGTTCATGATATGTGGTGACAGTCGAGTTTGCAATTTTCAACTGTAATGAGATGGGTAAATTTCCTACCTTTTATACATTTTATACAGAGAAAAGTGGCTCCAGAATGCAAAGCCCTGTAAACTGTATTTCGACCAATCAGTGTGTAGTTTCACTGAATTACTACAGCTGATTGGTTTAAGCGTCACGGCTGGTTGAGCATGCTAACGACCAATAGTCATATCCAACGTATCAATTGTTTTGCTTTTTTGAAATGATGAAAATAGCATTTTCTATTAATCATCACCATCAACATCACTTTTATTATTATTATTATTGTTGTTGTTGTTGTTGTTAGTGGTCGTGGTCATAGTGGTAGTAGAAGTAATACCCCTAGGCGTTATTATTGTTCATTTAGCTTGGGTTTGAATTTATCAATAAAATTCTTTTCTTTGATTTTTCTCTTGATTTCATTTGGGCTGTGTAATTTGTAGAATGGGAATATTATAAATATTCCCTGACCACATGTTGCCAGGTGGCCGCTTAGGGGTATCTGACGGACATTTGGGTCTCTGATTTGTTGACGGTGTACCCGTGCACGTTCCGATAGTGCATTTCCAGTTTGACCGACATATAGTTCTTCACAATTCGGGCATTTAATGCAGTAAATTAGATTTCTGCTTTTGCAGTTCATATTTGCATTTGTGAATATTTTTCCAGTTTTTGTTTTCATATATTGACCGGCGTGTATGGATTGACATGTGCCGCATCGATTATCATTGCATTTAGATACAGTGAATGATTGGTCTTTGTTGTTAAGGTCAAACTTTGCTTTTGTTAGCAAAACCTGAAGATTGCGAAAGCAGGAAAGTACTTGTTCAATTAACACTTAGAATTTAATATTCTATCATACTATTTCATTATAATACCATTATATATATTTTAAAAGATTGTAAATAAAACGAGTAAATCAGACAAAGTTGGAATTCCTCTTATTAATATATATATATATATATACATATATATATATATTTGTGTGTGTGCGTGTATTAGGTGATTCCGAAGGAAAAGCAAAGGAAAAAAAAGTGCTCTATGTATAGAACAGAGCTATTTAATTAGAAAGTGAACAACACAAAATATAACTACTCCATTACCAAAAGTTTCCGGGTCCCAAAATATGAAATATTTTTTATCCATATATATATATATATATATATATATAGTTACTGTAGAGTTGCAATAAATGCATCCATCGGCGGTATGCCGGTTGAGCACTCCATGCTCGCGCAGAGCAGAGTATATATATTATAATAACGAGGAATCAGTATTGCATCAAATCACAATTTATGAAGATATTACATATGTTTCTCCGTTGATCAGCTGGAAGGGCGATCTGTTACAGAACGAACCTAACTCTTCATTCGAAGGGTCTTCCGATATGTATTATGTTAATACATTGTAATTTGATGCAATATCGATTCCTCGATCCTTATGTGTGCAGACATACAGACCTATCTACCTAGTTGATGTTGTGTAAATTCCAATGAGAGAGTCTTGTGTCTATGTTAGAAACCGACTCTCTCTCTATTGGTAAAAATTTGTGAAATTATAAAACCAGAAGAACATACATACATACATACATACATACATACATACATACATACATACATACATACATAACATACATGGTGATTGCCAACTCGTTTTCGAGTACGCCCACTACTTTATATCCATGTAGGAGAACCCCTACCGATGCGCTGAACGAGTGTGACTTTTTAGTCCAGCCAGCGACTTGAAAACTCTGGTACAAACACTACACTTGTGACAATTATTGACACATAGTGCTGGGCTCATGGTACCATGTGATGACAAGTGCAGAGAGATCTCCAGATATAAAGCAATGCCTGTGCCGTGAAGCTTTTATAGTGAGCAAAGGCACTGCACAAAGCCAGTCCCACTCTCTTAACCAAGATGATATTTACCAAAGAGAAGAACAAGTCAACATCATTGGATACCATCAGAGTTGCAGGTGTTATATTAGAGTTTTCCTTCTCCTAGAATTCTGCCTTGACAAAGGCTAAGGGGTCATCTCTCCCGGTGATTTTGGATGGCCATTGACTCTTAAGAGCTCCTTTGCCCTTTGACAGGTTTTGTTTTTAGTCCTGCAGGATGTCCAAAGTCACCCTCCTCACCAAGAAACCTTGGTGGAGTTACCAGTTTAGTCGCCAACGACCCGACCATGAGACAGGTTGTACTGGGATACATGTTACCAGTAGCACCAACTGGTGACCTGACTCAATATACATTACATACATACATACATTACATACATACATTACATACATACATATAAACATACATACCTGCATTACATATATATATTAAATACATACATATATATACATTAGATACATACATACATTGCATACATACATAAAAATATTCATGCATACATTACATAAATACATTACATACATAATACATAGATAATACATACTTACATTAATATACATACATGCATACATACATACATTTGGGGACTTACATCAGTCCAGACAACATTTGAATGTCGCATCATATCTCTCCGACAACATCTACGAACCTCGAAGCGTAGGGGCCCGTTTCTCGAGCAAGTCTATCTGCATGAAGCAGATAAGATCGTGAGAGTTGGGAAGGAACTCCTTGAGAGATATTCCCTGTGTGATAATCAAAGACTCACGCCCAGGTATGTCGCTCAGCAGTATCGCAGTGAATCCATGGATGAAAAACTGCATGCCTATCAGCAAAAAATCATGCATGGATATGTTGCCAGGAAGCTCCAGAGTGAGAGTAATATAGATAAGGAAAGTAGTCTATCTTGGACCAACAACCGCTATATTGGCTCCCACTTTGAAGGATACGCTTTTGCAATCCAGGAACAGGAGATTAGCACGAAATACCTGATTCACAAAAGAGATAGGGATGCAGGCAAAACACCTAGATGTGATAACAAGTGCAGACTCTTCAGAACTAACATCGAGGATATCACCCATGTCATCCGCAGCTGTCCAAAGATGTCATCGCGGTACTATTTACCTATGAGGCATGATGTAGTGGGCAAAACACTGAACAATGCAGTTCGTAAAAAAGATAGCCCCGATAATAAACACATTAAAAGCTACAACAATGTGGAAGACATCCATGTACATAATATGAAAGTGCACTGGTGGAATATTCCAGTAAAAACCCCAATAAAATGCAGGTATAACAGACCAGGTATTATGATATGGGACAGGGAGAAGAAAACATGCACAGTAGTGGAAATTAGCTGCCCAGCAGATGCCAATATAATATCAAAGATTAGTGAAAAGGAGAATATTTATGCAGAACTGATGAGAAATCTGCAGATACTCCACCCTGATTACACCTTCATATTTATGCCTGTTTAATGGGGCACTGGGATATGTTAGTAACTGCCTCAATACAAATCTTGAGAAGCTAGGCTTCACAGGAACAGGAAGAACACAACTAGTTAAGAAATTACAAGAACACTCCATTAATGGAGCAGTAAAAATATGTAAAACATTCCAAAAATGTTGCATCTAATAACTGCATATAGACATGTCCAGATACAAAGCATATACACATGCACACATACAACTCAAAACATCCACATACACACATACAATAACATCAATATCTACACATGCATGCATACATACATATCTACCTAGTTGATGTGTAAATTCCAATGAGAGAGTCTTGTGTTAGAAACCGACTCCCTCTCTATTGGTAAAACTTTGTGAAATTATAAAACGAGAAGAACATACATACATACATACATACATACATACATGGTGGCTGCCAACTCGTTTTCGAGTACGGCCACTACTTCATATCCATGTAGGAGAACCCCTACTGATGCGCTGAACGAGTGTGACTTTTTAGTCCAGCCAGCGACTTGAAAACTCTGGTACAAACACTACACTTGTGACAATTATTGACACATATTGCTGGGCCCATGGTACCATGTGACGACAAGTGCAGAGAGATCTCCAGATATAAAGCAATGCCTGTGCCGTGAAGCCTTTATAGTGAGCAAAGGCACTGCACAAAGCCAGTCCCACTCTCTTAACCAAGATGATATTTACCAAAAAGAAGAACAAGTCAACATCATTGGATACCATCAGGGTTGCAGGTGTTATATCAGAGTTTTCCTTCTCCTAGAATTCTGCCTTGACAAAGTCTAAGGGGTCATCTCTCCCGGTGATTTTGGATGGCCATTGACTCTTAAGAGCTCATTTGCCCTTTGACAGGTTTTGTTTTTAGTCCTGCAGGATGTCCAAAGTCACCCTCCTCACCAAGAAACCTTGGTGGGGTTGCCAGTTTAGTCGCCAATGACCCGACCATGAGACAGGTTGTACTGGGATACATGTTACCAGTAGCACCAACTGGTGACCTGACATACATACATACATACATACATACATACATACATACATACATACATACATACATACACGCTCCCAAAATGTTATTTTAGAAAAAAACATAATTAAAGTGATATATATTTTTTAATATTCAATAAGAATTTTAAACTTAAACATAAATAAAAATTACATTTAAAAATTTTGAATTTAATTCTTTTATTTATATTTACTATTTTATTAATTTAATATACTATGAATTTAATTCTCATGTGCCTTCAAAATAATTTTTTCTTGAGTATTGAATATTGTCATTTCTAAAAAGATTTCCTTCATTTATACATACATACATATATACATACATACATCAACAACAAAATTAAGGAAGTATCGAAGACAAACAACAAGAAAGATAAACAAACTTTATTCAGTTGTGTATCAGAAGAAACCGAAATTATAAATCGCATTTCCTTTGGAGTTGCGAACTTAATAATGATTTATTTAATTGTTATAAAATGGCAAAAAACATCCCTCCATTGGCTATATGAACAGAATAAAGCTACACTGGAACGAAATACACCCAGAGCTAAATTATTTCACAGCGAAACAATTACGCCAACAAGCGCCGTTTGTTGAACGTAAAAATAAGATAAATAGTATTAATTGTAAGTCCCCCACAACAAACATGGGATCAACAACACGTGCTACAGGTCGCCATGCTACTAGACTTTTTGCAGCCAGGTCGAACAGCGCCTTGAAACAACTATGCCTGTAAGAAACTTGACACCACCTGTACCATCTAAATCTACCTCGAATGCTGGGGAAAACATTATCGATAATAAAAATAATCGAAGAAATTTGACACCACGTGTGTACCATCCGTGTCTACCTGTGGAAAATACTATCGATAATGATAATAATCAAAAGTATAAATAATTGAAAATTTCCCTCAACGAAATCTTCCAGAGAGAAATTAATTCATGTATAAATATCTCTCTTGCTGAACGTATTAAAACGACAATGTTTAATAAAAAAAAAAATAATAATGATATGTTACGTGTTATTAACGAAATAGGGGATGGATATTTACGACGGATAAAAACCCAAACATTTTGGCAAATCAACGCCTGTTTATATGCCTTAGCAACGACAGTGAAGCATTATCTTGGTGATAGTAAAGATATTAACAAGAACAAAACACCGCCAAAAATACCATCATATATAACTAAAATAGAAAAAAAGATTGCTGACCTACGAAAAACCGTAGGATATGGGACAATGCTCCTTACCTGCAAACAAACACAAAAAAACCTCACTCCTCACCAACAAAGAGTGAAAAATAAAATAGAGACGATGTTTGGTAACAGTAGAACCAGAACTCTTCAATATAAGCTGATCACCCTCAAACAAGAATTGAGAGCTGTTAGCGAAAAAAGCCGATACCTGAAGAAGGTAGATGAGAGAAAAGTGCTTAATAAAAGATTCAGACGAAACCAAACATCAATCTATAGAGATATGAAGAACAAAATAATAAGTGTCACTGAGGGCCCCATCCCATAAAGACATAGATTCCTTTTGGAGCAAAATATGGGTGAAAAGAAGAATTTCAACCAAGATGCAGTGTGGCTAAGAGAAATCCGAAAGAACTATTGCTCCTACACTACAACAAAAACATACGAAATAAGTGAGGTAACCTTGAGACTGTGATAGGAAAACTCCAAGATAAGAGAACACCAGGAAGAGACATGATTGTCGGCTACTGGTACAAAAAACTGATATTCTATCGGAGGTATATTATTGATCTCTACCAACAAGTTCTTAAGGGAGATACACTTATACCAGAATGGTTGACATTAGCACAAACATTACTGGTCGCCAAGAACAAAGACACCCACTTGGCAAAAATCTACCAACCCATTGCATGCCAGAACCTGATGTATAAGATATATACAGCCTGCCTGAACCTATTCCTCCAAGATCACTGTGAAAATAATAACATCATCACAGATGAACAAGCAGCTGGAAGGAAAGGGGTTTGGGGATGTGCTGAACAACTCCTAATCAACAAAACTCCGATGTCGGAGGTGCGACAACTTAGGAGGAATATAGCTATTGTCTGGCTGGACTACAGGAAAGCTTTCGATTTTGTTCCCCACTCTTGGATAACAGAGGCCCTCCAACTTGCTAAAGTCCCAGACATTATTGTCTTCTTCTTGGGCTACTATCCTACAATGCAGTTCGTAAAAAAGATAGCCCCGATAATAAACACATTAAAAGCTACAGCAATGTGGAAGACATCCACGTACATAATATGAAAGAGTACTGGTTGAACGTTCCAGTAAAAACCCCAATAAAATGCCGGCATAACAGACCAGATATTATGATATGGGACAGGGAGAAGAAAGCATGCACGGCAGTGGAAATTAGCTGCCCAGCAGATGCCAATATAATATAAAAGATTAGCGAAAAGGAGAATATTTATGCAGAACTGATGAGAAATCTGCAGATACTCCACCCTGATTACACCTTCAGATTTATGCCTGTGGTTATTGGGGCACTGGGGTATGTTAGTAACTGCCTCAATACAAATCTTGAGAAGCTAGGCTTCACAGGAACAGAAAGAACACAACTAGTTAGGAAATTATGTAAAATATTCCAAACATTTTGCATCTAATAACTGCATATACCCTTGTTCAGATACAAAGCATATACACATGCACACATACAACTCAAAACATACACAGCAACACATACAATAACATCCATATCTACACATGCATACATACATAATCTACCTAGTTGATGTTGTGTAAATTCCAATGAGAGAGTCTTGTGTCTATGTTAGAAACCGACTCTCTCTCTATTGGTAAAAAAATTTGTGAAATTATAAAACGAGAAGAACATAAATACATATATATGTGTGTGTGTGTGTGTGTGTGTGTGTGTGTGTGTGTGTGTGTGTGTGTGTGTGTGTGTGTGTGTGTGTGTGTGTGTGTGTGTGTGTGTGTGTGTGAGTGTGTGTGTGTGTGTGTGTGTGTGTGTGTGTGTGAGTGTGTGTGTGTGTGTGTGTGTGTGTGTGTGTGTGTGTGTGTGTGTGTGTGTGTGTGCGTGTGCGTATGTTTCTGAAGAAGATGGTCGATCGAACAGGCATTGTGTCTGTGGCTAGAATTAGGTTATAGACGAGCCACTAACATGCTAGTCGATACATAGATGTTCAACGATGAATCAACCCTCTGAAACGATCATAAAACAATGAACTAATTAACTACCTACGTCTGACTTCTGTCTGTCATTCATTGTTCTATGCAGAAACACATCTCCCTCTCATCATATACTCTACTATCTTAGAACGGAAGGAGTTGTATAAGATAATGTTGTCCTAGATATACAATGCCTGGAAGATAATACATAACTGACACCTTTGATCATAACTCTGAGGGATCAGTGCAACCGCATTAGCAACATAACTATCCCTGGCGAAAACACCACCCGAGCATCCCCAATAGCATCACTACCAGAAATAATTATTGAGGGAGCTTCTGCGTGGTCCCTCGATATGTAAAAAAGTACACTCTCCTCTCCCTCAAATTGCACCTTATTGTCTTTAAAAGAAACAATGACAGTATATACGACATTGTGTACAATATATCTTGACATCTATATATACTGTATCTGAAATAAAAGAAGGGATAATTACGGCAAGAATACGTTTGATTATAAGTCTGCTCGATTATTGCTTCTTTTGATATTGGACTACAATAACAACAATTGTTACAACAGCAACAACTGTAACAGCAGCAGCAACAGAAGGTTATCTAACTGTTACAACAGCAACAACACGTTCTATAACTATAACAACAACTGTTAAAACAACAAAAAGTTATATAACTGTAACAGCAGCAGAAACAAAAAGTTCTATAACTGTAACAACAGCAACAACAAATTCTATAACTGAAACAAGAACTGTTACAACAACAAATTCTATAACTCTAACAACAGCAACATTTATCAAATACTTTGACAAGCACCAAAACTGAAAATGTATTTTCTTGACAGTATTTCTATTTAGTCAGCATTATAGCAACTCTTGTTGTTTTTCCTCTTCTTTCCTTATATTCTATAGACGTGTTTAATATTACAAATAAAACAGAGATCAATGTCCTAAAGTTTTCCATAATCTGCAAAATAAAGTTAAAAAAAAAAGTATTGTTAGACCATTGATTAATAATCAGCTTTGCGGCTTTAAAGTGAAAGAAAACGGAGATAGGTCTTCTGGAAAGATATTTGCATATGTATGTATGTATGTATGTATGTCTGTATGTATGTATGTGTGTGTATGTATGTATGTATGTATGTATGTATGTATGTATGTATGTATGTATGTATGTTGGGTAAGAGAGTGGGACTGGCTTTGTGCAGTGCCTTTGCTCACTATAAAAGCTTCACGGCACAGACATTGCTTTATATCTGGAGATCTCTCTGCACTTGTCGTCACATGGTACCATGGGCCCAGCACTATGTGTCAATAATTGTCAGAAGTGTAGTGTTTGTACCAGAGTTTTCAAGTCGCTGGCTGGACTAAAAAGTCACACTCGTTCAGCGCATCGGTAGGGATTCTCCTACATGGAATAAGGTAGTGGCCGTACTCGAAAACGAGTTGGCAGCCACCACCATGTATGTATGTGTATGTATGTATGTATGTATGTATGTATGTATGTATGTGTATGTATGTATGTATGTATGTGTATGTATGTATGATAGATAGATAGATAAATATGCTTGCACACATACATACATATATTTATCTATATGTATGCTAATGTGTGTGTGTGTGTATGTGTGTGTTTTTTGTGTGTCTGTGTGCTTGTGTGTCGCAGTGGATAAGCTTGCTGATATAAAGACAAGTATCTATTTCACACATTCTTTCACATTAAATAGTAATCTACCATATCAAAATTTTCCTACTATTAATAGATAAACATTCCTCCTATATCCACAGTCACACAAAATGATTTAAAGTAAATAATTTAAATTTAAGCTATAGTTGTACGACCAATATGAGAAACTTAATCAATTAATTTTAAATGAAGTGATTGCAGAAATAGATACATGCTCTCTTAATCAGTCATGAAAATCAGAAGTGATTATCTATGAAGCAGAAGTCAGCTCTACAAAATCAAATGTAGACACCAAACATAAATATTATGCCGGTATTGTGGAAGGTAATTTGAAATAAATTTATCCCAAGCATAGTTTCTCCATCAGAAACATAGAAATGAAGAACGTAACTAAATTTTCTAATTGTGTCTGGACATTGAAAAAAATGTGGTTCTCCATTCGACATCAAATGAAAGAACCTAAAAAGAAAAATGGGAATAAAACCTGTGAATGATGTACATCTGAGAAGAAACATATTTAAGGAAATCTGTTGTCTACTATTATCAAATCAGATATAACCAGTAAATGCAGATACTTTGGGAAATATATGTTGGAAAGTTAGCAAGACATACTACCATACATCTGAATGAATTTAATACACAGGTAAATACCACTTAAATAAACTTACATATACGGATAATTCCTTCCTTCTTTAATATTATATTTTAAATATAAGGGCGGTGGATTGGCAGTATCAGTAGAGTGTCGTAACTCCATGCTTTGCAGCAAAGAGTTACGACCCTTTATGATCTGAGTTCAAATCCTGTTGAGGTTAACTTTGCCTTTTATCCTAACGGGGTCGACAACATAAAGTACCAGTAATACACTGGAATAATTGCTTGCCTTGTGTCAAAAGTAGAAACAATTATATTTTAAACATAAAACTTATATTAAATTTTCTTTTATAACTTCCAAATGAGACATTTAATCCCTTAATAGTATAACTACTTTTGTACCCTCTTAAAGTACGTACAATAGCTGCATAGATACATAAATACTGAATAGTTAGAATAAGAGGACAATATATGAATGGCTTGGAAACATTTCTTTGACACAACATTTGCATACGCACTTATTTTTTATTTTAACCACCTGTTATTTCCATATTGTTATTATCAAAAGTAAAAATACATGGTGGATAGTTAGTACGGCACAGCACCATCTAACTGGTATGGTGGAAGTAAATTCGGGTCCTAGTACAGCCATATCTAAAATACCGATGCTGCTTCCTAACGAGCTGAAGCTATGAAGATTGTTGCTGGTGAGGAAGAAAGAAACAAGATAGCGCTCTTCATGTAATATTTAACGTCACGGTTACTTTGTTTGTTTCTCTAAAAAGCGGCATTAATTATATTGTCAAAAAATCTCAATTATCTCCCTTTTTGATGGCAGTGTATTGGAATTGGTAGAGCGTCGGACAGACGTGCTTTGAGACAGATGTCTTTTCTTTATACATACCTTTTAAAGAACTAGTGTGTTGGTGTAGTCTACTCCGAAACAGATTACCCGTCAGGCTGAAGAAAGAGACGGTGCTGTTAATATTTTTTATTGGAGAGGCAGGATACACAACCCAGGCTCTCATGCATTAGTGGTCATTGTCTTATAACTACAGATATCTGAATTTCTAATTTTAGTGTTAAACAATCAGCTGAAACGTTCATAGGCTGACTGTGAAGGAGCGATGCTAGAGCTGTGAAATGTATATTGTATACATTAATTTTAACTCTTCTTGTTAATAACTACATTGTTTCTTTCAATCAACTATGTTGAAAAATAAACCTCATTTGATCATTCCATCTTGGTTAGCTTATGAACTTTTCAGCCTATCCTTGAATATACACACACACACACACACACACACATATATATATATATATATATATATATATATATATATATACGTTATTCCGGGTTGAATCGGAGGTAACCACAGTAAGTAAGGTACTCAATACATAGCAGAGTATAAAAGTTTTAATATAGATGAGATTTTACAGGACTAGAACTGTTTCATTCATTAGAAATCATCAGGAATCTGGGTATCAAAAAATAAAAATGGTATTTATAGGTCTCTACAAGTGGTAGGAGAGGGTGGGGAGTGGGATGGGTGTAGGTCATTGGTTGATAGAAAAGGGAATTCATTAAAAGCTAATTCTACAAAGCTATAGTTTATTTTTATTTTTATTTATTTATGTTTTTAGAGTAACAAGGGCAGACAGAATTCTATAAACAGGTTCCGGATGGCATACCATTCCTTGTCATTAAGTTTCTCTTAAGCTAACAGATGTCTATAAGATCAGTGGGGGGTCAGTCATGGTCGATAGAATTAAAGAAAAGGGAGATTCTTTAAAAGCTAAAATCATTAAGGTTCTACTAAGTGACAGAGGTTTAGAGGATTCTGAAGACAGATTCAAAATACTGAGTGCATATCTTACAATTATCTTCGAACTTCTCTTAAACTAATCAACTATATGCCACAAATCAACAGACATAAATAAATAAAAATAAAAATAAACTATAGCTTTTAATGAATTCCCTTTTCTATCAACCAATGACCTACACCCATCCCACTCCCCACCCTCTCCTACCACTTGTAGAGACCTATAAATACCATTTTTATTTTTTGATACCCAGATTCCTGATGATTTCTAATGAATGAAACAGTTCTAGTCCTGTAGAATCTCATCTATATTAAAACTATATATATATATATATATATATATATATATATATATATATACGAGGGTCGGTTGAAAGGTTTATAGACTGAGTATGAAGGAATGATGCTAGAGCTGTGAAATCTGACATGAATTAATTTTAACTTTTCTTATAAATTAATACATTGTTACTTTCTAGGAGCTATATTGAAAAATAAACCTCATTTGGTCGGTCCATGAGAGTATCATAGTCACCTTATGAACTTTTCAGCCGAACCTTGTAATATTTACTGAGCATCTCGTTTGCAATAATATATTTTCAGTTGAATAATTTGTGGAATCTGTTATCTTCGTGTAAGCCTCTGCTGATTGGTGAGAGGAATTCTTTCGTCACAGACATTGATACAACACTAAATAAACAAATAGAATCCATTCAGAAGTACACAGGAATACAATTCTTGATGTTTCATTCATGGAAAACAGACAAAACAGCTGATATGATGTCACATATTACATGGCACGCCGCTATTATATATATCTATAAAGAATATATCTATATGTCTATAAACTTGTACACCCCCACAAATATATACATATAGGCCCTGGACGGAAAGTCCTCCCGAACAGACTGGTCAGTTCGTCCTCCTCGATGCCTAGAGTTTCCCCGAGAACATCGTCGCACTTATCCTCCACTAATCTCCTATAGAATGTCGAAGTAGAGTCTCCGCTGATTGCCGTTTCCGCTTGGTAGAGGGCTGTGAGCGCCTGTAGGCACTCGAGGTGCCAGGCACCCATTTTTGGTCTTCGCTTGACCCAGGACTGCAGCTCTGTTAGTGAGACGAGTTGTGGAAGAGCTTGTCTCAAACGACAGCCACACAGATAGATAGATAGATAAATAGATAGGTATATAGATATATTTCTTTATTTGTCACAAGGGCGCACAAGAAAAGGGGACAATACAAAGACACATGCCAGGGATTTTACATACAATCATGTAAAAATATTGAAACAAACAATTATAACAATCGAAATCCCCAATAGTAGGGAGGCGCCACAAATGGGTGTTTAATACCCCGTCGATAGAACAACCCTCAACTGCAGGAGCGTGTTGTGTAAGTGCTCCTTTCTTCCTTTTGCTCTCTTCTTTAATCCACAGGCTTATAAACTCGGGCCATTTTCGCTTCATTCACCCACCTTTCAGTAAATTTACTGGGGTGCAGTGCCTCTCTCTCCACTCTGATTCTCCTTCTAAAGTGAAACTTAAAGAAGGGAATCAATTGTTGTCTGGAGAGAAAGGCATCTGTCCTCAGTCCTCTCAATCTCGTCCACCATATAACCTCTTTCACCATAGCCATTATTCAGAGGAAATACGCCTCTCTTTCGTTTTTGAAAGAGGCTGGTGGTATGATCCTTACTATGGACTCGGCAGTCAACTGGTTTGTCCCATACGCGACATCAGTTGTTCTGCATATTTCCACAGGTCGCTCACGCCCGGGCAGTGTACAATTGCGTGCAAGATGGTTTCAATGTCCTGCACGCATCTTGGACATGTCCTCTTTGAAGGATCCCTGTTCGTGCCTGTAGATCTTGTCACGAACGGGTGGAGCTTCTCGGTAGCACTGCCAGGCCAGGGACCTCTGGAAGTTGTCCATAGGTCCCGGGAGGAAAGTCCTACCAAACAGACTGGTGAGTTCGTCGTCTTCGACACCTAGAGTCTCTCCGAGCACGTCGTCGCCCTTGTGACGTACTAACCCTCTATAGAATGTCGAAGTGGAGTCTCCACTGATTGCCATCCCCGCTTGACAGAGGACTGTGAGTGCCTGAGCGCATTAAATGTGCCAGGCGCCCATCTTCTCCGGTCTCCGCTTGACCCAAGACTGCAGCACCGTCATCACTGACGGAGCTGCAGCCGTGGGTCAAGCGGAGACCGATAGATTGATAGAAAGTGTATAACACGAATTTGTGTATACACACACATACACACTTCCCTACATATATCCGCACATACACACTAACACACACACACACACATGGATGATCTGTCTTTCTGACCAGTTGTGGGTGTTTCCACGAGTATTTCGTGTTATATGTGTTCTGAAATGCATTAATGGTCCTTATATGTGCTGGTATGCTAAATGAGTCGTTAGAACGTCAAATAGAATGCTTAGCTGTATTCACTTCGGCTCTCTGTGCCAGAAACTTCCGCTATCCGTTAAGATAACACGTGTGAAATAAACAAACGCAGCAACAACAACAACAATAATACTACTGGTTTCTGATTTAGGCACAAGGCTAATAATATCGGGGGAGGGGAATGACGATTAAATCGATTCTGGTGCATTACTGGTACTTTGTTTATCGACCACAGAAAATAGCCAATATATAGACAAACACAGAGACATATTACAGTGATATAATTCATACTTAATCACGTATTACATACAAACAGAAACACATACAAACGCACACCTCACAGATACATGCCTAGGTGCACTTCAGTTAAATACAAACAAGAAGCACTCCGAAATTTGCTAGCATTCGTTAACATGAAAAATGTATGCATGAACATACAAAATCACACACACACACACACACAAACACACACACACACGCACAAGTACAAGCACTAACACACAAAACATACATATGCTCACATGTCTACACATGTATTTGCATATAGAAAACAATACATACGCATAGAATAGAATATAA
>OZ024745.1:24142521-24150021 GCA_964016885.1 Eledone cirrhosa | reverse complement strand
TACACAAATATGACCCTCCCCAAGTATAACAATATTTGTTTCGACACACGATTTCATATCAAAAACCTCGCAAAACTATATATATATATATATATATATATATATATATATATATATATATATATATATATATATATAACGAAGGAAATGTGGTAAGGTACCAGGTGGACCAAAGTACTCAACGCACCAAAGTACTCAATACTTGGGGTAGTAGAGTGGGTAATAGGAACCAGTAAGACCCCAACGGCTGAGCTCTGGGTGTCGGTGAGCATGTCCAGCTAACCTCTGTCACATTTGAGCTGACTTTTGGGAGGCTCCCATACAGCTCTGAGTTTTTCATCCTCAGTGTATACTGATTAATGTTCAGAGCCCTCCTCAGCATTCTCGTGTAGCACCCATCCACCATCTGAGTGAGTTTCTTGGTCAGTGTCCAAGTCTCAGACCCGTACAGCAGCACAGACTCCACTACAGTAATGAAGAGGCGGATTTTCAGGTCTTTACGAAGGTCCGACTTCCACACCGATCTCAACCACATCATCTTCCCTATGTATTCCCAATCTTTGCTCCCAAATACTAGAAGTCCTCAACCAATTCCAGCGGCTTCCCGCCTACATTAGTGATCCCCTCTGGCTTCTCAACATTCTCTACCAGATATTTTGTTTTAGTCTCATTCATTCTCAACCCCACACTCATCGACACAGTCTCAATCTCCTGCATCAAATCCTCTGCTTCCTTCACTGTATTTGTCACCAAAACTATGTCGTCGGCAAATTCAGCATCCGATACCTTTTTCGCCCTAACTCTCCTGCTCTGAGCCGGTGCTACAGTAAAGCCAAAGTCCTGGTGTTTCTCCAGTGCAAGGCGCATACAATAATCCACTACGATGTATATATATATATATATATATATATATGTATGTATATATATGTATGTATATATATGTATATATATATATGTATGTATATATATATATATATATATATATTTATATATATGTATGTATATATGTATGTACATATATATATATATGTATATATATGTATGTATATATGTATGTATATATATTTATATATTTATGTCAGGTCACCAGTTGGTGCTACTGGTAACATGTATCCCAGTACAACCTGTCTCATGGTCGGGTCGTTGGCAACTAAACTGATAACCCCACCAAGGTTTCTTGGTGAAGAGGGTAACTTTGGACATCCTACAGGACTAAAAACAAAACCTGTCAAATGGCAAAGGAGCTCTTAAGAGTCAATGGCCATCGAAAATCACCGGGAGAGATGACCCCTTAACCTTTGTCAAGGCAGAATTCTAGGAGAAGGAAAACTCTGATATAACACCTGCAACCCTGATGGTATGTAATGATGTTGACTTGTTCTTTTTGGTAAATATCATCTTGGTTAAGAGAGTGGGACTGGCTTTGTGCAGTGCCTTTGCTCACTATAAAAGCTTCACGGCACAGGCATTGTTTTATATCTGGAGATCTCTCTGCACTTGTCATCACATGGTACCATGGGCCCAGCAATATGTGTCAATAATTGTCACAGGTGTAGTGTTTGTATCAGAGTTTTCAAGTCGCTGGCTGGACTAAAAAGTCACACTCGTGCAGCGCATCGGTAGGGGTTCCCCTACATGGATATAAAGTAGTGGCCGTACTTGAAAACGAGTTGGCAGCCACCATGTATGTACGTATGTATGTATGTACGTACGTATGTTTGTATGTATGTATATACGCATGTATGTGTATGTATCTATGTTTGTATGTATGTATATGTGTAAATATGTATATTATGTAACTAACAATATACCCGCTTAAATGTATGTGTCATTCACTCTCTCTAAATAAGGTGGTTTAGAAAATGATGAGACATAAACACTCTCCTACATACACGTACATATGTATATCCATATATATATATATATATATATATATATATATATATATATTGAGAGAGAGAGAGAAAGAGAGAGAGAGAGGCAGAGATTTGTGTGTGTATGTATGTGTGTGTTTTTATATATATATATATGTATGTGCGTGTGTCGTTTGTATTGTGATCCCACTGTGATATTTCTTCATGAAACCAGTATTTTTTTTTTAAAGTATTAGTGTATCACATCACTTTGATAGGAAGTCACACAAATTCAACCGGCAAATGTAGGCACACATAAGAAAATATATGAGGGATAGTTAAACCGAAATAATAATAATAATAACTGGTGAACAGATTCTCGGAAGGGTTTTCGTGTTCACCTACGTGATCACAAATATGAAACGCCATTTTTTTTCAAACCTTACAAGAGAAGACGGGGTTCCCTTCGTGTTAGGTATATTACTTATATATAAATTGTATTAATTTTCTATTTGTTGGCTAATTTTGTTATTTTACTCTTTTCTTTAATAATAATTGTTCCTTTCATTAATATTTTTTGTATATGTATATATATATATATATATATATATATATATATATATATATATATATATATATATATATATATATATATATATATATATACATATATATACATATATATATACATATATTTATATATATATATATATATATATATATATATATATATATATATATACATATATATACATATATATATACATATATTTATATATATATATATATATATATATATATATATATATGTGTGTGTGTGTGTGTGTGTATATAGATAGATAGATAGATATGTATATATATATATATATATATATATATATATACATATACATATATATATACGTATGTATATATATATATATATATATATATATATATATATATATGTGTGTGTGTGTGTGTGTGTGTGTGTGTGTGTATATACATATATATATATATATATATATATATATATATATATATATATATATATATATGAATATATATATATACACACACGCATTATCACTGTATGGATGAACACATGACATGCATTCTCTCTTAAGGTGATGCACTGTATTTCATCAGTTGACATCTTAAGAAATATAGATGTTACATAGAAATAGGTAGAGTTATATATATATATATATATATATATATATATATATATATATATATATATATATATATATATATATATGTATGTATGTATGTATGTATGTATGTATGTATGTATGTATTTATGAATGTATTTATGAATGTATGTACGTATACATATACGTATGTGTGTAGGTGTATACACGCACATTATATATATTCATATGCACTTATATACACAGATATGTATATGTATATGCGTATGTATATATGTATGTATCTATGTATATATACGTATATATATATATATATATATATATATATATATATATATATATATATGTGTGTGTGTGTGTGTGTGTGTGTGTGTGTGTGTGTGTGTGTGTATATATAAATGAAAGGGTTACAAAGGAGAATACATACTGTTAGAACATGTTTATACAAAAGCATCTACATATATATATGTATGCATGTGTGTGTATGTGTGTGTATGTGCGTGGGGGAGGGGGTGTCTATGTGTGTATAGCTGATGTTAATCTAAGTATTCGCTGTGACGAAATCAGTAGGAGACTGAAAGGAAAAAAACCAAGGAAAAGACAAACCAAGGAAAAAATAATAACTAGAAAAAGTCAAAAATAAAAGTAGAGTGTTAAAAGTCAGACAGCTTTAAAGTAAAGAAAAAGAAAGGAAAGCAAGAAGGCAGTTGAGTGAAGAGTTTCCGCCGCTTGTGAATTAAGCAGTAGAAAAAGTTTGTTGTAATGTAACCTAGTTAGGTGACAAGGTGGGGGATAATCCAGTGATATTCTAAAGTCCATCATACTGGAAGTATATCGATGTTATCACAAAGGTTTACTTTTGCAAGTATGTCCTGTTTGTCCAGCTTTCTATATATCTATCTGTCTGTTTGTCTATCTATCTGTCTATCTATCTATCTGCGGCACTGTGGACGTAGAGTAATCGTAGCGGAACATCTAGATCGTACCTAGATAGGGTTCTAGTTAGAAATAAGGATAGGGACATGTTAAGCTGTCCACAAATGTTCATGGTTGCCTATTCAGATCACAAACTAGTGACCTGCATGGCCAACCTTGATAGAACCCATAGACAAGGACCCGGCTACTGGAAGCTGAACTTGTCGTTACCGACAAGCAAAGCCTACAGTAGACGGATTAGCACTTTCGTTAAACAACACTTGACAGGGGCCATTGTCAACAACAGATGGTGGTACTCTCTCAAGAGGGCAGTTAGATTAGACTCGATAGTTTTTAGTAAAGAATTAGCGTTAGATAGAAATAGAACTGAGAAGGAACTGGTAGATAAAGTAGAAGAGGCAATTAGAAGTGGCAACGTAGCCAGCGTGCTAGCAACTGGAACGGCCTTGGACCAGTTCTTCGACGCAAAACACGAGGGCTGCGTTGTCAGAAGCAAAATACGTGCTCTGGGAAAAGAGGGAGCCAAAGCTGTTAGCTGGGCCCGAGTGACGGAGGGAAAAAGTGGCAACAAGTCCACGATTCGGTCTTTGAAGGACCAAAACAGATGCATGATACGTGAGCCGAAGCAGATGTGTGCGGCTTATTAGCGGCACTTTGCTCAACTGTTCGGGAGGGGCGGCGCGCCGGGAGAGGCTATGGATTTCGGTCCATACCTCGACGGCCTACCGCGACTCTCGGGCAGCTAGGTAAAGTTCTGCAAAAAGCCGATTTCAGCCGCTGAGATAGGGGACGCGCTGAGCCAATGCGGCAAACGCAAATCTCCAGGTCTCGACGGTCTACCCTACGAATTTTACGTAGCAATGCCGGACTTATTCTCCGGTCTCCTGGAAGCGGTCTACTGCAACTGGCAACAGAACGGGAGAATTCCCAGTTCTGTAACCGGGGGCGTGGTCACACTAATCAGGAAGGACGAGAATAAGGGGGATGACATAGGCAACTTCAGGCCTTAACTCTGCTAAACACAGGGTTACAGATTTTGGTCAAGGTGTTGGCAAAGAGGCTGGCGCTTGTCCTCGAGAACCTGGTGGGAGAAGCGCAGACATGCGCAATCCCGACCAGGTCCATACACGACAACCTCCACCTCATGCGATACATCATAGAGAGGGTAGGGTGTAAACCCGACTTCGGTGGGGCCCTGATCAAATTGGATCAGTCTAAGGCTTTCGATAGGGTTGACCATCGTTACCTGGATGCGGTGCTCGAGGCAGCAGGCTTCGGACCCGTGTTCAGGGGCTGGATTACTGCAATGCACAACAGCAACATCTGCTCAAGGGTCAAGGTGAACGGCTACCTCTCGGAGCCGTTCCATATTACGCGATCCATTCGACAGGGATGCCCTCTCTCCTCCCTTCTGTACGTACTGACGCTCGAGCCACTACTGCGGAAGCTGGAGCTATTGCAGGGCATCCCTCTGGAACCGGGACTGCGGAAAGCGACGTCAGCCTACGCCGATGACGTGACAGTAATGGTGTCGAGCGCCTCGCAAATCGAGGAAGTCGGCACCTTACTGAAGGAATACGAAAGTTTCACAGGAGCGAAGCTGAACCGGGACAAGTCCATCGGTTTGCAACTCGGATCGTGGAGAGGCAAACCGATGCCTTGCGATGGCGTCGTCGGACGCTGGACGGAAGGACCGGTAAAGCTGCTCGGGGTCTGGTTTGGTCCGGACCTCCAGGTGGAGAAGAACTGGAACGAAGTGACGGCCAAGGTGTTTGCACTCACCCAGAAATGGGCCGAGTGCAAACTATCCTTGAAAGGTCGAGCGGAGGTGGCGAACACTTTTATAGCGTCCGCCATCTACTACTGCTTGACCGTCGTGCCTTGTCCAGCCAAAACGCTCGCCAAAATGGAGCGCGCGCTCTTCCGATTCCTTTGGAAGAGGCGGGCTCCTTTGGTGAGGAGATCCATCTGCTGCCAACACCCTTCTGACGGAGGGCTGGGGATGCCGTGGTTGACGATGCGAAAACACGCGCTCAGGCTGCGGCATCTCTACGTATTCTTCACCGGGCAACCGGTGTGGGCCCCGTTCGTGAGGCGAGCCTTCCCACGACTCGTCTCGCTGACCGAGCTGCAGTCCTGGGTCAAGCAAAGACCGAGGAAAATGGGTGACTGGCACATCGAATGTGCTCAGGCGCTCACAGCCCTCTGGCAGGCGGACCCGGCGATCAGTGGAGACTCCACTTCGTCATTCTATAGGGGGTTGATCCGCAGCAAGTGCGACGACGCGCTCGGTGAAACTCTAGGCGTAGAGGAAGATAAACTGGCCAGTCTGTTCGGTAGGACATTCCGCCCGGGACCGATGGACAACTTCCAAAAGTCCCTGGCCTGGCAGTGCTACCGAGGAGCTCTACCAGTTCGAGATAAGCTCTACAGACATGGGCGCCCGGGCAGGGACCCTGCAAAAAAGATCTGTCCGAGGTGCGTGCGAGACGAAGAAACCGTCGCGCACGCATTCATACACTGCGCGGGCGTCACTGACCTGTGGGGCTATGTAGAACGACTATTGTCGCAGGTGGGACCAATCCGGTTGACCACCGAGTCCATTGTCATGATCAAACCGCCACCCTCCTTCAAAAACGAAGGAGAGGCGGTTTTCCTTTGTGTGATAGCTATGGCGAAAGAGGTTGTATGGTGGACAAGGTTGAAAGGGCTGAGGTCAGACACCTTTCTCTCCGGCCAACAACTGATTCTTTTTTTCAAATACCACTTTGGAAGAAGAATCAGGATGGAGAGAGAGGTGCTGTACCCCAGCAAGTTTTATGAAAGGTGGGTGAAAGTGGCGAGAATGGCCCGAGTGAATGGGCCTTCTCTCTATATCAGCCTGTAGGTTGAGGAAAAGGAGGAGGAGAGGAAAGAAGTACAAACTCTTCGTACTCCTGGAGATGAGGGTTGCACATTTTTTCGGGGGTATGTGTTACCCATATAAACTGTCTCCCCCTATTGGGGAAAATCGACTAACTTTTAAAATTACATTTGTGATAACATTTTACACGTTTTTATTGTATGTAAACTTCCCCGTTTGTATTTGTCCCCTTCTTTTGTGCCCCTCTGGCTAATAACGAAACATATCTATCTGCGGCACTTTGCGCGACTGTTTGAGCAGAACGACGGTGCACCGAACGAGGCAATGGACTTTGGTTCATACCTCGACGGCCTGCCGCGTCTCTCGAGCACGGACGCCGAGTTCTGCGAAAGACCGATCACAGCCACTGAGATATGGGACGCTCTGGGCCGCTGCGGGAAACGCAAATCACCCGGTCTAGATGGTCTAGCCTATGAGTTTTACATAGGCATGCCGAACTTGTTCTCTGGCTTCCTCGAAACCGTCTACTGCAATTGGCAGGCAGAACGGGACAATTCCCAGTTCTGCAGGCAAGGGCATAGTAACGCTGATCAGGAAAGACGAGAAAAAGGGGGACGAAATAAACAATTTCAGTCCCATAACTCTGCTCAACACAGAGTTAAAGATTTTGGCCAAGGTGCTAGCAACGAGGCTGGCGCTTGTCATCGAGAACCTG
>OZ024745.1:24110021-24125021 GCA_964016885.1 Eledone cirrhosa | reverse complement strand
GAACGTTCGAAAGTATATACTTTCCTTATGAAAATTAACGGCTGAGCAGCCTAATTTGCATATCGAGTGAGTTAAATCGGTCAGGCGCACCGAAAACGATGAGTTGTAATAAAATGAAAACGAAATTTCATTTCTCACTCTTAGTACGGCACTTACATAAATGTAAGTATGTATGTATACGTACATACATATATGTATACAGACGTAAAATAACATGCATATATATATATATATACATATATAGATACAGGTACACAGACATATATGTACGCATAAGTTTAGCGGACGCTTATTATAGCGCCCGCTTTGTTCATTTGTAAACAAACTGAACAGCCTGAATTTATGCCGCACGGTGTTAAGGCAACCACGTCACCTTTTTTTTTTTTTTTTTTTTTTTTATGTAAGTGCCGTACTAAGAGTGAGAAATGAAATTTCGTTTTCATTTTATTACAACTCATATATATATATATATATATATATATATATATATATATATATATATATATATATATATATATATATATATATATATATATATGAAAATATGGGTGAGAAGAATACTGCTGGTTGCACATGGATAACATGTTATAAAATGAATCCCTCATCAGTGATTTACCAAACGATCATGGGTATTTCATCGCATTAAAAATCATATACCTCACGTTGGAGCGATAATAACTAAAATAACTTATTAGGACAATAGAAACGCGTAAAGCGAGTGAGACAAGTAAACAACACAGGGGGAAGCTAACCGAAGATGGAAATAAACACAAGCAACATAGTTATTCTTTCAGCATAAGCTGTGTGAATATATGAGCGAGTCAGAAAACAGACCTTTCGCTAGTGAATCTGGTGTTAGAAAGAATGAAAACCGTTTTCGCAGCGAACGGGAGGAAGAAAGAAGGGGAGAAACAGGGACTGAGTGAGTGGGAGTGCGAGGGAGAGGTCAGTAGAGAGAAAGAGTTAACTGATGTGGCAGAGGGGACGAAAGAAAGTAAGAGAAACAAAGAGAACGAGGGAGCAGTAAGAGAGAAAGAGAGAAACACAGAATTGCAGTTTGGGTAAATATATGAAAATATGGGTGAGAAGAATACTGCTGGTTGCACATGGATAACATGTTATAAAATGAGTCCCTCATCAGTGATTTACCAAACGATCATGGGTATTTCATCGCATTAAAAATCATATACCTCACGTTGGAGCGATAATAACTAAAATAACTTATTAGGACAATAGAAACGCGTAAAGCGAGTGAGACAAGTAAACAACACAGGGGGAAGCTAACCGAAGATGGAAATAAACACAAGCAACATAGTTATTCTTTCAGCATAAGCTGTGTGAATATATGAGCGAGTCAGAAAACAGACCTTTCGCTAGTGAATCCGGTGTTAGAAAGAATGAAAACCGTTTTCCCAGCGAACGGGAGGAAGAAAGAAGGAGAGAAACAGGGACTGAGTGAGTGGGAGTGCGAGGAAGAGGTCAGTAGAGAGAAAGAGTTAACTGACGTGGCAGAGGGGACGAAAGAAAGTAAGAGAAACAAAGAGAACGAGGGAGCAGTAAGAGAGAAAGAGAGAAACACAGAATTGCAGTTTGGGTAATATATATATATATATATATATATATATATATATATATATATATATATATATATATATATATATACATATATATACAATGATATTAAATATTTACTCCAGTAAACTGTTGAGTGCTCTAAATCAGTTTTAAACATTTATATTTGTTGGACTTCCTTCTACTTATATATATATATATATATATATATATATATATATATATATATACGTTATTCCGGGTTGAATCGGAGGTAACCACAGTAAGTAAGGTACTCAATACATTGCAGAGTATAAAAGTTTTAATATAGATGAGATTCTACAGGACTAGAACTGTTTCATTCTTTAGAAATCATCATGATGATTTCTAAAGAATGAAACAGTTCTAGTCCTGTAGAATCTCATCTATATATATATATATATATATATATATATAGTAATAATAATAAATTTGAAGACTAAAATCCAAAGAGGGCTCGATAAGGATAAATATATATCAAATATATAAGAACCTTAGAGCAAATATTTATTAAAATAACAGATTAAAGTTTAAGCAAAGAATCGCTGCTTTCACCCTTAACGGGATCTTCTGAAACTAACAGAAGATCCCGTTAAGGGTGAAAGCAGCGATTCTTTGCTTAAACTTTAATCTGTTATTTTAATAAATATATATATATATACATATCATATATATATACATATCATATATATATCACCATATACATATTAGGTGTTATATCACCTAATATATATATAAATGTGTTTGTGTATACATATATATATATGTATGTATATATATATGTATATATTCTCATATATATTATTTTTACTAACATACATTTTATATCTCAAATATTTATTGCATGAATACTTTATGCTTATAATTTCATTTAATTTAATTCCTTAGGAAATACCGATTTATTTATAGGCATAATTCTACCATAATATAATTATTTAGCTATTTTTCACAACTATTTCTTATAAGCTTCCCTCTTGAAATTCCTGTATCTATTAATAAACATAATTTTACAGCGACACTTTTTTATAATCCAGGAATTGCCCAAGATTGCTGACCATAGGTAAGTGTTGTATATACAACTAAATATATTTTAAGGTAAGATCAGAATTTTCTTTAGAAATTTGATTACAACTGTATGATTGTTCACCATTAAGGTCCTAATACCCAAGGGCGGTGGATTGGCAGTATCGGTAGAGGGTCGGACGCCATGCTTTGCAGCAAAGAGTTCAAATCCCGCCAAGGTTAACTTTGCCTTACGGGGTCGATAAAATAAAGTACCAGTAATACACTGGGATAATTGCTGGCCTTGTGCCAAAAGTAGAAACATTTAATATCCTAATACCATTTAGTCTTAGTGTTATAAATTATGTTACCAAGGCGGTGGATTGGCAGAATCGGTAGAGCGTTGGACACCATGCTTCGCAGCATAGCTACGTCCCTTTACGTTCTGAGTTCAAATTCCGCCGAGGTTAGCTTTGCTATTCATTCTTACAGGTTCGATAAAATAAAGTAAAAGTAATGGACTGGGGTCGATTTAATCGACTTTCTGCTCCCCTAAAATTGTTCCTTGTGCCTAAATCAGAAACGGTAACTTAATTATGTTCCCAACTTACACAGCTAGATATTTCTATTGTTTTTCTTTGTTTTATTTAAAATTATCCTCATATATAAAATACCCCTACTCTCTCTCACACACACGCATGTACACACACACATACACACACACACACACTCACACACACACACACACACACACTCTCTCTCACTCTCTATCTATCTATCTCTCTATCTCTCCCTCACGCACATTGTTATTGAAAGACACCTAATCTCGTATATATTGTCGTTTCTTCTCTATTAAATACAAGCATATCTTAGCAATGTATATTTGATATCTTTCTCTCTTTTTTAGATTATGCTATTCCACCCTTTGCAAATGATGTGGTCCATCCTTGTTGCCCCGACTCTATATTTATACGGCTGATTTTATTTATCCCAATATAGTTTGAAGAGCTAGCTTTGCTGAAACTTTGAAGTCATGGTTACATTTTAACATAAACGCACATATACATACACACACTCTCTCTCACACACACATATATACACGTACACATACATACATGCGTACATACACTCACACACACACGTGAATATGGTTTTCTGATGAGATCTAATACGGTCGAAATGTGTCCGTTGCTTTCATCAACTTGGCTTACAGACAAATCCATTTTTACTTCATTGTCTTAAATTGTTCTAAAAGACTTTGATCAGTTCAGCCTGTAAGAGTTGCCTTTCTGTCTTGCATCTCGTTAACTGAACTCTCCAAACGGGAGTTTCGGTCTTGAAATTGCCAGAATAGACTTAGACGATTGAAGATTTTCCCCCTCTCGCAATGTTCAGACAGCGAGACTCTGTTTACGACAGTCCACGGTATTTAATTAATTTTAATTGATTTACACACGCTTTGACGAAGAATCGCATCTAGAATATTGTGTGTGGTTTGAAGTGTGTCTCTCTTAATAGATATCACTGTAATAGTATGTGTATGAGTGTGATAATTTATGTACCACTATACGTGTGTATGTCTGCGTATATTTCATTGTGTTGCCTTAGTGTATCCTTTTCTCTCTCTCTTCTTATACACGCACACACGCATACATACAGACTCTCTCTCTCTCTCTCACACACACACATACATGCATACATACAGACTCTCTCTCTCTATCTCTCTCACACACACACGCGCATACATTACTGACTCACATACACACACAAAGGAGCGTGTACAATCGGATGTCTATGTAATTCAATGAAAAATTACACAATATGATGAAATACGAGGGTCGACTGAAAAGTTCATAGGCTGACCAAGATACTCTCATGGAATGACCAAATGAGGTTTATTTCTCAAAGAACCAATGCAACTATTAATAATGGTTTCTCATTTAGGCACAAGGTCAGCAATTTTGGGGAGGGGAAAGTCGTTTAAATCGCCCCCAGTGTGGACTGGTACTTTATGTTATCGACCTCGTATGGATGATAGGCAAAGCTAACCTCGGCGGGATATGAACTCAGAACGTAAAGGGCCGGGACTCTATGTGATAAAGCATGTTGTCCGACGCTCTACCGATACTGCCAAACCACCGCCGTCAATGCCGTTATTAATAATTGATTCTACCTTTGGCACAATGTCAGCAATTATCCCAGTGTATTACTGGTACTTTATTTTATCGACCCCGTAAGGATGAAAGACAAAGTTAACCTCGGAGGGATTTGAACTGAGACAGTAAAGAGCCGTAAGCAGTTATTAATAATAAGAGCTGAAATTAATGCGTGTACGATTTCACAGCTCTAGCCTCAATTATTCATAGTCAGCCTATGAAACTTACAGCCGATCCTTGTAGAGTGGAATGAGGCATATTGAAAGCTAAGTGTTAGTAATCGTTTCTTCAAGTTAATATTTTTCAATTTATCACGTGACTGATGATAGCTACCGTTTGATTTTTATGTGTAGCAGGTCGTTTATATATATAGAGAGAAACAATTATTAATATATATATATATTAATAATTGTTTCTACTTTAGGCACAAGGCCAGCAATTACCCAGTACATTACTGGTACTTTATTTTATCGACCCTGTAAGGATTAAAGGCAAAGTTAACCTCGGCGGGATTTGAACTCAGACTGTATATATATATTAATAATGATTTCTTATATAGGCACAAGGCCAGCAATTCTGGGGGAGAGGAAAGTCGATTAAATCTACCCCAGTGCACGGCTGGTACTTTATTTATATTAATAATAATGAGTATAACCGAAGTTGCTGATGCACGATAGTAGATGTTTATCGAATTATGAGAGGCAGCTATGAAGCCCTCAATGAGTGAGTAATTGATACATTTCCACCCAGATCGAACGCAAAACGTTAAAGAATTGTGACACCAAGAATAAGGTGACCAAACGCATGTTGCTTATATATATATAGTAATAATAATAAGGGTGAAAGCAACGACTCTTTGCTTAAACTTTAATCTGTTATTTTAATATATATATATATATATATATATATATATATATATATATATATTTTTATGTGTGTGTGTGTGTGTGTGTGTGTGTGTGTGTGTGTGTGTGTGTGTGTGTGTGTGTGTGTGTGTGTGCTCAATGACTTGCACGTTAAGTTGGTTGTTCCATTGATTCCAACTGAAACATTCCTTGTCGTAACCGACGGAATGCCAGTAGATACAATTGTGGTGATAATCAAGATAATAGTAAAAATATATATTAAAAATTAATATTAAAAAGAATCATGTAATGAATAACTAATGGTGGTATTAGAGGTTGTGGAGTTAGGACGAGTTGATAGTTTAGGAGTAAGAACTGAGACGTAAGTAAGATAAATATATAGTAGAATCATAAATATGATGGAGAATTGTGACAGAGAAATGGACTGGAGAATTTGTGAGATGATTAAGATTATGGAAGAACGATTGGAGACAATAGTACTTAGATAAGACAATATTTCTTTAATAAAGATTAGCTGTATTCTACACAGAACTATAAATTAAATTTTGTAGTGTGGAGTGGGGTTATTGAAAAGGAATGTGGATTGTTAAAACGTGGTGGGGTGGGATTTAAATATAGGAATGTACGAGTATATTAACTCTCATACACATATGTACACATACATAAACGCAAACACACATATATAATATATATAACACATACACACACACACACACACACACACACATACACACACACACACACACACATATATATATATGTATATATATATACATAGGTAGATAGGTAGATAGGAGTACATCAACTCTCATACACACATGTACACATATATAAATGCAAACACATACACCCATATACACACACGTACGCACGCACACACACATTATATATAGATTTATTTGTCACAAGGGCACACAAGAAAAGGGGACAATACAAAGAGATATGGCGGGGATTTTATTAATACATACAATCGTGTAAAAAAGGTTTTAACATGAAAATATAACAATCGAAATCCTCAGGGGGGGGGGGGGGGGCGTTACAAATGGATTGTTTAATACCCCGTCGATAGAACAACCCTCAACTTCAGGAGCGTGTTGTGCAAGTGCTCCTTTCTTCCTTTTGCTCTCTTCTTCAACCTACCGGTTTATATATTAAACCCATAACATTATAATCGTAAGTCCAACACGTTTACCACGAGGCTACATGCTTCCACACTTGTGTATATGACTATCTCTATCTTGTGTATATAACTATTTCTATATTTACTTGATTTCTATGATTTCTATTGGCGGCCAAATCAGCAGAGACGTTATGGTGTTACTTCAAATGGTTGACTTTATCCGTTCTCATTCTCTGTGTTTCAACAGAGATGAGCTTTGGTTTTTCACTCCTTTGTTATTCATACAAAGATCGGCTGAAATCTTCATAGTCTGAAAGATTCATAGGCTGACCAAGATACTCTCATGGAATGACTAAATGAGGCTTATTTTTCAATATTATCCCTCGCAAGAAACAATGTAGTTATTAATAAGAAGAGTTGAAATTAATGCATGTAAGATTTCACTGCTCTAGCATCAATCTTTTATACTCAGTCTATGAAATGTTCAGCCAACCCTCGGAAATAAAGTACCAGTGATGTATTGGGGTCAATCTCTCCCCTCTTTCGCTTTTGCTCTTTCCTCTAACAGTGGAAGAAATTGGTTGTGGTGAAGCCTAAATACAGAAATGTCTCATGCAAGAAACATTGTAAGTAAGAAGAGCACCCCCACGGTTCCCTTGGGAGTTAAGGGCTTCGTAAATAAATTATATGACAGCTTTTGGTGTCACATTCATTTTTGTAATTATACAAATCAATACCAGATAAAACTCCCCAAACTTTTGTCGATTGGCCAAAGAAGGTTTGAGTAGACTATGTTATACTTATGAGGTCTATTGCTATTTCTGTTTTTCTTTGGGTGTCATTAATAATTACCATTAACGAGTTTTCTTTCTCCAAATAAAAAGCAAATTTCAATTTATTCAGAATTTCGGCGTAAGCTATTTCCTACATCACACCTTAACATAAGTATCTAAATTGCCGCCACTTTAGTTATTTCCCTTAGCTCATTCTATTTTTTTAAATTATGCATACTACTTTGTTAGTCTGTTTTCTAGATGTAAAAACATGTCAGTTGGTGAAAGAAAGCTTGAGCAGACGACACTGCATTTGATTTTCAATTCGACAGAAACTTGTCCGAAGTGGTTCCCTTGCATGTAAACAAAGATAATAGCTTCAATTCTAAATTTCTTAAAATTACCACCTCTTTTCTTTTAGAGTCAACAATCACTGCTAGGCTTTCCTTTTCTTTTCCAACTAAAATCAAAATTAACTGAAAGTTTGTCTGCATAAGTTATTCAATATACAACATCTTAGCCTATTCATTTAAATGTGTGTGTATGTGTGTGTGTGTGTGTGTGTGTGTGTGTGCGTGTGTGTGCGCGTGCGCGCTCGCGCGTGTATGTGTGTATGCGTGTATGTGTGTATGTGTGTGAGCGTGTGTGTGTATGCGTGTATGTGTGTGTGTGTGTGTATGTGTGTGTGTGTGTGTGTGTGTGTGTGTACTAGATGTCTAACTGTTGTTTGAGGGTCTCAATATTGGCTCCTTTCAAATATGTTTTGCGAGAAATATTGATGAGCTGTAATGTTTTAGACCCCAATTTCCTTGTGTTTCTCGTTTAAACTCAGAAGGAGGAATTGGTTGATTCTGCTGAGCTGAATAATATGATATTTATATATCACAGATCGATAATCTAGAAGGTAGAAAATAAATGTCTTCCACAGAAGAATCACGACCACGTTACTTGTTCAAAATGTTCCCGAGAAGAGATTCTACCTAAGAGATCGCAATCACTCCTGGTCTTATGTATCCAGACTGCAATGTGTTGGTGAGATGATAGTAAAGCGACTGAAATCTTCCAGCATCGAACTACAAGTTGATTTCATCAGCCCACTTGTATATTTCATTATGGAGTTTCTAGAAATGTCTAGCCCCATCAGGATTTTGGATCACCTTTCATATGTTCAAATAATCAGCGTAACTAATAAGAATGAAATTTATGATAATCGATGGTATAAATGGAGGTGGAGGTAGAGGATTCAAAATTTATTTACCCACGACAGTACTCTGAGCCACTCTGCTCTGAAGCTGTTGATTATTTTGAAAATGTATGTATGCATGGAACCGTAACTGCTGGGGTAGTCGTAGAGGTGTCGTATTGACATACGGTGTTTCTAGGGCATTTTAAAACCTGACAGAGCCCATCTCTTCTCCATGTCTGAATACAGCAGATTTCTCCCAGAGAGGATTGAGAAAAATCGATTCCAATAATAGACTGGCACATTTTATCGACCTTAAATGGATGAAAGGCAAAGTTGACCTCGGTGGGATTTGATCTCAGAGAGCAGAGAGCTGGACCAAATACTGAAAAACATTCTATCTGACGTTCTATTGACTCTGTCAGTTTGCCGCCTTTTGAAACAGTATGGTTGTTTATAAATAATTGGCATCTGTCCCTTAAAACTTCACACACTCATACTGAGTTTTCCAGTTATCGTAGTTTCTAGAATATTATCTAATGTTTAAATATGTCGGTAGCTTTCGTAAAATCCAAATTTATATTAGTCTGGGTGAACCTAGATGTTATAATATCCAGTCATAATTCTACAGCAGCTGCACGAGGCAAGTTTTCGTAGGAATATTTAATTTTATTCACAATGCCTATGAAAGCTATTATAAACTTTTCTTCTTCTCTGCTAATGGTTTATCTATTTAACCAACATAGAACCTTTCTTGTTCAGCCCAAGAAAATGTTACTTTCTTTGGAAATGATATTTTTGCAAATATTGGTATTCTCCCTGTTAGAATTAATTCCTATAGCTTGTAGTGTTGACATAAATTACTTTTATGTCAATGTTATATAGGGAATGGTTGGACAGTTCAACTTATCGATATGTTTCAAAATTGATTTCCAGTGAGCTATACAGATATTCAGACAAAGCTAAGTTGGCTAGTTCTTGGTAAATTCATGAGCTAGAGTTCCTTCGGATACATTAGTCAAAACCATACATTAGCCCTCTCAGCCAATCTGATATAATTATTGGTATGCAATGACGGATGTCATCAGACAGTAGAAATCGTAATTGCTAGTTCCTATATTACTCAGCATATATATATATATGTGTGTGTGTGTGTGTGTGTGTGTGTGTGTGTGTGTGTGTGTGTGTGTGCGGTGGTGGTGGTGGTTGGGGGGGTATGTGTGTGTTTGTGTTTGTGCGTTCGTGTTTGTGTGTGCGCGTGTGTGTATAGCATCTCGCAACTGAAGAAAAGTTGCAGAAAATACAAGATGACATGTGAAATATATCAACCAAGATTAAAATGAAACTTTGACAATCTATTTATAGTGAAACTGGATAGTACAAAAACTAATTAGATGATCCTGACTGATAACTAAAAGCCCACCTATGGTTTAAAAAGAATCTTTAATTTAGTTTGTATTAACTAATTTATTTTCGTTGTGTATTGTTAATTGCATATATACATATTAAAAAATCTTTAGATGCATCCTCAAAATCTCTATTATTTTCCCTATATATCGTGATCTGTACACAGCTCCGTAATTTTCTAACGGATTGAATATTTACTACACACACACACACACATGTATATATATATATATATGTATATATACTTATATATATATATATATATATATATATATATATATATATATATATATATATATATATATACAGTGAGAGACAGAGGTGGATAGATAGAAAGATCGATAGAAAGAGAGTAGAATAATTAACTCATAGTTTGGTAAGTTGATATATATATATGTGTGTGTGTGTGTGTGTGTGTGTGTGTGTGTGTGTGTGTGTGTGTGTGTGTGTGTGTGTGTGTGTGTGTGTGTGTGTGTGTGTGTGTGTGTGTGTGTGTGTGTGTGTGTGTGTGTGTGTGTGTGTGTGTGTGTGTGTGTGTGTGTGTGTGTGTGTGTGTGTGCGAGCCACACATACACACGAATTCATGTGAAATTGCTGAGTAAGCTTGAAATAAAATAATATTGTTGGTGATGCTTGAGACATGCGGCAAAGTTCACTGCAACGAGGAAGCAAGACATTCGTGCTTGTGACACTGTATATCTATGATAATGGTGTAGAAGTGTGAGAGAGGAGAATTCTTAGAATTAATTCAACACTGTCTACGTCTAATGGCCTGTTTAGAGAAAAAATGTTTTGTTTTTTTATGTTTGTTTTTTTTTTGTTTTTTTACCTTGATTTAGTTTCTGGAGATTTTGGTATTATTTTACCGTATTTTATTGAATTTTTAAAAATTTCTTTTTGTTTTATTGCAGACAACGAGCGAAATATTTAACAATTTATCATTATTTCTTTACTTCTCTCGAACTTCTCCAATATACACATACACACATTAATACATAAATACATTCACACATTTCCATATAATGACATACACACGCAGGCACTCGCAAACACACATTATCACATCAATATATATATACACATTTCCATATAATGACATACACACACAGATACTCGCAAACACACATTATCACATCAATATATATATACACATTTCCATATAATGACATACACAAACAGATACTCGCAAACACACATTATCACATCAATATATATATATACACATTTCCATATAATGACATACACAAACAAATACTCGCAAACACACATTATCACATCAATATATATATACATATAAGTATGTATACGTACATACATATATGTATACAGACGTACAGTAGTATGTATATACATACATACATGCACATATATATATATGTACGTATGGGTGTATATATATATACACATTTCCATATAATCTCATATATACTCAGACACATATAATATCATATACACACAGACACAAAATATCATATATACACAGACACATAAAATATCATATATACACATACACATAAAATATCGTATATACACAGACACGTACAAACACACAATCACATAGACACATTTATACACATTTACATATAATGCCATATACACACAAATACACGGAAACGCACATTCTCATATAAATGTATATACACAGACACACGCAAACACATCATCACACAAATACATATACACATATTCACATTTAATCTCACATACATACAGATACTCGCAAACACACATTATCACATAGACACATATACACGCTGTAATCTGCCTTTAGATTGGCCATATTTATTAATCTCTCCCTTTGTCTCCACTCTCTCTCTTTCTCCCCCTCTCTCCCCTCTCTCTCTCCCCTCTCACTCTCTCTCTTTCTCACTCCATATTTCACATTTACATTTATAAATTCTTTATGTTTATCAATCTCTGTTTTTCTCACATATATATATATGCATCTATATATATATATCTATATATATGTGTGTGTTTGTGTGTATGTGTGTGTGTGGTGTGTATGTGTGTGTGTGTAAGTATATATATATATAGATATACACACACACACACACATATATATATATATATATACATATACATACATATATATACATATACATATATATATATATATACATATACATACATATATATATATATATATATTAACGAAACGATCGACTTTCGTCAAATCGGACCGAGGGAACAATGTTTCCGTTGGTCTTTCCAATTGCTAATACTATCTATCGGTCGCAACTCCAGGTAGAAGGAGCAACGTGAAATAAAGTGTCTTGCTCAAGGACATAACTCATCGCCTGGTCCAGGAATCGAATTCACAACCTTACGATTGCGAATCCAATTCTCTAACCACTCAGCCACACGCCTTCACATATATATCTCTATCTATCTAAGGCGGGTAAAATTCCCGAGATCCATGGACGAGTTCTCTCCAGCGGTCTCTGTCCCTCATTATCGCTGCCATATCCTGCATCTCCAACAGACCAGTGTCTGTCCTTAGGGCATCAACATATGTTAACCTTGGTCTTCCTCTTCTAGTGTGTCCATGTAGGGGCTCCCAAAGGAGCACTGAGTGCAATGTCAACTCTGGATGTCGGTGAGCATGTCCAGCCAACATCAGTCTCCTCTGTGTCACTTTTGAGCTGACTTTTGGGATGCTCCCATACAGCTCTGAGTTTTTCATCCTCAGTGTATACTGATTAATGTTCAGAGCCATCCTCAGCATTCTCGTGTAGCACCCATCCACCATCTGAGTGAGTCTCTTGGTTAGTGTCCAAGTCTCAGACCCATACAGCAGCACAGACTCCACTACAGCAATGAAGAGGCGGATTTTCAGGTCTCTACGAAGGTCCGACTTCCACACCGATCTCAAGCTGTGACACGCCGCCCAGGCCTTGCTCTTCCTCTCAACCACATCATCTTCCGTATTCCCAATCTTTGCTCCCAAATACAGGAAGTCCTCAACCAATTCCAGCGGCTTCCCGCCTACATTAGTGATCCCCTCTGGCTTCTCAACATTCTCTACCAGATATTTTGTTTTAGTCTCATTCATTCTCAGCCCCACACTCATCGACACAGTCTCAACCTCCCGCATCAAGTCCTCTGCCTCCTTCACTGTATTTGTCACCAAAACTATGTCGTCGGCAAATTCAGCATCCGATACCTTTTTCGCCCCAACTCTCCTGCTCTGAGCCGGTGCTACAGTAAAGCCAGAGTCCTGGTGTTTCTCCAGTGCAAGGCGCATACAATAGTCCACTACGATGACAAAAAGGTAGGGAGCCAATGTATGTCTCTGGAGCACTCCAGCCAGTATCTCAAAGAACTCTGTCATCCCATCAGGTGTAATGACTTGGGCTTTGGTGTTGGTGTAGAGCAGTGATATAAAGACTCATGTCTTTATATTCGTCAATAAACGAAACTCATTATTTCTTGCCTTTCATCCTTACGGGGTTGATAAAATAAAGTACCAGTAATGTGCCAAAAGAAGAAACAATTATTTCTGAAGACGGCGAGTAGGGAAGAAGTATGTATATTTTCTTACTTTGATAATTTGTAATATATTTTACATCGATCACTAATAGAATGAACATACGGAGAACTACCCCCCAGAAACGATCGTAAAATAATAAGTTTTACTATGAATTATCCGTATTTTGTTTAATTTCATTGTTTTCACTGTTTGTATTATATATATATATATATATATATATATATATATATATATATATATATATATATATATATATATATATATATATACATATATATATGCAAATATATATATATATATATATATATATTTGCATATATATATGTATATATATATATATATATATATATATATATATATATATATATATATATATATATATATATATATATATATATAATACAAACAGTCAAAACAATGAAATTAAACAAAATACGGATAATTCATAGTAAAACTTATTATTTTACGATCGTTTCTGGGGGGTAGTTCTCCGTATGTTCATTCTATTAGTGATCGATGTAAAATATATTACAAATTATCAAAGTAAGAAAATATACATACTTCTTCCCTACTCACCATCTTCAGAAATAATTGTTTCTACTTTTGGCACATTACTGGTACTTTATTTTATCAACCCCGTAAGGATGAAAGGCAAGAAATAATTGTTTCTACTTTTGGCACAAGGCCAGCAATACACCAGTGCATTACTGGTACTTTATTTTATCGACCCCGTAAAAGGCAAGAAATAATGAGTTTCGTTTATTGACGAATATAAAGACATGTATGAATAAGTAACCTTTTAAGAACAAGGTTGAGATTGACCAATAGTAAAAGTAGGAAGGGGCAATATAAATCATTAAGCTGGTTGTAGTAGATGAGTAAATTAGCAGTCAGAGTATGAGGTATCGAATGACCTTTAACAAAAGAAAAGAAAGTTGTGAGTGTAAAGGAATTTAGACAGATTGTATAGAAAAGTGTGGACGGTCAAGGATGATTAAAGTTGGAGAAAAAGGGGTGTAGATATCAGTGTTATATCTAGTAGAATAGTATAGAACAATCCTAAATATTTGTTATTTCTTTGTTCAAGAGGAATAATTTGTTCTAAAAATAGAACAAGTGAGGAATATAGATGGAACCAAAGAAAAGTAAAATTTAGATAAAAAAATATATAGGTAAGAAAATAATAATATTTGTGTAAGAATTGTATTGTGTTAGAGTGGTCAGAATGAGTTTTACTTGTAGGGAATTTTATTTTCGAATAAGAAATCTCATTAATTATCTGGTTTTCTTAATAGGTTTACATGTATGTCTGTTAAAGTTTTGTTAGTGTGTTGAATATAATGTAATATATAGTGCTCATTAATAGTTAATTATATAAAACAGTTATAGGGATGAGATATAGGATTGAAT
>OZ024745.1:24092521-24105021 GCA_964016885.1 Eledone cirrhosa | reverse complement strand
GCGCTCTCGTGATTCATTGAATTCAACATAATCGGCATCTAAAGAATAAAATGATCGAATATATTAATTACAATTAATATTCTTGACCATAATCCTGTTTGATTATAAGCCTGCTTGTCCTGTGCTGAATTGGTGCTAAACCACGACAACAACTATCTTCAGTATACGAAGATAATTTAGTAAAATTTAAATTCAAATTCCAAGTGAAATATAAATTAAATATTTAAAATCAGTACCACCAAAAATAAAAATAGGTTTCGAGTAGATAAAAAACTAAACATTTTAAAAGAATGTTTATAAAGGAAATGGTGGCATGCAGCTCTCTAGTTTAAAGGAGCAGATAGCATTGTAGTACCGGTAGAAGAGGTAGAAAAAGGAAGCCAAACACTTTGTAGAGTTTTGGTAAGTTAATCCTTACCACTTAGCTGTCTGTCTCATTTGCAACCCCAGCTCATTCCATCTATACTTTTCATTTTATGGTATGAACATATTTCTGTTTAATCTATTTACAGGCCTTATAGATTCCTGAAATCGTTCAGGTTCATATTCAATTTTAAGGTCTGTGGGAAAATTTCTGACGTGGAGCGAAATTACCAAATGTACCAGTTCGGAGGAAAATGAATTAATGCTAGGTTTGTTGTAAGGTGAGCAACAGCAGTGGAGTTGATGAGGGAGGGGTGGATAACAAATGTATGGAAAAGGAGGGAACCGGTTGGCTTAGGACGAAATAGTATGTAGATTGTAGTATTTCAATGTGGGTCATATTTACCTGACTTTTGCAAAGAATCCGCAAATAAATGTTACAAATAAAATTTACAAAAAATTGAAATGGTTGTTTACATCCTTGCTCTCTATTTTTTAGGTTCATATTTACAATTTTCTCTCCCTGATACAAACTAGGGCCCCTCGCCCCACTGGCTCTTAACGCCCACCCCTTCCAACAGATCTTTACCTTATTTCCTCTTACCCTAGCAAAATTATAAGCATGACCTAAGTTATCTCGCTTACCCTCTAAACTTAAAAGAATGGGTTGATTTTCCTATTCCCCCCCCCCTTTCAATCCTTCTACATATATGTGTGACAGACATGCAGAGAAACAGATTTTCCTTTATAATCTACATTGGAACAAATCTACTAAACTCCATTTGTATTTCTTACGGCGAGCATCAAACCAACGGTTGTTATCTGTATCTCGTTTCTTGACACTGACAATTGGAGATGTTCCTATAAACAATGTCTTCTTTTGTAGACTTTTTAAGTTAATGGTAGTCTTTTTATTTTTTTATTTTTTCATTTTTAGATGGTTCTGCAGTGTCAGAAATGAACAATGCTGATTGGTTGTTCAGCACTGAAACTAGTAGCTATAGCAGTGGTAGTTGATTAGAATAACAACAGCAACAACAATAACAGTAAAATTAGTGAAATTTATTAATGACTAAATTCAATTATTTTATATTAAAATATCTTAATTATAAAAATTCAATTATCCTATATTAAAAATTCATCCGATATCCATTCACAGATGCTCATTTCAGCCTCTTGAGATCTTCGATGCGGTCATTAAAATCGAAAGTTACTAAAAGAGAACATTTTTTAGAAAGTTTTTCAAAACGTTTTTGTGGTTTATTTTCTTTTTTGTAAAAAGTCTCTGAGAAACACGTTGAAGCAGGAAGAGGTTGAATAAGAAGAAAGATGCCAGTTGGTGAGATGCAAAGGGAGTTAATTAAGTCATAGTTATCTATGAAGTTCGCTCGTTTCCCTTTTTTTTTTATCCTAAATTTATAGTTATTTGTCCTTTTGCTTGAGTAAATCCTTGGTCTTTAGTTAGTCAACTGTAATAAATATAGTCGATTTATTGAACCTTTATCAGAAATCGTATATCATCCAAACGGCAACATGTATTTGATATATATATATTCATATACACACACACATCCATTCACCCAAAGTATTCTGAAATGGATAGACTAATTTGCATATAATTAGTGCTCATGTTGTTAATTAGTTAAGATATATAGCAGGATGTGCGATAGCAGCCGAAGTTTAAGATAAAGTTGGTACGTATTGTGTGGTAGCTAGAGTTGTCAGTATGTATATGTGTGTATTTGTGTGCGAGAGCAAGGATAAAGCAAGGTTTCAGAAACTGGGGGCAGGGACAATTCAGTCTATTCGGAACAGTTGTTCCAAGGCGAATCATTATCAGTTCTGCACGGTCGTGAGGCCTGAGACAATACGGTGTTGAATAGAGTGGTTGGGGGAACGGAAGTGACGCGTGACATGGACGTATTTTCCAATTCGTTTGCCCTTAGGCGTTCAACACATCGGTCCATCAGACGACGACCAGTTTGTCCAATGTATATGGACCCTGAAAGGGAACACCGGTGGTGCATAGATGACGTTGGTAGAGCTGCAAGTGAAAGCGTGGCGAATCCGAAAATAATGAGTCGTACTTGTATATGTGGTATATATATATATGTGTGTGTGTGTTTATTATACTTTGGGAGGGTCATGTTGTCAATTAAAGCACACGCACCGGATAAGTTTTCGGTTCAATTTTGTTAATCAGGTAATCATCAGTCAGTTTATTAAACAACTCTTTAATTGTCAGTCTTGTGTGTGTATGTGTGTGTATATATATGTATGTGTGTGCATGTGTGTCTATTTGATCTATATCAACATATAACGAATGCTACATTATATGTATGCATGAGAGAAAAAAATGGAAATATACGAAGGAAGAAATGAAAGAGGGGGGGGGGAGAAGGAGAGGTACGGGGAGGGATGAAGAAAGCAGGAATGGCGGGAAAGAATGAAAGAAAGGTGGAAAAGAAAGAAAGAGAGAAAGAAAGAAAGAGAGAAAGAAGACATCACTGCCTCAAGTGAAAGATGCCATGCGTCGTTCTGATGTGTTTTTCTGTAACGGTGTGTGTGTATATGAGAAACTAGGTGTGTTGTTGGTGTTAAATGTGTGTGTGTGAATGTGTATAAGCTGTTGCTGCTGTGTGTGTGTATATGAGAAACTAGGTGTGTTGTTGGTGTTGAATGTGTGTGTGTAAGCTGTTGCTGTTGTGTGTGTGTATATGAGAAACTAGGTGTGTTGTTGGTGATGAATGTGTGTGTGTAAGCTGTTGCTGTTGTGTGTGTATATATGAGAAACTAGGTGTGTTGTTGGTGTTGAATGTGTGTGTGTGAATGTGTGTAAGCTGTTGCTGCTGTGTGTGTGTATATGAGAAACTAGGTGTGTTGTTGGTGTTGAATGTGTGTGTGTAAGCTGTTGCTGTTGTGTGTGTGTATATGAGAAACTAGGTGTGTTGTTGGTGATGAATGTGTGTGTGTAAGCTGTTGCTGTTGTGTGTGTGTATATGAGAAACTAGGTGTGTTGTTGGTGTTGAATGTGTGTGTGTGAATGTGTGTAAGCTGTTGCTGCTGTGTGTGTGTATATGAGAAACTAGGTGTGTTGTTGGTGTTGAATGTGTGTGAATGTGTGTGAGTTGTTGCTGCTGTGTGTGTGTATATGCATGTGTTGCTGTGTGTGTGTATATGCATGTGTTGCTGTTCTGTGTGTGAGTGATGTTAATATATGTTTTATTCTGTGTGTGTATATATGTGTGTGTGTGTGTAGTTGGTGTTGTGTGTGTGAATGGGTGTGTGAATGGGTGTGTGCGTTGCTGCTATTCTGTGTGTATGTGTGTGTGTGTGTTAGCGAGTGTTGTTGTTGTTGGTGGTGAGTGTGTATGTATGTTTGCATGTGTATGTAGTTGTGTTATGTGTGATGTGTATATATTTGTCTATGTTGCTGGTATTGAGTATCAGTGTCTTTATATGTGTATATAGTGTATGTGTGCGCTGTTTGTGTTGTGTGTGTGAATGTATGATGTGTGTGTGTGTATGATGATTGAGTATGTGTTTGCGACTGTGTTGTTTGCCTGCATATTCAGTGAGTGTGTATATTTTGTGTGTGTGAGAGAGAGTGTGTGTGTGAGTGTGTCTGTGTGTGTGAGAGTGTGTGTGTGGGAGAGAGAGAGTGTGTGTGTGTGAGAGAGAGCGTGTGTGTGTGTGAGAGTGTGTGTGTGGGAGAGAGAGAGAATGTGAGAGAGAGTGTGTGTGTGTGTATGTGTGAGAGTGCGTGTGTGGGAGAGAGAGAATGTGTGTGAGAGAGAGGGTGTGTGCGTGTGTATGTGTGTGTGAATGTGTGTGTGTGTGTATAAAGGTATGTGTTGATCGTTTATGCATGGTGAGTTGTTACGTGATACTTATATATGCGTATGTATGTGTATGTATATATGCGTATGTATGTGTATATTTAGCTGTGTTGCTTATGTATATTATTGTGTAGATTGTGTGTTTAGGTATGTATGTGTATATGTATGTGTATATGTTATTGGGCATGTGTGTTAGAGTGTTAGTTTCTGTTACGTGTATTTCTCTCTCTCTCTCTCTCTCTCTCTCTTTGTATATATATATATATTTATACAATAAATATATACATATATATGTATATGTATGTATATGTATATATATATATATATATATATATATATATATATATATATATATATATATATATATATATATATTATATATATATTATATATATATATATAAATGAATATATATATATATATATATATATATATATATATAAATGAAACACACACATATATAAGTTAAAACAATGAAATAAAAAATCAAGCCATTAGATACCTCTGTGTATATATATATATATATACATACATATATATGTATATATTTATATATATATACTCTCATACACATATGAGAGTAGATAGCGAGATTCATACGTGTGTGTGTGTGTGTGTGTGAGAGAACAAGGTCACCGTTTTGCAGTGTGTGTGTGCGTATTGAATGCGTCTATGTGTGTGTTCATATTCATGTTCATTTTTTTCTCCTTGCGGATATATATGTGTGTATGTGTATGTGTTTGTGTGCTTGGAAGTTTATGTTTATGTACATAATATGTGTAATATACATGTATGTGTGAGTATGTGTGAGTATGTGTGTATGTGTGTGAGTGTGTGAGTGTGTGGGGGAGGGTGTATGTACATGTATTATATCAGTATTATATTTATACTTGTTTGTGGGTGGTTTAATTTCTGTGTATGTGTGTGTATGTGTATGTATGTGTGTGCGTAGTACGTATGTGTGTGCATCTGTGTATGTGTGTGTATCTGTGTATATGTGTGTATCTGTGTATGTGTATGTGTACGTATGTGTGTGTATCTGTGTATGTGTGTGTAAGTATGTGTGTGTATCTGTGTATATATGTGTATCTGTGTATATATGTTTATGTGTAAGTATGTGTGTGCATCTGTGTATGTGTGTGTATCTGTGTATGTGTGTGTGTATGTGTGTGTATCTGTGTATATGTGTGTATCTGTGTATATATGCGTATGTGTATGTATGTGTGTATCTGTGTATGTGTGTGTGTACGTATGTGTGTGTATCTGTGTATGTGTATGTGTACATATGTGTGTGTGTCTGTGTATGTGTATGTCTACGTATGTGTGTGTATCTGTGTATGTGTGTGTATCTATGTATGTGTGTGTACGTATGTGTGTGTATCTGTGTATGTGTGTGTATCTCTGTATATGTGTGTATCTGTGTATGTGTGTGTGTAAGTATGTGCGTGTATCTGTGTATGTGTGTGTATCTGTGTATGTGTATGTGTATGTGTATGTGTACGTATGTGTGTGTATCAGTGTATGTGTGTGTATCTGTGTATGTGTGTGTATCTGTGTATGCGTATGTGTCTGTATGTGTGTGTATCTGTGTATGTGTGTGTATCTGTGTATGTGTGTGTATCTGTGTATGTGTGTGTATCTCTGTATATGTGTGTATCTGTGTATGTGTGTGTGTAAGTATGTGCGTGTATCTGTGTATGTGTGTGTATCTGTGTATGTGTATGTGTATGTGTATGTGTACGTATGTGTGTGTATCAGTGTATGTGTGTGTATCTGTGTATGTGTGTGTATCTGTGTATGCGTATGTGTCTGTATGTGTGTGTATCTGTGTATGTGTGTGTATCTGTGTATGTGTGTGTATCTGTGTATGTGTGTGTATCTGTGTATATATGCGTATGTGTCTGTATGTGTGTGTATGTGTGTGTGTACGTATGTGTGTGTAGCTGTGTATGTGTGTGTGTATGTGTATATATGCGTATGTGTGTGTATATGTGTATGTTTATGTGTGTGTATGTCTATGTGTGTCTATGCGTATATGTGTTTATGTGAGTGTATCTCTCTATATATATGCGCATGTGTATGTGTCTGTACGTGTATCTGTGTATATGTATGTGTACGTATATGTATATATGTGTGTGTGTCTATCTGTGTATATGCGTATATCTGTGTTTATGTGTGTATATCTGTGTATATATACGCATGTGTCTGCATTTGTGTATGCGTGTGTACGTGTACCAGTGTATGTGTACGTGTACGTATATGTCTGTGTTCGTATATGTTTGTATGTGTACGTGTACGTATATGTGTATATGTACGTATACGTTTATGTGTGTACGTGTACGTATATATGTGTATGAGTGTGTACGTGTATGTGTGTGTACGTACGTATACGTGTGTACGTGTACGTATATATGTGTATGTGTGTATACGTGTATGTGTATGTACGTATATGTATGTACGTGTACGTATATATGTGTATGAGTGTGTACGTGTATGTGTGTGTACGTATATGTGTGTACGTGTACGCATATATGTGTATGAGTGTGTACGTGTATGTGTGTGTACGTATATGTGTGTACATGTACGTATATATGTGTATGTGTGTTTACGTGTATGTGTGTGTACGTATATGTGTGTACATGTACGTGTACGTATATATGTGTATGAGTGTGTACGTGTATGTGTTTGTACGTATATGTGTGTACGTGTACGTATATGTGTGTATGAGTGTATACGTGTATGTGTGTGTACGTATATGTGTGTACGTGTACGTATATATTTGTATGAGTGTATACGTGTATGTGTGTGTACGTATATGTGTGTACGTGTACGTATATATGTGTATGAGTGTGTACGTGTATGTGTGTGTATGTATATGTATGTACGTCTACGTATATATGTGTATGAGTGTATACGTGTATGTGTGTGTACGTATATGTGTGTACGTGTACGTATATATGTGTATGAGTGTGTACGTGTATGTGTGTGTACGTATATGTGTGTACGTGTACGTATATATGTGTATGAGTGTATACGTGTATGTGTGTGTACGTATATGTGTGTACGTGTACGTATATATGTGTATGAGTGTATACGTGTATGTGTGTGTACGTATATGTGTGTACGTGTACGTATATATGTGTATGAGTGTATACGTGTATGTGTGTGTACGTATATGTGTGTACGTGTACGTATATATGTGTATGAGTGTATACGTGTATGTGTGTGTATGTATATGTATGTACGTCTACGTATATATGTGTATGAGTGTATACGTGTATGTGTGTGTACGTATATGTGTGTACGTGTACGTATATATGTGTATGAGTGTATACAATGGTTGATGGTTGGTTTCTTTCTTCAGTTCTCTCCCTTTTCCTCTTTTTACTGTCGTTTCTTTTTTTACTTTCTTTCTGTATGCTTGTCAGCGGAAACGGCGGTGGTGTGGCGATGGCGGAGGAATAGGGGGGTGGGTGGAGGGGGGATAAAGGGTGGAGGTGGGCGGGAGTGCAAACAGGGGCATTTATCGATCCATCGATTTTTTTAAAGACACATTATCATCTATATCAAGTAGTTACGATAGCTAGCACGTACTCTCACCTCCCTCCACCTCTCATTCGGTATCTCATATACACAGACACACAGACACACAAACACACAGTCACACACACACACACACACACACACACACACACACACACACAGACACACACACACACACACACACAAGGAGAGAGAAACATAAGCTGTAGTACATGCTAACATACATAAATATATATATATGTATACATACATACATATATATATACATACATATATTTGTATATATATATATAGGTATATATATATGTGTGTGTGTATATATATATATATATGTGTGTGTGTGTGTGTGTATGTATGTATACATATATATATATATATATATATATATATATATATATAAATATATATGTATATATATATATATATATACATATATATATACATACATATATATATATATGTGTATATATATATGTATGTATACATATATATATGTATGATCCGGGCCACCTGGGACACTTTTCTAAATTGATATGCATTTAAACTTTAAGCCGCCTGCCTTCCCTGTCCTTTTTCTTTTTCGCACCAACTCTCTCTCTCTCTCTCTCTCTCTCTCTCTCTCTCTCTCTCTCCCCCTCTCTCTTTCTCTCTCACCCCCTCTCTTTCTCTCCATCTCTCTCCCACTCACTCTCTCCCTTTGTTCGTTGTGTTTGTCTATATAGGACTTACATCCAATATTGTTCTCACTTCGCCTTCTCTACATTCTTTCTAATACGTTGGGCTTTGTTTCCAGTTGCAAGCCCTTGGTTTGTAACAAATTATATTTAATTGTAATCGAATGACCGATCGTCCTGTCTTATGTCCATTCGTTACTGTCTCATATACACTAGATGTAGTTGTATGTTTTTTTACATCGAAACCACGAGAACTTTCAGCGGTCAACTGATGAGAAAGAATTGTCCTTTGTTCCGTCCATTTTTCCATGGTCTTCAACCAACTTTTGTATTATTTTTGTATGATCATTGCCACGCGGCGGGAAACTTTTTCAAATGTATATATATATATATATATATATATATATATATATATATATAGACAAGGCATATCGACACAACATCTCTATCCGGTAAAGATATAAACAATTACATTTTCAACTTTTTTCCTATATTTTTACCCGTGTATATTAATAAAAAAGACACTAACATTTGAATATATATATATATATATATATATATATATATATATATATATATATATATATATATATATATATATATATATATATATATATATATATATATATATATATATATATATATATATATATATATATATATATATATATATATATATGTGTGTGTGTGTGTGTGTGTGTGTGTGTATAATATTATTGGCAGTATCTGTAGAGGGTTTGACGCCATGCTTTCTAGCATAGTTACGTCCCTTTACGGTCTGAGTTCAAATCCCGCCAAGGTTGACTTTGCCTTTCATCCTTATGGGGTCGATAAAATAAAGTACCAGTAATGTACTGGGTAATTGCTGGCCTTGTACCTAAAGTAGAAACAATTATTTCTCTTTTAAAAATAAGTACCTTTTCACATGTGTAACAGTCCCCAAACATATAAGGAAGCTACAAGACAGTGAAACAGAGTTCACTATTATTTATTGTATTAACAACAGAGGAATTAAAAGTTGAATGGAACCCGGTGTGATTTGTACTCAGACTGAAGAAACATAAAGCGAAACTTTACCAGACATTAGTTGTATCTCTGCATATTGAGCAAATAAGTTGAACAGCGTACTAACACAAGATCAGTAGCACTGAATCATTTGCAGTAAATGCACTCGGCTTCATAAGCAGTAATAATACAACATAAATGAAAGAATAATTAAGAACTAAAGGCGTGTTTATCAGCATGTTAAAATGACCAATACTCAAAGACACTAGAATCACATTCCAACGCCAATTTCATGTAGGCAGCAAATAGGTACGAGACTCTAGAAATTGCTAGATACTTGCTCATAAAACAACTAAAATACATAAACGTATAAATATGGCCGATTTGACCTATATAAGGGACATTTAGCATTTTGTTTTGAAGTAATAAATTTATAGGAATTCCTACTTTATTGATTTGACCAAATACCGAGAATGAAAGTAGTGATAAGAACTATAGGTGAAGGGGTGGCTAATGTCATTGTTTTCTTTCTTTCTTGGTTCCTTCTGCCGTTATGTCCTTTCTTTGCGTTAGCCATAAAGAATAGACACATTCTTAAATGGTGGACACTAATCTGGGTTCAAATCCCGCCGAAGTTAGCTTTGACTTTCATCCTTATGGGGTCGATAAAATAAAATACCAGTTATGCACCGGGGTCGATTTTGTTAAATAATTTTGCAAATCTGTTTGCGTAGTTGATCTTATTTGTACATGTGAGTTTGTGTTTGTATAATGTAAGCTTAATTGCGTTTTTTATTCGTGTGTGTGTTTATATTTATATGTATCTAAATAATGACATTGAGGATTTTGCTTTTTACGCCGCATTTTCAAATGGTATTGTGTGATATTCATCTTTGGTTAACTTCACTTATTTCTTCAATGGCTTTGGTATTGTTATGACTTTTATGTTGTGTTGTACGAACTAGAGTTCCCTTTGAGCGGCATCACGTTATCTAGAAGAATAGTTTGAGGGTTTAAAGTCGAGAGAGAACGGGAAAAGGTGGAGCACGGTCTATTACATAATTGGGTGGTAGTCGCTGCAGATAATTATACTTTTTGGTATTATTAAATAGAAACTATGTAATATGATAGCTGCAGCTTGATAACGTATCACTTCCCGATTTGGTGGTAGTTACGGTCCCGTTACGTATGTCGAGTTGGAGAAGGTGGTTGTCCGCATTTGGTTTGCCGAATTCGGAGGGTCAAGTGAGGTTTAAGTTGGCAGGAATAATGAGTACAGATTGGTGCTCGGTTTAGGGTGTTTGTTGCTGGGTGCTTGTGAACTCACTGGAGTAATAGCAGTCTTATATATATATATATATATATATATATATATATATATATATATATATATATATATATTGAACAAGAAGCTCGATTATTAAGGTTTTCACATAGACAATAAAATAGGTTTTATGGCTGCGTGCAAGGCATATGTTACCTCAAAACAGTGCAAGAATATCTTCTTTACAGACACCAAATATAGAATATAACACTGGAAATAACCATATACATACATACATGCATACATACATAACCATGTGTGTGCGTATTAGGGCGTACGTATGTATATGTGCCTGTGTTGGTATAGCAGTGTAAAAAGAAATGCATATCGTCTCAAAAATGTGACATAGTAGTTCGATAAAAATACTGATCGATAAATAAATACTACCCAGAAATAAGTACTGGCATCGATCTAATCAACTATACCATCCCGTGAGTGTTTGTCCTTGCTTCTATATCAGATATTATTGATTTATAAACATTAAAAAGGTAATAAAGAGAGGACAAGACAACGAACGGATTCAAGACAAAACGAAATAAAAATTCTTAGGGGTAACCTTAAAAAATTATATTTTAAAAATAATCATACAAACGAAGGACTCAGAACTCCAGGGTCATCGGCAGTGAGTTGGACTTTGGCAGTTTCGACCCCTACCTCATCTTTATGAGGTCGATAAAATAAAGAACCAGTTACGCATTGGGGTCTATTTAATCGTCATTTCCTTCCCCCAAAATTGTTGTTCTAGTGCCTAAATCAGAAACCTTTATTAACATTAAATATAGGGCAGTTGATTGGCAGTATTGGTATCTAGTTGCACTGTTCTACGTCTGAGTTTAAATCATTGCCCTTCATCATTCTGGGGTTGATAAAATAAAGTACCAATATTTTAGGGTATCTTTAACAAGCATCCGGGTAAGGTCCCCGGTTTGTGGATATCTTCCATTCTCCCTCTCTTCTTCTTAGAAATACTGGGAAGTGTCGTAGGCAATGCTCTTCTCTCTCTGAATAGTAACATCTTAGTCATTCTTTATATGTTGTTCTTGTTGTGGCTGATGGATTCCAATTATAACAAAAGGTCTACAGATTCATAAGGTAGGTTGTATACTTCATTGAATCTGTTCCAGTATGTTACTAGTACATATTATTATCGTTATTGGCAGTATCGTAGAGGGTCGGACGCCATGCTTTCCAGCATATTTACGTCCCTTTGCGGTCTGAGTTCAAATCCCGCCGAGGTTAACTTTGCCTTTCATCCTTACGGAGGGTCGATAAAATAAAGTACCAGTAATGTACTGGGTAATTGATGGCCTTGTGCCAAAAGTAGAAACAATTATTGTTATTATTGTTGTCGTTTGACCCGCCACACCTGCCATAGTTTCACCTGGGCGACGTTCCAGTCGCTACTATCTCATTTAAGATTAAGTTATCGAATTATTCCTCTTTTTTTAATGGCTTAATAAGAGGATGAGGATGAGGCACCATCTGGGATAATTTCAGAGCCCCAATATTTACAACTGAATGAAATCCACTAAGGGTATCCAAGCTTTAGGTAAAGATGTTAAAACAGGATTGTCACAATATCTTTTAAATTATATACATAAAGTAACGGTGGAACTGGGGGGGGGGGATCTCCCCCCCCCCCATCTCCAATAATTATATTTTCTCCCCAAACTACCAAAACACACATCTATTTGGATATGCGCTACAATTTATGTACATGTTATGTTTATCGCACATCGAAGTTGTTTGACC
>OZ024745.1:24083101-24092321 GCA_964016885.1 Eledone cirrhosa | reverse complement strand
ATCGTGTGGTTTCAACTAATCCAACCTCCGGCATGGATACAATCACCTTCTTTTCCGAAAATGAAATGGGGGTGGGGACCCTCGGATTCTCCCTGTCTCGGAGATTTCTTCAGTGTGAAATAAAAGAGGTCGGAAGGGGAGAGGGGGGGGGGCATTCGGAGTTACAGATAAGCACCTCTCAGACGTTTGAATTAATAGAAAAGCAATTCCTTGATTCTGAAGGGTGTTTTGATCCTTTATCTTGTTGTACTGTTGTGGAAAGAGCGGTAAGCTTAATTGATTAAGTGTTCCTCCATTTCCAAATTCAACATTCCAATAAGGAGTGGCTTTGTGAAAGAGCAATCCTTGCCCCACCGAAACATCTCAATGAATGCCATCAATAAAAATCTCTCGCAAATGATCCCTGGAGGTAGCCAGACCTATAAATCTATCGACGCTAAAAATCATTGTATATACTGTAAAATGTTTCTTTATTACTTTCTGTGTTTTAATAATGTTTTGAAATTATGTTATGCAATATTTAATTACATTTTAACATCTTTTATTCTAAGTAAATTGGGAAACTATGACAGATGACAATAGATGCCTTATGAATAGATTCGAGCACACTACACACCGGGATGAAGGCCGGGGAAGACGCTAGTATATCAGACCTTCCAAGCTCTAACACCCAAACGGGGAGTAACATGAAAATGAAGTGCCTCCAAAACGGGGAGACATGAAGCAAAATAGGGAGATTTTACATAATGAAAGCTATACCCATTTTCACAAGAGAAGACATCTCTCACACACCTCGAGGTGGGTGGGAAATACGCCCGTTGCACAGGTCTGGTATATATATATATATATATATATATTAATATATAGTATATATATATATATATATATTATATATATATAGTATATATATATAGTGAGAGAGAGAGAGAGAGAGAGAGAGAGAGAGGGAGAGAGAGGTAGAACACTGGAAGGTAATATCCGTAGAGGTAAAGCACTCAGTCGATGGGACCAGCTAGGTAGAAGTGGTAACACAACAGTTAGTTCACCATACCGAGAACTAACTGTTGTGTTACCACTTATATATATATATATCTTAAATAAGGTGCAGACTAACCGAATGTAAAGTATACTACTGACACAAATTTTAAATATATATATGTGTATATATGTGTGTGTGTGTCGTTACGAAGAGTGAGAAGGTTAAATAAAACGTTTGGACGGAAAAAATTGAGAGATGCAGAGCAAAGAGATGAGAGAAAGAGGACAAAAGAAGTGAGACAAAATAGAAAAAGTATATATATATATATATATATATTATATATATGTATACTTTTTCTATTTTGTCTCACTTCTTTGTCTAATATCTAAATATATTCTTTGTCTAATATATATATATATATATATATATATATATATATATATATATATATATATATATATATATATATAAAGAGAGAGGGGGGGGGGGGGCAGTAGAAAAAAATTGATACAAGAATTAAAAAAAAAAGAGGATGACAAAATAATGTAACAGAAGGAAGAGAGATAGAAGGTTGTGGAAAAAAGACGATATTTAGAAGATATGCATAAAAAAGTGAAGACATCTTGAAAACAGAATGGTACGAACGAGAGGAAAGTCATAAGAAAATATTTTGTTAATATTTGAAATTAAATACACACACAAAAATATATAGATATTCAGCGCATGCGTCTAATAGTTATTACTGCGTGAGATAACTATAATGAAAAACTGAAAAAATTCATTAATAAATAATCGATATGTGAAATACAGATAGCGGTTAAGATTCATATTTCAACGAAATAGATCAGTAAAGACTTTGACCATTAGGTTGTCAAAGGTTACACATTAATAATAGCGAAGCGTGTTTGCAAGAATTTAGCAATTTGGATTTTTGATTTAATGGGTGTGATTGCTAGAATAAAATAGTGGGTTTCTCCGTTAAACAGAAAGCCCAACTGAAACTTGAGCGGTGGAAATGTTTGTAAGAGCTAACATATTCCGAAATAACGGAATATATTTTAAAAGGCGCTTGGCAGGATTTCTTTAAAAACAACTGTACTTTGATAAATTCGTGGAACAAAATTTGTTCAGGAATTTATTCACTGTCAATCAAGTTTATGCATTTAAAGTTTAAATGTACAGTTACGAAAGAATTGTACACTATAGATTTAGTCAGTTAATTTCCGCCAGCGGGACAGGTACTGGGATTAATATAGGTAGGCAGCGAATAATTATTGTTGGTATTAAAGAGACTTTACATAATTATTTTCTGCAAGGGGTTGCAAGCGGCAGTCTATTTTCTCCACGTTACCAAGTTAAAGCAATGGCCGATGCAGCTTGTCACCAGTATGTCGTAATTACTACAGGTGAGTAAAGTGGAGCAACATGAAATAAAGTGCCTTGTTCGGTCTGCGAAGCGAACTCATAACCTCCACTAAGTCGTGTGCGCTCATCCACCCCCTATATATATATATATATATATATATATATATATATATATATATATATATATATATATATAATTTGTACCTTTAAAGGTAGCATTTACCTCCATTTCGTTAATCTCTTTCACTTTCTTCTTTTCTCCACGTTCTCTTTCTGATCTCCCAGCTTTGATTTTGTTCTCTTTCTCCTTTTGCCCTTTATCATTTTCTTCTGCTTCTCCCATTCTTTCCCAACGCCAAACGTTTTACTTCTCCCCCATTCTGCCCCTCCCACCAAATTCTACTATCTATTTCAGTTTACTTTATTTTTTTACTCATGTATTTACATGAGAAAAGGGGAAGTCATGTTAATGAATTTCAATTTGTTTTATGTGAAGTAGAAGTCAATTTAACGAATGTTCAATTCTTCTGCCAGATATTTTGAACAGTACTTAGCAAATAGACATTCTTTGTCACTAGTTGAAGGTTAGGAAAGGGGAGATTGTACCTTCATATGGTATTTACAGAATTACAAGGAATAAAAAAAATGACAGAATGTCAAATAATTCCACGTACCAAATTATAATATATTATATGTATAGTATACCGTATGTTTAATTAAAAGCATTTAGAAGCAATTAAAAGCATAAAAGCATTTAAAGCGGTTTTACAGTAGTGACTATGTCATTTACTTCTTTTCGGCGAAAGAAGGGAGAGAAGCTAACAGTCTGTTTCGCGCTGGATGGCGTACTTCAGAGCTACGCACCTCCTGCTGGATTCTTATAGAATTCCAGTAATAATCAGGAACTGATTATACAGAGCGATTGCCGGTCCAGCATAAATTAGGTATTAGGATTGGTGCTCTGAAATAGCGTTGTATACATGAATGTATGTATAGTATATTTGGCAATATACTGTATGTTTAATTCAATAATATATAATTTCTCTTAATCTCGTAACTCCTAAGGGAGGAGTTGTAAGGACGCCGTATTGACATAAGGTGTTTCTAGGGCATTTTAAAAAACTCGACGGAACCCAACTCCCCTCCAGATATGAATACAGCAGGTTTCTTCCAGAAAAAGATAGAGAATGAAAAAATGAAAATGAGAAGGAAATATAGAGGAATAAACAACCCCAGTCTTTTACTTTTTCTATCGACCTCTAATGGATGAAAGGTTAAATGGACCTCGCGGGGACTAGAACTCAGAGAGCTGAAACGAATACCTCAAAGAATTCTGACTTACTTTCTAAAGACTCTGCCAATTCGCCGCCGCTAGAATACATTATACGTGCTGGTAAAATATAGTTCCTTAGAATAAATTTGTTTTGATGACGACAATTTGAAACTAATTTATTCATAGAATTTAAGAATTATAGAGGAATGGTCGTAAGAAACTCTAAGGAGAGCAGGTCAGCAGAATGTCTTCAGAGAAGGAACCCCCACCTCAAGCAAGTGTTTCGGCCCGACATTAATATGGACATTTTTTCACATGGAAACAAGATGCATGATCCAAATCCTTCAAATCTTCTTTTCCTCAGAAGTATCAAGGTACACATCACTTTTCTATTTCATTTTACACCCCCTAAACGACGTACTGGATACTTTTAGCAATCATTGCAGGTCTGTATCCTTCTGAAATGGTTGTTCAGTTATTTACCCTATAAGCATCAATGTACAGAGATGCAAGTGAAGCACAAAGTGCATCGATATCAGCAGTGTTGGAAACCTTTGTAGAGTTCGCTGATGTAATGCCAAGAGATATTCAGCTATTGCTGCATAGATAATACGTTTAATTTAAACGTGGATAAATTAATTGACATATTGCTTTGGTTTAGCAACCATGAAATATTTGGATTGTTGGATGACCAAAACATTAACGAGTTTTTCAAACATGATTGAAAGTATTGGGATTGCACAATATTCGTGCGGAATTTGGGAGGCAGAAACTACCCGAGTCCGTTGTATATATATATATATAGTAATAATTGTTTCTACTTTTTGGCACAAGGCCAGCAATTATCCAGTGCATTACTGGTACTTTATTTTATCGACCCCGTAAGGATGAAAGGCAAAGTCAACCTCGGCGGGATTTGAACTCAGATCGTAAAGGGACGTAACTATGCTGGAAAGCATGGCGTCCGACCCTCCACCGATACTGCCAATCCACCCGCCCATATATAGTAATAATAATAAATGTGAAGACTAAACTTTAATCTGTTATTTAAATTTTTAAAAATTATATATATATACAATGACATAATCAACATCTGGTTTCTTGAAACATTAGGTAATGAAATAATTGTATTATTGTTTGTTATGTAATTACATAGCTCTGTACAATACATAGAGCACTCTTTTTTCCTTTACTTTTTCTACGGAAATACTTAACACAAAAACATATATATATATATATATATATAATTAAACAATACAATGGTAATTATATTGTATTGTTTATTATACATTAAATTTAGCTCTGTAACTTACATAGAGCACTCTTCACTTCTATGACTTTTTCAATTTTCAACGGAAACTTCAATACTTATATATATATATATATATATATATATATATATATAATATATATATATATATATATATATTATATATATTATATTTATATATATATATATATATATTTATATATATATTTATCTTATATATATATATTATTATATATATACTATATATATATATATATATAATATATATATAATATTATATATATATAATATATATATATATATATATATATATTTTATATATATATATAATATTTATATATATATTTATTTATATATATATATCTTATTTATATATATATATATATTATATATATATATATAATATATATATATATATATATATATATATATATATATATATATAACTTAGCGTTTATACAACAAAGAGATCGATAAAATAAGTACAAATATCTAGGGTCGTTCACTCGACTAAAGCAATGCTCAGTAAATCAATAAAAGAACAAAAGAATAAAAGAATATATATATATATATGGATTGTTTCTGAGAATAGACAGAAGATTGGATGAGGTCTTTCGAGGCTAATGTTGTAGGAGTGCATAACTGATCAATAGCGAAACGCGCGTCACTACTCAATAAACTTAATGAAGACATAACAAATCGTCCTTATTATTATTATTATTATTATTATTATTACTATTATTTTTCTTTGAGTCTCAGTCATTGATGTTATTTAACTGGAAAGTTTGTTGAAAGAATATCAAGCCACTACCTGCAGCCTCAGATATTCAGGACGTATCGGAGGATTCTTGCTGTTCCCAGCAAGTATGCCTTTTGAAGTGTTCCAAAAAGCGGGGCGGGACCAATTTTCTTTAACCATCCTTGGAACCCTTTTGAGATAGTCCCTAGTGCGCCTATGACAATCGGGACCACTTTGAATTCATGGCAGTTCCAAATCCTTTTTACCTCCCACTTTAAGTCCTGGTATCGGTTAATTTTCTCCTTCTCCTTTTCTTGCACTCCCGTGTCGAATGGGCAGGCCACATCCACAATCAGGCACGATCTTTTTTCTTTATCCAAAACCACCAGGTCAGGTCTATTGTGTTTCAGTTTCTTGTCCGTCTGTATCCTAAAATCCCACAGCACCTTCACCTGATCGTTTTCTATCACCGACTCTGGCTTATGCTCATACCACTTCTCAGAATGTGGTAAATTGTTTACTTTGCATAAATGCCAGTGGATCACCCTGCCTATCACATCATGTCTCCAGCACTTATAGTGAGTCTGGGCTAGGTGTTTACACTCGGATACAATGTGAGCCACAGTCTCCTCTCTCTCTCCACAGATCCTGCACAGTGGGCTAGCCTCCTCCTTGTAAAAATTATTATTATTGGATTGGCAGTATCGGTAGAGGGTCGGACGCCATGCTTTCCAGCATAGTTACGTCCCTTTACGATCTGAGTTCAAATCCCGCCAAGGTTGACTTTGCCTTTCATCCTTATGGGGTCGATAAAATAAAGTACCAGTAATGCACTGGGTAATTTGCTGGCCTTGTGCCTAAAGTAGAAACAATTATTTTACGGGGTCGATAAAATAAAGTACCAGTAATGCACTGGGTAATTGCTGGCCTTGTGCCTAAAGTAGAAACAATTATTATTATTATTACTATATATATATATATATATATATATATATGTGTGTGTGTGTGTGTGTGTGTGTGTGTGTGTGTGTGTGTGTGTGTGTATACATATATATATATACACAGATATATAGATGTGTATATAGATAGAGAGATATTATATAGACATATATATATATATATATATATATTATATATATATATATATATGCATGTACGTGTGTAAAACTATGTGTGATAGCCCTCACTCATCAACTCTCTAACATCTTTAAATGACATTAGTTATCACCTACACAATTTCAAGCGATGTTAACAGTGTTGATATCTCGATACCTAGTAGCAATATGAATATATCAAACTGACTACAAGTAGTAATATCATAGCACATAAGAAGAAAAACACCCTAGCAATCAAGTTCGCTATGCCAGCAAACACAGTAAGGCATTCAACAAGACCTACTAGAAATAGCAGCTAAATCTTTCAAGTCATACCCTAACGTATTTCTTTTTTAAGGCACATTAAGTAATTGTTGTTCGTAGTATACAATAGCTGAAAAAATGGGATGGTTATCAATACAATGCCTTCGATCAGTATTGATCTAACGCTAAACACTAACAGCCGTAACAACAATGATTTTTACAATAAACGCAAGTTAAAAAAACTGTGGTTAAGAGATATAGTCAAACTAATCGACCCAATTGTAGGCTGGCCACTTGAAAAATGCATAGGCTGACGAAGATACTCTCATGGAATTACCAAATGAGGTTTATTTTTCTACATAGTCCCTGAAAAGAAACAATCAGTTATTAATAAGAAGTGAAATTAATGCATGCAAAATTTCATAACTCTAGCATCCCTCTTTCATAATTAGCCTATGAACATTTCAAACCCACTTGTATGACTGGTGCCTTGTGTGTGAACCCAGGATGTATGAAAGATTAACTCGACCACTGTGTAAATCAAACTGAAACGAAACTAAATATTACAAGTCATTGTGTCCGGCTTTCTACTGAATTTGCCCTCCACTAGCCTCTAATGATGTCTAACACTAGCACAATGCCATAAAATGTGGGGGACGGGTGCACAGGTTGTAATCGACTTCACCATTCGACTGATACTTAATTTAGTGAACGCGGTGGATGTAAATTTTGCCTTGTTTTAAATTGAACTCAAAATATACAGGCATAAAGGTATACATTTCGCGAGATAGGAATCAATTAAATCTTTCTTCTTGAGTCATCCCTCTTTCGAAGGTGAAGCATTCATTTTGCTTTTTCTCATTTTGCTTTTTCTCATTCATTTTAGCACCAGCAACGTCCCAACTCATTTCTACAACTGTGTGAACTGGAGCAACGTGAAATAAAGTGTCTTGCTCAAGGACACAGCGCATCAGCAGGTCCAGGAATCGAACTCACAATCTCACGATTGCAAGCTCTAACCACTAAGCCATGTTCCTTCACGATTAAATCGATTTCTGTGTTTGACTGGTGCTTATTTTGTTGACACCGAAAAGATAATTCAAAATTTGTCTCCAAACCATATATTTTATGTCTTGGGTAAAATCGATTAAGCGAATTCGGGATTTGATTGGTCCTTTATTTTGTCGATACCCAGAAGTATTTTGGTGATGTGTACTTCAGTAGTATCGATTTCAGAATGTGAAGGGCTATAAGTAATTAGCCCGAGGCATTTTAGCTGGCATTCTTCAGATTCTGCCAATTTCCGATCACAGTATTTTACTGGTGATATCTATTTGTGTGTTACTTGGAGTGAATAATTAAGTTCACTAATTAAAAAAAAACTCTCCTTCTCATATAGTTTATGTGTTACCTGTGATATTCAATAATATCTTCGAAATTTCTTCTCAGCGGGGTTTCAAATCAACATATCTTGTGGGATATTCTTCTGAAAGTAATTACATTTGCCTCTACTTCTCCACACAGTCCATTGCTGCTATTTTGCTGATTTTGTTGGCATCACTAGCATCACCGTTTGTTTTTGTAATCCTCTGCATTGCTATTACCGATTCTCTTCTAGATTTTGTTATTATTCTTCTTGTAATTAATGTTGAATGTTGTAAGTCTTAATGCTAAAGTAGACAATATTACTGCTATTTTAACAGCTAATCACAATATTTAAATGATCCTTCTTAACTCTTCCTTCCTCAGACAGAGGTTAGCTATGATTATTGTAGAAAACTAGCTCTGTGAATGTCTTGAAATGAATTTCTGTAATGTTGCAGTAACGATAGAAATGAATTGAAATTAACAAAATTTTCTTAGATTGGTTGTCAGGAGACCCAGGAGTAGACCGTGAGCAAGTTGGTTGGATAACAGCCATGAGTTCGGCTGGTCTCGCTTGAGGATCCAGCAGGATAAGTTGGAGATGGTTGCTTCTGACAAGATCCACTGGAAGGAATGTTTGGGGACTCTGCCCCTACGACCCACAAGACGAAGAAGAAGAAGAAGAAGAAGAAGAAGAAGAAGAAGAAGAAGAAGAAGAAGAAGAAGAAGAAGAAGAAGAAGAAGAAGAAGAAGAAGAAGAAGAAGAAGAAGAAGAAGAAGAAGAAGAAGTGTTGTTGGTGGTGTGCGGGGGGATATAAAATTAAGCTCTCTTTAATATTTTGGTATAACCACAGCATATTAAACATAAAGC
>OZ024745.1:24065601-24075601 GCA_964016885.1 Eledone cirrhosa | reverse complement strand
ATATATATATATATATATATGTGTGTGTGTGTGTGTGTGTGTCTTTACAACTATCTCCGGTTAACATTGCCTATCATCTTTTTGGGTTCAATAAAATACTGTACCAGTCATGTACTGGGAACAATAAAATCGACCTCCACTTCACCCCAAATTGCTGGCTTGTGCCTAAATCAGAAACCAGTGTTATAACTTAAACCCCCTTCTTCCTTAATGCCCAATCTAACAAAGGTAAAATGTTTATCTCTACAAGGGAAACACTCCACTTTTGGGCATAAATATAGGAAGGTCTTCAATAGATGTATCAAAATCGGTTTACACTCGAAAGTGTAAAATTATATATTTCCGACAAAGACCCTCAACTATTAACACTGTGTTGTAAATACGAATTGTACCCACTTAACCAAGCATGCAATGGGGAGTCTGTGATATAAGGAAATGAAGTCACCTCAGCTTTGCAAAATAAGCCTGCAGAATTAAGACATAAGTGGGAACGTGAGAAGGCAGGTTTAAACACAGCTTCCTATGCAACAATTCTACTCTCAAACACCCAGATAAGAGAAATCATACCGAGCTCACCAATTACATGTGAACACTGAAAGTAATACCTGAAAGATTCCGAACTTATTCCTCCGGCTAAAAAAAAATGTCGATAATACACGGCCAAGAAATAGCATAGTCAAAAAGAAAATACTTACTTCACCAACTGCCTCAATACCAAGGTCTATTTATGCAATCATGGCACCCACGCCACAAAAATACATTCTAACATCATGAAAACTCCCGACAATACAGAGATAGCACCTCAGACACCCTTTTCAACGAGTAGTTACACGCAACAAGCGCTGAGACACGAAACCACCTCACTAGCATCAAATATTAACTGTACTGCTTCCATTTATATGTCTCATTCTATACGTCATCATATATTCAATATCACCTTCTCCCATTTCGTTCAGCATCCTTCGTGTGTGAATATAAATATCTCTCTCTCTCTCTCTCTCTCTATATATATATATATATATATATATATATATACATATATATATAGGTAAGTTATTCCGGGTTCAATCGGAGTTCTGCCTTTGTCACTCTAAATATAAACTATAGACTTAAAGAATTAGCTTTTAATGAATTCCCTTTTCTTTCAACCAATGACCTACACCCATCCCACTCCCCACCCTCTCCTACCACCTGAAAAAATATAAATACCACTACATTTATTTTTGGAAAGCCAGATTCCTGATGATTTCTAAAGAATGAAACAGTTCTAGTCCTGTAGAATCTCATCTATATTAAAACTTATTAATATATATATATATATGTATATATATATATATTAATAAGTAAAGTGATTTTCAGCCCCATGGATTTTATTTATTACATTCACTTATTATATTTCGAATACCTGATGATATCATCGGATTCATACGGAACCCGGTCATTGAAATGATCATAGTATAATAAACCTTTCAAGGATTTACACAAGTCCAGCCTCATGTCATTTCATTATCATACATATATATATATATATATATATATATATATATATATAATATAAGAAAGTAAGTCCATAGAATCATCTCTCTCTCTCTCTCTCTCTCTCTCTCTATATATATATATATATATATATATATATATATATAGAGAGAGAGAGAGAGAGAGAGAGAGAGAGAGGGGGGGGGGGGGGGAGAGAGTTACAGAAGGAAAGCACCATTCTTTGCTTAAACTTTAGTCTGTTATTTTAATAAATATTTGCTCTACGGTTCTTATATATTTGATATATATTTATCCTTATCTCTCTGGATTTTAGTCTTCAAATTTATTATTATTACTATTACTATATATATATATATATATATATATATATATATATATATATATATATATATATATATATAAATGGTATATGTTTTATCTGGTGATTCTATAGACATGTTTTATGATATATAGCTCTGATTATTTAATTTATTAACTTTTCATTGAGCCACAATGTGACCCGTTGCAAAACACGTATATGTATATATATATATATATATATATATATGTAAACCTTTATATCTAATAATCTCCCATTAGGTTGAGATACAAATTTGGCTGTATTGTGCTGTGCTTTCTAGCAAATAGCCACCAGCTGTAAGCAACTACCACACCCCTTCCAACCTGTCCGCTCCTACGGCATGATTCTTAGCCATTTTGAATGTATTCTCGGCGCGATCACTTTGGAAAATTTAATGTCTAGATTAGAGCAAACTCCTGAAGAGTCCGATGCTCGAATTTCCGAATATATTGGAAATCTCAAAATGCGGACGAAACAATGGTAGAGGTAAATAAATGTATTCTCTTTTCTCCTAGTTTATTTTACACCTAATTCTGTTTAATTAACTGTATATCTGGGCGATTACACTGTCGAAATATTCAATAAATATTCCGTCGCAGCCGACGCGAAGGGCTAGTTTCGAGTATTTGTTGGGGATTTCTTCATAGAAGCCTTATTCTTATAGCCTGGTCTATTCGATTTTTTATATAGTTGATTATGCTAATTGGGAGAGGAAATGGTATATATTTTATCTGGTGATTCTATAGACATGTTTTATGATATATATATATATATATATATATATATATATTACTTTGTGCGCGGGTATTTTATGTACTTGCGCATGTGAATCAACAAATAACTAAAAATATTTAAGCAATTAGACAGGGCTACACAAAATATGATAAATAATCAATTATAGACTAACGAGAAGATCTAAATATATCACGGAGTTAAGCAGCATGTACAAGAAGATAATATGAACTGTAATCTATCAGTAATTAGACATTAAAATAAATTAACCCAAATGAAATATATATATACATACTTACACATATATATATGTATATGTATGTATATATATATCATATATATATATATATGTATGTGTGTGTATATATATATATAAACACACACACACACACACACACACACACATACACACACACACACACACACACACACACACACACACACACACATATATATATATTTATATATATATATATATATATTTATATATATATATATATATATATGTCTGTCTGTGTTTAAATTAAGCAGGAATGTAGGGTATAAGGTGGTGTACAATGAAAGAATCGTTTATTATTAAAGTAGTCACGCTATAAACAAACAACATTTGGATGATATATAAAGAAATGGGAAATATCAAAGTTTATTAATGCTATTAAATTAAAGTCGTATATGATGAGGACTTAGCAGCAAGCTGAATAATCAGGAAATTACGAAGAACATTCTAAAATATAGATAAAATATAAGCCAATTTCGCATACAAGCGAACATAACTAAATTATCAAAACTAAAAGTCCTGGTAAAATATATTTAGATGTTATTATGTGGATTGGCAGTATTGGTAGAGGGTCGGACGCCATGCTTTGACGTATAGAGTTACGGCCCTTGCCATTCTGAGTTCAAATCCTGCCAAGGTTAACTTTGCTTTTCATCCTTACGGAGTCGATAAAATAAAGTACCAGTAATGCACTGAGTAATTGCTGGCCTTGTGCCTACCGTAGAAACAATTATATACGTGAAACCAGGCGGTGGATTGGCAGTATCGGTAGAGGGTCTGACGTCATGCTTTGCAGCAAAAGAATTACGGCCTTTTATGGTCTGATTTCAAATCCTGCCGAGGTTAACTTTCCCTTTCATCCTTACGAGGTCGATAAAAAAAAGTCACACATTGGAGATCGATTTAATCGACTTTCCCTTCCCCCAAAATTGCTGGCCTTGTGCCTATATGAGAAACCATTATATACGTGAAAGCAGTATCGGTAAAGGGTCTGACGCCGTCCTTTGCAGCAAAAGAGTTACGGCTCTTGCCATTCTGAGTTCAAATCCCGCCGAGGTTAACTTTGCCTTTCATCCTTATCGGGTCGATATAATAAAGTACCAGTAATGTACTGGGTAATTTGCTGGCCTTGTGCCAAAAGTAGAAACAATTATAAAAGTGAAACTAGAGTTGTGGAAGGGGCTGTTCCAGCGCTTCTCCCTCGCCGTCCTCGGGGGCAATGCATGCTCCACCCTGTCGATCGAGATGAAGAGTTGGAGGGTAAGATATTTGGAGGTGGAGGATACTGGTTCGGACGTCACACATACACACAGACTCAGCTACTACATAAAACAAACTTTATATATATCAATAGTTGGATTGGCAGTATCAGTAGAGGGTCTGACGCAATGCTTTGCAGCATAGAGTTACGCCCCGTTACGGTCTGAGTTCACATCCCACCGAGGTTAACTTTGCTTTTCATCCTTACGGGGTCGATAAAATAAAGTGCCAGTAATACACTGGGATAATTGCTGGCCTTGTCCCAAAAGTAGAAACAATTATATATATTTATCAGGGCAGTTGGAAATAATAGGCAAAGGGCTGAAATACTTGCATGGGGAGGGTATTTTCTTCTTTGTAGACCTTATCTATCATCACGTAATTGTGAATAATTTGTGCTGGTCGACGAGTGCAACACCTGTAACCATATAGATCATTATCTATAAAAGGCAGATTGTTGTTGTTGTTGTTGTTGTTGTTGTTGTTGTTGTTGTTGTTGTTGTGTGTGTGTGTGTGTGTGTGTGTGTGTGGTGTGTGTGTGTGTGTGTGCGTGTTCCATGTTTATACATTTGCACAATTTCAAACCGATTCGACTCAAAGTCTGTAAGAATGTTGTAAACTTAGGTCAACAACTATTTATTTCATTCAAACTCACCAACAATTACAGAAATAATCGATAAAACTAAATACATGACGCTTTAACCCCCTCTAATAGAATCTGATTACCTCTCTCTACTCCCCTTAAAATTCGATACATGCTGGAACTTTCTCTGATATACGATTAAACTTACAAACTTTAAGAGAGAGAGAGAGAGAGAGAGAGAGAGAGAGAGAGAGAGAGAGAGAGAGAGAGAGAGAGAGAGAGAGAGAGAGAGGGAAGTTTGTTTTTGAGTGTGGAACGGTCAAACATTTATTTACTTCAATGACAAAGAGAACTTATTACATTTCATATGAAACAACAATTATTCAAAAGCAACAGATAAATTTATTCAACAACAAAAAAAATACCGATAAATCTTTTTTAAAACATCTATCAACGAACGTGGAAGAAAGAAGTATCAGTTCATTTACTATACACAATAATATCCTCTATGAGGTCACTAAACCGGCTAGAAACAGCAGCTAACTCTCCCCCATATCACACCCCTCCCTACTGTCTTAAATTTAGAAAACACACATTAGACAACCATGTAGAACAACTCCATCGCAGCTCTGTTGTTCGGCTGGCATCGTCTACGCGCGTGTTGCGCAAGTACTGTGAAACAATAAATTTCAACACTTCTTTGCACAGAGATAATATCCATAGGCGAAACTACAATTGTCACTGCTGGCGCAGCTCCTGCTTCGGCAGTCCAGGTCTGCAATTCATTCACCCAGTGCCTGGCAGACAAAGAAGTGCTGCCATAAAATGGGTGGTGCAACCTAACTTTGGTAACTTACTGACCCCGAGCAACGCCGGGCTTTAATACTAGTATATGATAAACTGACCTCAGTCTCCCTCCCCTCTCTCTCTCTCTCTCTCTCTCTCTCTCTCTCTCTCTCTTTCTCTGTCTCTCTCTCTCTCTCCTTCTCTCTGTCTATATATATCTCTCTCTCTCCTTCTCTCCCCCATCTCTTTCTCTCTTTCTCATCCTCTCCCTCTCTCTCTTTTTTTCTCTTACTCTCTCTCACTCTCTCTCTCTCTCTCTTTCTTTCTCTTACTCTCTCTCCCGCTCTCTCTCTCTATTTCTTTCTCTTACTCTCTATCTCTCTCTCTCTCTTTCTTTCTCTTACTCTTTCCCGCGCTCTCTCTCTTTCTTTCTCTTACTCTCTCTCCCGCTCTCTCTCTCTCTCTTTCTTTCTCTTACTCTATCCCACTCTCTCTCTTTCTTTCTCTTACGCCCCCCCCCCTCTCTCTTTCTCTCACACACTCTCTCTCATAGTATTTATGCGGGGTCGGATGAAATATCCATAGGCTGACCAAGATACTCTCATGGAATGACGAAACAAGGTTTATATTTCAACATAGTCTCTGTAAAGGAACAATGCAGTTATTAGTAAGAAGAACTGAAAATAATGCATGCAAGATTTCACAGCTCTAACATCATTCTTTCATAGTCAACATATTAACTTTTCAGCTGACCCTCGCATGTGTAAAACTGGAGTTAAAACAATAGACAAGGGACCGAAACACTTGCATGGGGGTAGGTGTGAGGATTTTCTTCTCTGAAGACCTTCTGTTGCTCAACTGCCCTTGCCAGATACTTATCACTGGCAAATCAAGAAAACCGCTAATAATTAAAATGTCCTTACACTATTTGGTAAGCAATAATTGTTTCTACTTTGACACAAGGCCAGCAATTACACAGTACATTACTGGTACTTTATTTTATCGACCCCGTAAGGATGAATTCTAGTATAGGCACAAGGCCAGTAATTTGGGGGAAAAGTCGATTAAATCGACCCCAGTACGCTACTGGTGCTTTATTTTATCGACCCCGTAAGGATGAAAGGCAAAGTTAACCTCGGCGGGATTTGAACTCAAACCGTAAAGGGTCATAACTCTATGCTACAAAGCATGGCGTCCGACCCTCTACCGATACTGCCAATCCACCGCCCTTGGTAAACAATAGAGCCCCCAAATGGAAAATAAAGGAAAATCTATGAACAGGAATGTTGTATACTTGTTTGAGGAGCAGGTGACCATAGGTCTCTAAGACCATCGTTACATGATCCTTACGTTATTGTAAATTATTTGTGCTATGTCCAGTTTGTTCGTCACTAAGGATACTTTACTCAGTCTTCTCAACTATTATGTTTATAAAATAAAGTACCAGTAATGCACTGGGTAATTGCTGTCCTTGTGCCAAACGTAGAAACAATTATTTATAGTGGTCGACTATTATTATAGCCGTTTACATTGGGATGACTACATTTCAAATCTCTAATACTTTTTAAGTCAGCCGGATATTTTACATACATATATATATATATATATATATATATATATATATATATATATATATATATATATATATATATATATATATATATATATATGTGTGTGTATATATATATATATATATATATATATATATATAATATACATTATAACATGAATAAAATATATGCGTGTTATGGCTTTATGTACATACATATACACATACATATTTACATACATACATTCATACATACATATTCACATACATATATATATATATATATATATATATATATAAATGAAAAGCATAGAAATTATTGTAGCAAGAAGCCAACAGTATTCCATAATATATATATATATATATATATATATATATATATATATATATATATATATATATATATGTATACATATATATATATATATATATATATATATATATATATATATATATATATATATATATATATATATATATATATATATATATATATATGTATACATATTCAAACATATAAATATATATATACACACATACATACATTCATACATACATACACACATACATGCTTGCATAAACATACACAGAGCAACTACGAATCCGTGGATGCGTATATATGAATACAAATACACATAATTAAGTGAAGGAATAAGAATATGGTGCCGTCTATTTCATTTCCAAGTAGTCAGAAGAATGTACAGGAATATTTGCTGAATAATTTCCTCAAGAACTTGCTGGTTTTTATTAGCCTCACTCACTCCCGTCTGTGTTATGTCTTATCTTTTCACTACCATGTTCGCAAGTTAAGATGGACGCACACAGCATCATAAAAAATACAGCCATAATCATAACTGCATGTAGTATTATATTGGGATTTAGGATTTGAATTTGATGTATCATGGGACTAGGTGCTAATAAATATATATATATATATATATTAATCGTGTGTATATATATATTAATAGTGTACACACACACACACACACACACACACGCACATATATATATATATATATATATATATATATATATATATATATATATATATATATATATATCGTGTTTATATGATAGAAATCGCGTTTATATAATATATATATATATATATATATATAAATTGTGTATATACATAAATCGTGTGTACAAATTTTGAATATAGAAATTCAGTGAAATAGATTCAACTTGTGTAAAAGACAGTAACTCCAATAAGTTAGGTTTGTAGAATCTGTAATTCTATTCCATTCAATATTTTCAACAAAAAACATCATTGATTAAAATATATCCATAAATCATTCAAAATATTCAAATTAAACTAATGGAAGAGACACATATTAATATTATTAACATATTGCTAACAGTATTAACAAATATTGAACATTGACACTTCTTCTTCTTCTTCTTCTTCTTCTTCTTCTTCTTCTTTGCCCATTTATTCCGAGAGGGTCGTGAGGGGGCATAGTCCCCGAAATACTCCTTCCAATGTGTCCTACCAGAAACAACCGTTTCTAATTGATCCGGCTAGATCTCCAAGCGAGACCAGCCGAGCTAATGGATGTTATCCAACCATCTTGCTCGGACTCTACCATCTGGGTCTCCTTACGGTTAGTTTCGTCCGTAAAATCTGTTCTAAATGAGGGAACTTATCATCTATACATATAATGTAGAAAATGAATTCATATATAGTAACAACACCAACTTTTAAGCAGGAATAAAAAGGGAAATTAGAAAATGAAGGATAGTTTTAACTTTGGATGATAAACCTAATATGCCTCTCGGTTTATCAGCATCATATGGGACTTCGATGCCTTTAGCAGATTTCCCGATGTTTCAAGCTTTCTAAGCAGGTCTTCAATTCCTTCCACATCTTCGTCTTACTTTGTAAACTTTCAAGGTGGGCACGAGCCGTTCCAATGTCGGCAATCTAGAAGTTCCTTTAATGATATATCTTCTACTATGTTATACAAAGAGATCAAATAAATGAAATCTTTTAATTATTGTCTTCTTGTACATAAGGCTCTACGCACGATGACACCTCTTGGATCGCTGACCTTGGAGTACCCCAGTCCTATCGAGCACAAGCAAGAAGAGAAGAGCTTGATGCAATTGTCTACTACATTGATATACGGAAACCAATGAAACTTTTGACTTTATTCACGAAGTGAGTTACATTCAACACAATAGGTTTACAGAGCTTCGTTGATTACAACAGTAAACTGTAACCAGTATTTAAGAGAATGCATGTAGATCTATGGCGCTATGTTGTAAACTGAGTTATTGTAGACATAGAAATAAACCCTCCACTAAATTCCTAGCTTCATTCGGACTATATTATATCACAAATAATCAGGTGCATATTTGTTTAGGGATATATGTGGTGAATTCCATTGAAAACTTCACTTCCAGGTATTGTATAGTGGCAAATAAGATTAATGCGTCATGTGTTTTGTTATTGTCTGTCAATAGAGCAAGGAATTTATGAAATTTGATCTGCAACACATTATTAAGAGGTTAACTTTGCCTTTCATCCTTACGGGGTCGATAAAATAAAGTACTGGGTAATTGCTGGCCTTGTGCCTAAAATAGAAACAATTATTAAGTCCATATAGTTCTTTACTTTGAATAGTTCTGGGACTTGAAATATGAAACTATTACAGTAAGCAAAAAAGAAGAATTAGATGACAGTACTCAGTGTCGGATTTAGGACAAATGAGGCCTTGTGCTATTTAAGTTATGAGGTCCCTTTGAAAGTTTGACATTTGAGAGTCTAGTTGTCGGACTCAAACGTGTTACACGCCTAACATATCCTCTTCACTACCCACATATTCACCCAATAAGCAGCTTCTCTGTTTTACAAAGGCAACAAGTTACCAATATAGGGAGAGTTCTCACCTCTGCATTTTCTCTTTTCTTCCTTCTCTTTCTTTCTTTCTTTTCTTACATATATTGTACATATTTCGAGGTCACCATTAGATT
>OZ024745.1:24055601-24063101 GCA_964016885.1 Eledone cirrhosa | reverse complement strand
TTCTCTTCTTTTCTCTCTTCTCTTCTTTTCTCTCTTCTTGCTTCCTTCTCTCTGTCTTTCTTTCTCTCTCTCTTTCTTCTCTTCTTTTCTCTCTTCTTACTTCCTTCTCTCTTTTTCTTTATTTTTTCGTTATTCTCATCTTCTCACTTTTTCTCTTCCTTCTCTTTTTTCCTTTCTCTTTCTTTCAGTCTTTCCATCTTCCCACATTTTCTTCCTTCTCTTTTCCTATCTCTCATCTATGACGTTTCATTTCTTTCTTTTTCCTACAATATTTCTTCACCATTTTCCTTATTTCCTTCTATATCCTTCTCCCTTTTCTTCTTTTTCTTCTCACTCTCTTTCCTTCTTTCATACTCGCTTTCTTTCATTCTTTCTTTCTCTTTTTTCTTTACCTTATCTCATCTTTTTCTTTACTTTTTCATTCTTTCTGTTCATCTTTTCTTTTTTCTACATTCTCTCTTTCCGTCTTTCATTCATAATTTTATTTCGTTCTCCCTGCAGCTCTCTTAAGTATGGAAACACCTACATGTCACCACTAGTAATTAATAGTTGTTAGGTGTGTTTTCGTAAAGTATTCGCCTCTAACAGAAACTTCACCAACACCATTGGCAAACAGTAACCCCCCCCCCTCACCATAGCTTCTACAAGCCTCCATTACAATACTACAGCACTTAAACTATTTCCTATCCCATTTGATTCGGTGCCAGAGTCATTTTCAATCTTCTTAAATATCTCCTTTTTTTTTACTTTTTTTTTTGCTGTTATGTATATATCCTATATGTATGTGTATATCCTATATATATATATATATATATATATATATATATAAATATATATATATATATATACACATATATAGTTAAATGAAACAATATATATATATATATATATATATATATATATATGTGTGTGTGTGTGTGTGTGTGTGTGTGTGTGTGTGTGTGTGTGTGTGTGTGTGTGTGTGTGTGTGTGTGTGTGTGTGTAAATATATATTCATGTACATATAGGATATACACATAACACAAAAAAAAGAAAAAAAAAGGAAATATTTATATGTATATATATATATATATATATATATATATACATATACATATGTACACACATTCAGACATACATATTTGCTTGCATATACATACATACATACAGACAGACATATACATCATGAGTTGACTGGGAATCCTTGTTTCACCTCCAATGGCTAATTCATCCATAATTCATCTAATTCGTTCACTGGGTTCTCTAGAATATTCTTATGTATAGCACGATGTCGTTTTAGGCCATCAATAAATCTTCAAACCTTCCCACATGTACGGTATGTTATGTAATCTATTGTAATGTTCCTGTCTCGCCTGATGACGTCGTTGGTGACTAATGACATCGCTATTTGAAAAATAACATATATGACCACACATACCATCGTCTAGGTTTACCACATCCATTTACCAAATTGTGCATTTTTGTGCAGCTTGCTGTAAAATTTTCATGGAAAATGGACACTTTTTCAAAAATCATCCGCCCCTTTCTTTTTCCCGTTTTCTCCATTAGTGGCGATAAATGTCATTCGTTCTCACTTATTTCAATTGCTTTTAAAATAGATTTTGCACAATCTTTAAACCACAGTCTTGGTTTGTGGTGTGAAAGCACGTGGCCTAGTAGTAAATGTATTAGACTTACGATCATTACAATCCCGTACTTACCTCCATGGAAACCGGTATAAACAACAGCCTAGTGAGCCTCTGGTTGCAAGACAGACTTTAGAGATAGGTTTGTACTGAGGGATTTTGCCGCATAAAAAGCTCATCATACAGTATATCGTACAAGATATACAGTTTAGCATAAATTGTGCTTGTGTATCATTGCCTTAATTTTCAAAACCTCGACTACTTTCAAACTCATTGAGTTCGGAGTTTGTAAGGACTAGTTAACATTCAAAATGTGACGTTTTGATGAAAGAGCTCAAGAGCATTTATTTGATGCTTTAAAGGATCCAAGTCTTCCATAAGTATTGAAGGGAGGCCAATACACAGGCATGATAGCCAACAAATTTAGTTGACCTCGTGATGCTATGCTGGTACCTAACATGAGACTCAAGAGCCCTAAAGAAATCAATTTCTTTCTGAAGCCATTTCCCCCATCCAATTAAGAAGAACATATAGATTAACTCTTTTCATTCTTACTTCTTCAGTATATTAGTCTAAATATATAGGTATGGTTTAGGACGATATACCATATTGTTTTAGTCTAAGGCAGAGTGATATTGCTTATAACATTTGCCAGAACTTCCAGACAGATGAGGGGTGTGTACATAACATCTATAGAAAAGAAAATAAGGGTTATAGAAGTTCGCTCTGTTTAAAAGATAGTGAAATTATTATTTATTAAAATTAATAATTTATTCACTGTCAGAAGAACGACAAAATGTCAGATTCTACATTCTTCATGTTTTGAAAAAATAATTATTGAAAATATTGAAATTATCAAGTTTTTCAAAATTAACTATTGAAATCATGGAGTCTATTATGAAATCTCCAGTTATAATGGTTAGTAGCATACTAGTGAGCGAGACTTCGCTAATCAGCAAGATTGCCGGCCTTGTTTATAGTAATTGAGACCATGAAAGATTTTGACTATATTGTATAGTCACAAAATATATATAGTCATAGTTTTCGTGGGCCAAACATTTGTAGTGATTGTACGGTATTCTTGAGTAAGTTTCGTTGAAACGCTCATTTGTAGATAAAGTAATAGCTATATTCTAGTCGTGCTGAGGAAAGGTTGTCTGTTATGTCTCCTTTAAAGACTAGACCGTGTTATCCTTTAAAGATTAGTCCGTGTTCCGTGTACGAAACTAGACTGTATCTAAGAGGTGACTGTGTGTTAAAATTTAATCATAATCTAAGAGAGAAACATGTAGGCAACATAAATGAGTCATAATGCACAACTGAATTGTCAGAATACGTCTCAAAGAAAGACTGTTTGTTGACAGTCATTGGCAGAACGATATGACTAGAAACTTTTATTTAAACCGACAGGTGGAACTCATGGACAGTCAAATTACCTACAAGGATTTTTTTATTGACACGATCGTAAGCTTTACTGATGTCCAGACTAATGGCGTTATTTTTATCGATGATCTTAAAAGCAGGTGATAACTGGTGCATAATATAGAGAAATAACTCTCTCCAATAGTTCTGGCTGTACGGAAGTCACACTGCTGCTTTATCTGAACAGAATGAGATATAAGGTTATAAAAGTGTGTATCAATGTGTGGTTTCATTATGTATGTGTGCATGTAAATATGTATGTATGTATGTATGTATGTATGTATGTATGTATGTATGTATGTATGTATGTATGTATGTATGTATGTCAGGTCACCAGTTGGTGCTACTGGTAACATGTATCCCAGTACAACCTGTCACATGGTTGGGTCGTTGGCGTCTAAGCTGGCAACCCCACCAAGGTTTCTTGGTGAGGAGGGTGACTTTGGACATCCTGCAGGACTAAAAACAAAACCTGTCAAAGGGCAAAGGAGCTCTTAAGAGTCAATGGCCATCGAAAATCACCGGGAGAGATGACCCCTTAGCCTTTGTCAAGGCAGAATTCTAGGAGAAGGAAAACTCTGATATAACACCTGCAACCCTGATGGTATCCTATGATGTTGACTTGTTCTTCTTTTTGGTAAATATCATCTTGGTTAAGAGAGTGGGACTGGCTTTGTGCAGTGCCTTTGCTCACTATAAAAGCTTCACGGTATTGCTTTATATCTGGAGATCTCTCTGCACTTGTCATCACATGGTACCAAGGACCCAGCACTATGTGTCAATAATTGTCACAAGTGTAGTGTTTGTACCAGAGTTTTCAAGTCGCTGGCTGGACTAAAAAGTCACACTCGTTCAGCGCATCGGTAGGGGTTCTCCTACATGGATATAAAGTAGTGGCCGTACTCGAAAACGAGTTGGCAGCCACCATGTATGTATGTATGTATGTGTGTATATGTGTAGCTATATATATATAAACGTTTGTATATACACACACACACACACACGAGTGTGTGTGTGTGTGTGTGTGTGTGTGTGTGTGTGTGTATGTGTGTGTATGTGTGTATGTTTGTATACAAATAGATATATTTAGAAATATCTCTCTCTCTATCTATCTCTCTCTCTATATATATATATATATATATATATATATATAAGTATGTATGTTTTATATTACAGACAGTACATATGACAGTACATGTACATGTACATGCGCGCCTATATATGGACACACAGACACACAGACACACAGATTCTACCATCAGATCAATACCTACGCTCATTAGAATTATTACCTTCATGTCGCTTATCCGGTTCCGGTGGCAGCTGATGTGACGTCATACTCTCTATGGAAAGGATATACGAGAATGGTTTCCTGTTTCCGTCTACGGTCTACATGATTCTTTGAGCCTGTTAGCTACGGAAATGAAAGTTGTGATGTTGATGCCTATCCTAACATATTACTGATTTAAATGAACAAAAAAATTCAACATCAGGGCCTCTTCTAGCTTTCTAACTAGTTCTTTTTCTAGTTTAGATGTCTCTATCACTACTGTACTAAACCTGATCGATTCTTTACTAAATGACCATTTCAGGACAAATCAATATTTGTTGTTGACGGTCGCCTCTGTCAAAGCCTGCTTAACTAATTCACTAAACCGCTCCCTGGTTAAAAAAGAACAATTACACAAAGCAATATTAGTTTCACGCTTAAAACGGTAGATTGTCAGCATTGGTAGAGCATCTGACAAAATGATTTTCGGCATATAGTTGCGGCCTTTTGAGTTCAAATCCGGGCTCGATAAAACATAGCACCAGTAATGCACTGGATCGATGTTAGTGACTTTCTTCTTCCCTTCAAATTGCTGGTTTTGTGGCAACATTAGAAACAATTATCAGTTTCACACTTGTTGGAAAAGGCCAAAGATACAGGAATGTTTCGATGCATACACACACGCACACATTCACAACATACACACACACACACACACACACACACACACACACACACACACACACACACACACACACACACACACACACACACACACACACATATATATATATATGACGAAGGACTATTTTTATCATATGTAACCGATGTGCAAACCACGCAGTATTCTTCTTTCTTCTCATGTTTTTTTTATAAATATATATATATAGTTATGTAATAAACAACATAAGGCAATTATTCCATTTACCAGTGGTTTCTTAAAAGCAAAAGATTTTGCTTTCAATCCTCAGAATGAAAAAATCCTGGTCTGTTTATTGAATTTGGATTTTAAAAACAAAAATGCAATCTATATGAAAGTGAGGCTGGAGAAGAAAGAAGGAAAGGAAAAATAAAATAAAACTACACATGCAAACACACACACAAAAACACAAAAGCATACATACACACACACACACACACACACACACACACACGAGCACACACATATATATATATATATAAAAACTTTAAAAAATTTTTTTCTTATTTTACGTCTTTTATATTATTGTTCTGCATCCTCCTGCATTGAACCACCTAGGTACTATGACATAACCTGTGTATTTGCTGGCATTAGCGTACATCTGTGCGCTTATGTTAGTTGATATATTAAATTATCTATATTTATCTCCAAATCACTGATTTGTCGAGCAAACCTGCCAAAACCACTTCTAAAATTTTTTTGGGGGTGTTAGTAGGCGTCTGTCATCTTACCATCCCATTCCTACTGACTGGCCTCTGTGTCACGTGATTGATTCTTTAGAATCGGCCATTGGACTAGAGGCAGTGAGGATTTCAGTGCATGGAATTTAGTCCCCGCTAGCTGTTCCATCTACCGAATTATTATTATTTTTATATGAGCCGCCAGTGTCCGCGCATTGCCTGGAGACTTAGCTGAGAATAGACTCCCTGATGACGCAATGAATTCTCGACGGTTAGATTAGGTAACTGTCTTTATCCCATTGCAGAAACTAATTAGTTGGAGTGAAAATTTAAGTAAGTAAGTTAAAATTTTTTTTAAAAACTTTAAAAAAGAATTTTCTTATTTTACGTCTTTTATATATATATATATATATATATATATATATATATATATATATATATATATATATATATATATATATATACATATACATACACTCATACATACACACACACATATATACACACATATATGTGTATATAAATACACACAAACACATACATATACACATATATACATACGCACATAAATATCAACACATCCATATATACACACATATACATACATATATATATATATACACATATACATATATATATATGTGTACAAGCATACACATACACAAACATAGCCATACACACATACATATACATACATACATACATGCACACAATCATACATATATACACACGTACATACATACACATACATAAATGCACTCCTCTACATATTCACACACGCAAATAAATATAAGAAAAAATATATATATATAAAACATTTTTTGACAGCGATACAGAAGGCAGGTAACTGGACAGACACGCGTGGTAAGTAATACACACAAATGCACGTATACATACGTACGAAATAGTAAATACATACACACACTCTCACACATAAATGTACATATACAAATACATAAACACATACATACACATACACAAATACATGCACAAACATGCACACGCACACGTATACAATTATACACACACATATACACACACATATGTATATGTAATTATATACACATACATATATATATATATATACATAAATATAAAAATACAAACACACACACATATATGTATACATACACACATACATATACATACATAGCTATACAATTATACACATACAAATACGTACATATCATAAACACGCACAACCAAATACAAACACACACACACACACACACACATACATATATATATATATATACATACACATACATACACATATACATGTGTGTGTGTGTAAAACTCAGTCTTAGATAATTCATATGAACCTTACATATACATATATATAGTAGTAAAGTAATAAAGTAATAAGCAACATAAGGCAATTATTCCATTCACCAGTGGTTTCTTAAAAGCAAAAAATGTTTCCTTCAATCTTCGGAATGAAAAAAACTAGTCTATCTACATATACATACATATACACACACTCACTCACTGTTTCTCTTCTTCTCACTTCACCCCGTTCGCGACGAAATCATTTTCTCTCTTTCTCACATTTGAATTCGCTCCTGAAAGGTCTTTTTTCTAAGCGCTCATATATTCACCTAGCTTATGCTAACAGAATAACTGTGAAGCTTATTCCCTTCCTTCTACGGTTCGCTATCCTCTTTGTTGTTATCTTGTTTCACTCGCTTTACGCGTTTTAATTGTCCTAATAACTTAATTTAGTTATTATTGCACCGACGTGAGGTATATGATTTTTAATGCAATGAAATATCTATGATCGTCGGCAAATCACTGATGAGGGAC
>OZ024745.1:24038101-24050601 GCA_964016885.1 Eledone cirrhosa | reverse complement strand
CTCGATACTATCTTGTCAGAAATATGTAGCTTTTGATTGACTAGCGTTTGAACCAAATCGTGATAGGAAACAGACGTAATGAACAAAATAAATATCATTTACAATTTGGTAGTCTCTTGAAGGTACAAATATCCACAGAAGATTCAACGACGGTGTTCTTGAGCAAAACACTTCATTTCATGTTACTCATTCAACTGAAAATGAGTACCAGTAACAGCTGAGCGTTTAACCCTGCAATGGACTGGCGTCATATTCAGGGGGAAGTATTGGACTCTCAGTTGATTAACGCCATGAAAACCGTGATAAGCATCAGCCTCATGAGCCTCCGAGCTCGCGACAGACTTTAGACTTTAGATTTAGTCTCTTTAAGTTGAATCCACAAGATTCAACTTAAAGAGTTGAGCCTCCGAGCTCGTGACGGACTTTAGACTAGAGATTTAGTCTCTTTAAGTTGAATCTTGTGGATTCAACTTAAAGAGTTGAGCCTCCGAGCTCGTGACAGACTTTAGACTAAAGATTTAGTCTCTTTAAGTTGAATCCACAAGATTCAACTTAAAGAGTTAAGCCTCCGAGCTCGTGACGGACTTTAGACTAGAGATTTAGTCTCTTTAAGTTACAAATATTCACAGGATTCAACTGTGTGGTAAAAAAAAACCCATCTGATACAGGAATATTCAATATATGATTTATGTATATATATCTTACATACATGTATGTATGTTTATGAAATATATATTTACCTAATCTTTTGGTCTACTTGCCTATTCATTTATCTGTATATTCACCTATGAGGGTCGGCTGAAAAGTTCATAGGCTGACTATGAAGGAGTGATGTTAGAGCTGTGAAATCTTACATGCATTAATTTCAATTCTTCTCATTATTAACTACATTGTTCCTTTCCGAGGACTATGTTGAAAAATAAACCACATTTGGTCATCCCATGAGAGTATCTTGGTCAGACTATGAAAACCCTACTCAACTTCCATAAATCAAAACAAAAACATTCTGTCCGACATTCTAGCGACTTTGCCACTTCTCCGTATCTACTACGTTACATAATTGTTTCTACTTTGGGCACAAGGCCAGCAATTATCCCAGTGTATTACTGGTACTTTATTCTATCGACCCCGTAAGGATGAAAGGCAAAGTTAACCTCGGCGGGATTTGAACTCAGAATGGCAAGGGCCGTAACTCTATGCGTCAAAGCATGGCGTCCGACCCTCTACCGATACTGCCAATCCACTACGTTACATAATGTGTGGAGAATCTATGACGCAATTTTAGTAACGTACACCAAGGGAAATGATACATTAATGCTTATCTACAAATCTGGGTGTCATCTTCTTACAATACGCTCACACCTAACACACATACATACAAACATACATACATACGTACATGCATACCTACACACACACAGAGACATTCACAGACACACAGATACACATACATACATACATACATACATACATACATACATACATACATACATTCATACATACATACATACATACATACATATATTAGCTTATTCAGAAATGAATGTAGGTTTGATATTTACATACATACATACATACATATACATACAAACATGCATACATACATACGTACATACATACGTACATACATACGTATATACGTACATACCTACACACACACACTCACACACACTCACACACACACACACACACACACACACACACACACACACACACACACACACACACACACACACACACACACACACACACACACATATATATATTAGCTTATACAGAAATTAATGTAGGTTTATTGTTTTTATTTGCTTCCACATTTTGTAAATAACAACAATTTAGACAGGGTGTGTAAAGTTGTGTCATTTTAAGGTTTGTTTTCTGTGTGATTTATATCTCATATAAAATGCACTTTAGTCAATTGTCAGATCTTTGAATTTAATATGTCAAAACAGGATTTTTGCCAAATTTATTTCTATTGGATTAAACTCGGTCGTAGTGCATCACACGACTAGAAACATTAATGAAGATTGGGGCCAAGGAAATGTTAATGAATGCACAGGGCAACATTGGTTTCGGCATTTTAGTCGTGCTGACGATGAATTGAAGGATTTCGATGGAAGGAAATCCTTGCGCAGCTGTTCAAGTGATTTCAGGAGAGCTACATTACTAACACTAGCAGAAAAACCACCCTCGGGTGGTTTTTCTGCCAGCATGTATAGTGTGCATATTGATATTATACGCAAGTATATATACATGTAGATATGATACATCAAATAAAATTGTAATTGACAATAGACACAGAAATTGAACGAAGACTGCGTTACACTGTCTTATGTAATCAGTAACGTAATCCATGGTACATTAAAAAAAAGACGATATTATATATAAACTGCATTAGGAGAAAATTAGTGACGGAAATATATGAATGTTTATTTAAGCGATCGCTAACCGGAAGTGTTGACATTTGAAAATTTTAAAGAAGTGAATCTTTAAATAAACAATAGAATATATTTAATCAACAGCTACGAAATTTAGTAGATAAATTATGTAATATTCATTCATTATTTATTCAAAGTAATCCAACTTATTTTACTAATGGGATAAAAAATTATAAACCGTACGCAGTCCCGCACTCCTTTTTTATTATAGTTTAGATTGAAAAAATTTCAAAACATTTTAACCGATTTCGAAAGCCGAAGAAGTTTGAAAAATTGGGTGCCACAAGAAATGAAGGAAAACCAGAAAAATTGCCGTTATGACGTCTACATTTCACTTATTTAGCGGTTAATTTTTAAAAGAAAAATGCATAAAGAAAATGAACAATATTTCCCATTGCATTATTTAAAAGGTATACATACTTAAATGAATTTTGAAACTCAAACTGAAAGATATATCAAATATATGAATAATGACAAAATATTTTTTTCGTAGTAAATGGAAACGCAATTAATTGAAATTTTTGAAAGAAGATCTGAAGCGTATGTCTAAATGGAATGAAAGAAATGTGGTTAGTTTCGCGTTCAATGCCACACTGTAAAGAATATTGTATTATAAGGAATATATACTATGACGTGAGTGAATTTCTGAATGGATGTGGATTGAAATAATGCATACATTTGATCAGATGTGCACAAAAATAAAGGACAACATATAATATATAATATATTATATTGAATATTGAATATTTTAAACGACAGTGGTATATGAAATGTTTAGAAGTGACTTGCATATGTGATTCGTAGAGAATAATTTACTGAAAATTTCCTCACGTGACCTTATTTACAGCATTATGTAGCAGTTGATGGTAAGTACTACGCGCCACTTGATATAGATTGCCAGTTTTGTCGGAGTGGACGTGCACGGCATTAGAATCCTTAATAGAATGAATTCTATTATTCAGGTCCTGCTGAAAGGAATTGCTCCTATTCCGAAATTTGATACTCCGTATGAGTTCCAAGACATCATTTTCGAAGGGTAGCAATGGTGGGTTACTCGGAGGGTTATTATAAGTTTAAACCCAAATTTAGCCTGTTTATTGTCCACTTTTTCCTGGTTATCGAAATAAAAGGCACGCCAACGCACCCATTTAATGTTTTCTGCATCAGAAGTTTTAGGTATGTCTTCCTGCTAGGTACGGGTATGTTCTTTGTAGAAATATTCAGGTGTTGTTTCTGCATGATGAATATAAATCAATAGAGTGCTCAACCGATATATATATATATATATATATATATATATATATATATATATATATATATATATATATATATATATATATGGTATTAGGATTGGTGCTCTGAAATAGCGATGTATACATGAATGTATGTATAGTATATTTGGCAATATACTGTATGTTTAATTAAAAACATTTAGAAGACCATACGCTATCAGTTTTAAAGTAGTGACTATGTCACTTACTTCTTTTTGACGAAAGAAGGGAGGGAAGCTAACAGTCTGTTTCGCGCTGGTTGGCGTTCATCAGAGCCACGTACTCCCCTGCTTTCGCCGAAAATTATAGAAGCTGGGTTCTTATAGAATTCCAGCAAAAATCAGGTATTAGGATTGGTGCTCTGAAATAGCGATTTATACATGAATGTATGTATAGTATATTTGGCAATATACCGTATGTTATATATATATATATATATATATATATATATATATATATATATATATATATATATATATAATGAAAATAAACCAAAGAAGCCTTCAATACATCAAAAGTCTTTATTAGCCAACAATGTTTCGTCCTATTAAGGACTCATCAGGGCAATTAAAGCTATAAGAAGCACTATCAGCCAGTACAAGCCGAAAACTCAGAAGAATATGGAGTGTACATAGATTAAATCATAGGAAAATAATCGGAAATAGGAAAATAATATGTTATGTTAAATTCTGTAAATCCTGTAATATGTTTATATTTTTATAATTCTTGTAATGTTTGGATAATATTTATTTACACCAACTTTATAGAAATTTGACCTCCATCTATTTTCTTACAATGGTTTTGATATTTTTCCAACATAATTTTTCCAATATAATTTAGTTCTGTACAATATTTTTTCTCACCCGTTCTGTAACTCTATATGATTTGTTAAGTTATATGCCATTATATTATAATATTGTTATTTTAGTGTTATTGTAACATTTATATTGTTTGTGCAAATTAACCGGAGATTATCTATTATATAATTATATAGTTTATTATATATTTTATGCTTACTTTTAATCATTTATTCTTCATTTTATACTGTAAATATAATATGTATTATATTTTTAATTTTATTTTCATTTGTATTTTTATTTTTATTTTTATTATTATTATTATTATTTATATTTAAACTCTTAATAAGGGTTAGTTTGTGCTTCTATTGATGGAAATGTGTATTGATATATATGTATATATGTGTACATATGTATATATATATATGTATATTGGGCCTTTTAACATTATTATTATTATCATTATTAATTATATTATATTATATTATATTATATTATATTATATTATATTATATTATATTATATTATATATAGTACAATAATTCCCGCTCTATATCACCACCTCTGTTTTAGCTCTAGTTTTTGCATTGGACTATATTTGTAATATGGTTCAAAATGTTACTTACTTCCTTAGCAATTTTCACTTGATAATTTTTTACTTGATAATTTTTACCCGATTATTATCCTATGATTTAATCTATGTACACTCCATATTCTTCTTAGTTTTCGGCTTGTATTGGCTGATAGTGCTTCTTATAACTTTAATTGCCCTGATGAGTCCTTAATAGGACGAAACATTGTTGGCTAATAAAGACTTTTGATGTATTGAAGGCTTCTTTGGTTTATTTTCATAATTCTTCGGCTCTGTTTAATTACATTGAGCTATACCTTTACCGTCATTTCTATAATACGAAGAGGGTGTTTAACTCCAACACACTCTAGTATTTCAATTCTTATATATATATATACATATATATATAAAGAAATCATCAGGGCTTTCCTGATGATTTCTTTTGAATGAAACAGTTATCGTCCCGAAGAAGCCATTTCTATATTAAACATGATGTTTCGATTCTACTAATGAATTGAGTACCTTACTAACTCTGGTTACCCCCGATTGAACCTGGGATTCACTATATATATATATGTGTGTGTTGTGTGTATGATAGTAGCGTCCGAAACGTTAAGACCCTCTTCCTGCTATATCAAGCGTTAACCTAATATATCCCTGCCATATATTGTACTGATTTTGTTGTTATTTCTGTTTACCTTGTACATACATACATATATATATATATATATATATATATATATATATATATATATATATATACAGAGAGAGAGAGAGAGAGAGAAAGATATATATATATATATGCCTTGTGCACATGTAAGTGGAAAGATGTGTTAAAGTATTTATATAAAGAGATCTGAATATGTACTTAACATGGTGAAACATGTTGGAATCCCACGGAGTTGAATTTAATTGATCGTCTCTTGCTTTCGATGACGAGCAGTTCGATCAGTAAATTAAAGTATATGAAGGTGTGTATGCCACAGACACGTGTAGCTTGTGGGAACCTACATGACAGTGTGTTAAGTTCAAGGTTAAAGGGCTGCCAGATGTATAGTTTATATATATATATATATATATATATATATGTGTGTGTGTGTGTGTGTGTGTGTGTGTGTGCACATAATGTTTTTAATTAAACATACGATATATTGCTTGCCAAATATACTATACATCCATTCATGTATACATCGCTATTTCAGAGCACCAATCCTAATACCTAATGTTTGTTGGACCGGCAATCGCTCTGTATAATCAGCTCCTGGAATTCTATAAGAATCCAGCTTCTATAATTTTCGGTGGAAGCAGGGGAGTACGTGGCTCTGATGAACGCCAACCAGCGTGAAACAGACTGTTAGCTTCTCTCCCTTCTTTCGTCAAAAAGAAGTAAGTGACATAGTCACTACTTTAAAACTGATAGCGTATGGTCTTCTAAATGTTTTTAATTAAACTTACGGTATATTGCCAAATAAACTATACATACATTCATGTGTACATCGCTATTTCAGAGCACCAATCCTAATATATATATATATATATATATATATATATATAAACTTTATTATTTTTTATCTTTTAACTTTATTTTCTTTCCAATTTTCCATTTGTGTTTTTTCCCGATGAAGGGCAAATGCCCGATACGTTCACTATGTAAATCATTTGTCTTCCTCCAGAAGATATATATATATATATATATATATATATAGTCAACATGAATGGACCTGTTATTTTTATCTAAAGACATTTTTTCCCAATTCCATCCCGCCCGTCCGCTCAATCTATTTTATTTCTCATTCTTTCTTCTGATGAAGGATTAGCGTCCAAAATGTTCAGACCCTCTCCCTGCTATATCAAGCGTTAACCTAATATATACCTTCCATATACTGTACCGATTGTGTTGTTATTTCTGTTTACCTTTTACATACATATATATATATAAATTAGGGAGTCTCCCAAAAGTCAGCTCAAAAGTGACACAGAGGAGACTGAGGTGAGCTGGACATGTTCACCGACATCCAGAGTTGACACTGCACTCAGTGCTCCTGTAGGTAGCCCCTGCATGGACACACTGGAAGAGGAAGACCAAGGTTAACGTATGTTGATGCCCTAAGGACAGACACTGGTCTGTTGGAGAAGCAGGACATGGCAGCGATAATGAGGGACAGAGACCACTGGAGAGAACTCGTCCATCGAACTCAGGAATTTTACCCGCCCTAGATAGATAGATATATTTATTTATTTATTTATTTATCACATACGAGGTCACATACAGAAACGTATCTGACGATCTTTCGATTTCAGAGACAGGTTCGATCAATAATAGGTCGTTCCTTGAACTGATCGATAGTGAAACATATGACTATGGTATTAAATATGTTATGATGAAACACTGACTCTTTGTTCCTTTATTCTATAGTATTTATGAATATATATATATATATATATATATATATATATATATATGTGTGTGTGTATATATATATATATATATATATATATATATATATATATATATATATATATATATATATATATATATATATATATATATGTATATATATATATATATATATATTGTTATACTTGGGGAGGATCATATTGTTGTAATAATATTGCCAGAAATAATAACAGAACACACTCACAGTTTGGTTGGTTTTCGCTTCTGTATCTTTTATATCTCCATAGTTAATTTATTTGGCCATCAATGTTCATCATTGATTGACCAACGGTTAAAAATACAGATATAAATATATATATATAGTCTAACAAAGTTCTTTCGTTGCACATCTGTAACACCATCAGTGGTACTGTTATGTTTCCTCCTGTTGTATTGTATGTCTAGGCCATTTTTCAGAAATATATATATATATATATATATGTATATATTAGTGACAAAACATCAGTCAATTGCATGAACTCATAATCATTTATTTACTGCTATATATATTTCGATGATAGCCATTGAATGGCTATGACCTCATCAGGCAGTTAGTCAGTTCTTAGATATGCCAGCTCTGTGTTTATAGTGTTGATGGTATCAGAGCCTTGGGACATATATATATAATAATATATAATATATTAACAAATGGAAACTATATTTATAAAACCATATTTATTTCATTATACATATTTCAAGAACACCAAAGCAAATTATGGGGCACTTTCATTAGATAAAATATAATATAGATCAGTTTTATAAACAAATATTGACATACCCTTAAAGAATGCGACCATGTCGGTTGGAAGCTCCCGGGAGCTTCCAACCGACATGGTCGCATTCTTTAAGGGTATGTCACTATTTAGATACGGCCGTCAGCTTTATTAATATAGATAATATAGATATACATATATATAGAGAGAGGGAGATGTAAAATCCCGACAGATTTAGACTAGTAAGACCATGCTCAGTTAAGTACTCAATATCTGAGAAAGCAGAGTGTTTATATTGTAAATAGTTAGTCGGGCAGAAACCATTTACAATATATATATATATAAGTTTATCCCGGTTCAATCGGAAGTAACCACGGTAAGTAAGGTACTCAATATATAGCAGAGTATAAATATTTAATATAAAACAGCTTCTACAGGACTAGAACTGTTTTATTCGTGAGAAATCACTAGGAAGCTGATATATATATATATATAGTGGTAGAACACTGGAAGGTAAGATCCGTAGTGGTAGAGCACTCAGTCCATGGGACGAGTTAGGTAGAAGTGGTTACACAACAGTTAGTTCACCATACCGAGAACAATTGCCTGTGTGAAGTGATCGTTTCTGCGCATGTCCTTCCTGTTCCGTATAACCATGTCTATTACGAGCTGAGGATTCACTAAGGTGAAACAATTGTTCTCGGTATGGTGAACTAACTGTTGTTACTACTTCTATATATATATATATATATATATATATATATATATATATATATATATATATATATATAAATAACTGATTAAAATTTAAGCAAAAAATCGCTGCTTTCACCCTTAACGGGATCTTCTAATAAACATTTGCTCTACGGTTCTTATATATTTGATATATATTTATCCTTATCGAGCTCTCTTTGGATTTTAGTCTTCAAATTTATTATTATTACTTTAGGACTAACTTTATTCATATGTAACCCATTAGCAACCACGCAGCACGTTTATTCTCATATTTACGCATATTTTTTCCCCCGCTGTGACCCGTCTATTTCGTTCTTACTGCTTGCTCTTTCTCTGTAACTTTACCCTCTCTAACAGTCACTCTCTCTGTTAGCCTCTTCCTCACCCTTCACTCACTCACTCTCTGTTACTACCTCTCCTCCTCCCCCTTCTTCCCGTTTGACCTTTTCTTTCGCAGCCTTGGTCAGGCAGGTCGCTTTTTTTCTCTCTCTCGTCTACGATTTCACAGAACTTACGTTCACCGAATTCACAGACTAGATCCCTTCTTCCTCCCGTTAGACCTGTACGGAATTCCTTCCTTGCTCACATTCCAACCAGGTGTGCTGGTCTTTTATTCTCTCTCGTTCACGATTTCAACGAATTTATATTCATGGAAATGTGGGACTTGACTCCTTCTTCCTCATTTTTCGTTGCTTCACCATCTTTGTTTGTTTACACTCTCGTGTGCCCTTTATTTACGTGTCCCAAAGACTTTTTTTAGCCGTTGCTCGCACCAACCGGAGGTATATGGTCTTTAAAGCGATGAAATACCAATGATGGTTGGAAGATCACTGATGAAGGACTAACTTTTTCATATATATATATATATATTAATATGGATATGTATGTATATATATATAATATATATATATATATACAATATATTAATAAATGGGAACTCTATTTATAAAACCATAAATATTTTATTACATATATTTCAAGGGCGACGAAGGTAAATTATGGTGCGCTTTCATCAGATAAAATACAGATTTGTTTTATAAATATCCAGCGAATTTCAACCGTTGAGGTTTTCTTTTTCGGGGTATGTTACTATATATTTATAAAACAAATCTGTATTTTATCTGAAGAAAGCGCACCATAATTTACCTTGGTCGCCCTTGAAATGTATATAATAAAATAATTATGGTTTTATAAATATAGTTTCCATTTATTAATATATTGTATATTTACTCCACTAAACTGTTGAGTACTTTATATCAGTTATAAAAATGTTTAAGCTTGTTGAATCCCAACAAATTAAATATAACTTCTGCATATATATATATATATATATATATATATATATATATATAAATATATATATGAATATATATATTTATATATATATATGTATATTTATATCTGTGTGTGTGTGTTTGTGTGTGTGTGTGTGTGTGTGTGTGTGTGTGTGTGTGTGTGTGTATTTACACACGCAAGCGCGGTTTCAAAAGCCCATTTGCAAACAACATATTTGCATGCAGAGAAACAGTTTGAAACAAATATAGAAACACTGAAACGTAAATAGTTGTTTACCAATGGCAGAGACAAGAGAAAATACAGCGCACACATACATACACACACATGTGTACATCACATACATACACATATGTGTACATAACATACACACACACACATGTGTACATCACATGCATACACATGTGTACATCACACACATACACATGTGTACATCACACACATACACACACATGTGTACATCACATGCATACACATGTGTACAGCACACACATAGACATGTGTACATCACACACATAAACACACATGTGTACATCACATGCATACAAATGTGTACATCTAACACATAAACACACATGTGTACATCACATGCATACACATGTGTACATCATACACATACACATGTGTACATCACATACATACACACACATGTCTAAATCACATACATACACGCACATGTATACATCACATACACACACATGTACACATCACACACATACACATGTATACATCACACACATACACCTGTATACATCACATATATACACATGTACACATCACACACATACACATGTATACATCACATACATACACATGTATACATCACATACATACACATGTATACATCACATATATACACATGTACACATCACACACATACACATGTATACATCACATACATACACATGTATACATCACATACATACACTTGTATACATCACACACATACACATGTATACATCACACACATACACATGTATACATAACACACATACACATGTATACATCACACACATACACATGTATACATCACTTACATACACATGTATACATCACATACATACACATGTATACATCACATACATACACATGTATACATCACACACATACACATGTACACATCACACACATACACATGTACACATCATACACATACACATGTATACATCACACACATACACATTATACATCACATACATACACATGTATACATCACATACATACACATGTATACATCACACACATACACATGTACACATCACACACATACACATTATACATCACATACATACACATGTACACATCACATACATACACATGTATACATCACACACACACACATTATACATCACATACATACACATGTATACATCACACACATACACATGTATACACTGCATTGTCACATACATAAACAAACATACACCTGCATTGTCACATACATAAACAAACACACACCTGCATTGTCACATACATACACATAAACACAGACCTGCATTGTCACATACATAAACAAACACACACCTGCATTGTCACATACATAAACAAACACACACCTGCATTGTCACACATAAACAAACACACGCCTGCATTGTCACATACATAAACAAACATATACCTGCATTGTCACATACATAAACAAACATACACCTGCATTGTGACTTACATAAACAAACACACACCTGCATTGTCACATACATACACATAAACACACACCTGCATTGTCACATACATACACATAAACACACACCTACATTGTCACGTACATACTCAAACACACACCTGCATTGTCACATACATACTCAAACACACACCTGCATTGTCACATACATAAACAAACATACACCTGCATTGTCACATACATACTCAAACATACACCTGCATTGTCACATACATAAACAAACACACACCTGCATTGTCACATACATAAACAAACATACACCTGCATTGTCACATACATACACATAAACACACACCTGCATTGTCACATACACATAAACAAACACCTGCATTGTCACATACATAAACATAAACACACACCTGCATTGTCACATACATAAACAAACACACACCTGCATTGTCACATACATACTCAAACACACACCTGCATTGTCACATACATACACATAAACACACACCTGCATTGTCACATACATAAACAAACACACACCTGCATTGTCACTAACATACTCAAACACACACCTGCATTGTCACATACATAAACAAACATACACCTGCATTGTCA
>OZ024745.1:23998101-24028101 GCA_964016885.1 Eledone cirrhosa | reverse complement strand
AATAAATAAATAAATAAATAAGGAGGGAGATGTTTTTGACCAGGTTGTTTGTGATGTTCCTAGGATGGTTTGATCGGCGGTGGATGTAGTGCAGATTGTCATTAGGTTTCCTGTATGGGTAGTACAGGTCGTTTTCGAGGTCGAGGGTTACGTCCAGGAAGTTTACTCGGGTCAGGGACGTTTGTAGGGTTATTTTAAATCCCCAGTCGCGGAAGAATCTGATTAATTGTTTCCGGACCCGATCTGTACTACTGGGGTTGTACCCTTTAAGGGTAAGGAGCCCATCATCACGGTACAATCCACCAACGAGAAACTAAATTCATACAGTTCGACATAGAGAGCTACTATGCTTCAATCACCTTACCGCTACTTACTGCCGCCTTGGACTTCGCCGAAACACTTGTGCCCATCACCGACCAGGAAAGAAAAATCATCCTCCACGCCAGGAAGACAGTCTTACTCTTTGACGACTCTAAATGGATAAAAAGAGCTCCCGACTCACCCTTCGACGTCAGCATGGGCGCCACGGATTCGGCGGAGGTCACTGATCTTATAGGATTATTCCTAATAGCCAAACTCACTGATATGTTTCCTGCATTCGGTGGAGGATTGTACCGTGATGATGGGCTCCTTACCCTTAAAGGGTACAACCCCAGTAGTACAGATCGGGTCCGGAAACAATTAATCAGATTCTTCCGCGACTGGGGATTTAAAATAACCCTACAAACGTCCCTGACCCGAGTAAACTTCCTGGACGTAACCCTCGACCTCGAAAACGACCTGTACTACCCATACAGGAAACCTAATGACAATCTGCACTACATCCACCGCCGATCAAACCATCCTAGGAACATCACAAACAACCTGGTCAAAAACATCTCCCTCCGCATATCCCGTTTGTCAGCTAATGAGCGGATATTCGATGAACATGCGCCTTATTACAACCAGGCCCTCAAGCGGAGTGGTTTCCGGGAGGAAATATCCTACTGTCCAGCTCCCATTAGCGGAACCAGCAGGAGACACCGCCGCTCACGCAATGTAACATGGTTCAATCCTCCCCACAACGCAGAGGTGACTACTCCCATCGGGAAACTATTCTTTAGGCTCATTGAAAAACACTTCCCATTACAACACCGCTACCACAACATAATTAACAAAAATACCATCAAACTCTCTTACAGCACTACACCAAACTTCGCACAAAACATCGTCTCCTCTAACAACAAAAAACTCAACCCCGATGGCAGAAATAACCTAAATAGCAGTGGAGAACCGACCAGGAGGTGTAACTGCCCGGATAGATCTATTTGCCCACTCGACAATAGATGCAGAGACCGTAATGTGATCTACCAGTGCAACGTGAGGACGGATACCTCCAACAAAGCCTATATAGGACTTACCGCATGTGACTTCAAGACCCGGCTATACCAACATAGACATACCTTCCGAAACCCGGCCCGGCGTCACGCCACTACACTTTCGGGCCACATATGGGACCTCAAGGACAACAACATCACCTATGATCTCACTTGGAGATTACTGTCCAGAGCCAATTCTTACACGGGAGGACGCCGTCCGTGCAATTTATGCTCGGAGGAAACTTTACAAATGCTGTTTTCGACGGACCAACTCCTAAACAAGAAAGATGAACTGGTTACTGCATGTAAACATAGATTGCGTAGGACTTACCTCGCCCTCAAACCCCATAATGACCCGGGGGGGTAGACTAGGGCTATAACACCCCAGTTGCCGATTTTGCAATGGGTAACCCCTGCTTGCCAAGGAAGACGTAAGATCTTCTTTGTATTCTTTTATCGCTTCCTTTATTTCCTTCCCCCCTCTCTCCTTTGTCCTTCTACCCCAGCTCTTCTCCTTTGTCGGCGTCTTTTCTCGCCCACCCGAGGCTGCCCTTTGGCCCCATGTAGCCTTAGTACCCCCACCCCCCCTCCCCTAGTCTTTGATAGATTTGGCGGACTCCGCCCTTTATAGCAGTTGGCTTAGACCCCGGATACTTGCCCCCTTTTTCCGACCGCTCCCACTATTCTCTGTGCCCTCTATATTTTTCTTAGTGGCACTTATGCCTTATTTTTTCGTTTCAGTATTTCTTGCTTCGCCTTTCTTCTGGGCGGGGTGGATTCTGAATTTATTTCTCCGTATTCTACCTTTATTTCGTACGAACTTTCATGTAGCTTGTTTTAGATCTTTTAGAGTTAGCATTAGTATATATTTTTCTCGGGACTCAGAATTATTATCTCGTACAAGTTCACTTTGCTGCACTGGGTCGTTGCTGGCCCGGGATGGAAACCTTTATTGTTTATTTCGTGGTAGTCTCTTTAGTATTTTGGCCCCTTTTGTTGACCCGTCACCGTATCATTTACGTACTTATATCTCTTAAAAGGGTCCTTGCCTATACCGTCCCACCTAGTTCTTTTACTTATTTCCTTATTTATTTATTTATTTATTTATTTACTTCTTTCTTTCTTTATTTATTTTATTCTCGCCTAACAATAGCCTGACACCTAGGTCGTAGAATTTAATTTACTTTACTTTTTTCTTTACACTTATTTGCTTTTCTTCACTCTCAGTATTTTTTCTTTCCTATTTCTACCCCCCATTGTTCTACCTACCGTTCCGACTTCCTCCCCCTCCCTCTCCCCTGTATCTTCTTTGACCTCATGCCCAGCTGTAGCTGGCACTACCAACGCTTGATTGGGTCTACTCCACCCCCTCCCCTCTTTCTCCTACTGGCAGGTTTAGCCACCATCTCCCCTACTAATTTGCAACCACAGAATTACTACTGATTTTTGACAATCATTTTGACCATATATGGAATTACCCCTTGAGAAGATCGGCTATTTAAATACCAGGATAAATTTTCATTTAGTCCAGAATTAGCCGTCGAAACGGCTTGAGCTCAGCTGTCGGGGTCTTACTGGTTCCTATATATATTACTATATAGATATATATATTTATCACATCATATCCACCATAAACTCACATAGAAACTGTTTTAAATATAATCATCTGGCCACATATACATATTTTATTAATACATAACATTTTTTGTACTACACAACAGCTTTACTTCTGCTTAGATTTTTCACTTAATTATTTATTTATCTCATCCACTCTCAACGTATGCATCAACGAAACTTTGTATATGTATATTACACAAGTTGCTTCACAATTTTCACATTATATCCTAGCCATGCATTCCTGACTGCTTAATATCCTATTACACCTATATTGTGTAATATCTTTGCCATATAATGCTATATATATACCTTTGCTTTCTTTACCATATTATTCTGTATATGCCTAATACCTCTGCATTCTTACTGTCTGTATGCCTATGTCCACTAATGTTCTGCTTTGCGAGTAACCTTCTTTTATAATTCTTTTATAATCTTTATCATACCCATTGCTACTGACCACAACAGCTTCACTCTCTTTGAATATGACACTATTGATAGCAACAATAATATCAACATATATTTATGATTGTTATGTAGAATAGGAATTTAATTATAAGTTTAAGCTTTGCCAATGTGCTCCGATGATACCGGACGGCTGTTTGGAAGAAACGATTGTCAGCAATAAAATGTATTAAACATAGTTTTGATCGTTCTGTACTTTGTATATATATATATATATATATATATATATATATATGTATATATATATATATATATATGTGTGTGTGTGTGTAAATATATATATATGTGTGTGTATATATATATATATATATATACATATATATATAGGAAAAAGTATGACCCCGATGACAGAGCTCAAGCCGTTTCGACGGCTATTTCGGTATATATATATATATATATATATAAAGATTTACATATGAATAAAGTCATAGATATATATGTGGCAACCGGTCACGTTGTGGCTCAATGAAGAATTAATACATTAAATAATCAGAGCAATATATCATAAATCCTGTCCTTAGAATTATTAGATAAAATATATACCATTTCCTCTCCCAATTAACATAATTAACCATATAAAAAAAAATGGTTAATTATGCTAATTGGGAGAGGAAATGGTATATATTTTATCTAATAATTCTAAGGACATAATTTATGATATATATATATATATATATATATAAGGTATGACTCTCTTTATTATTATTATTTTTTATATGAAATACTGATTGATATTCCTTATATCCCATGTCTGATTTAGCATTAGAGAATAGCTATGTGTATATATGGGTGATCCATACATGTATTTATTATGTTTTAATATCTCTGTGTGTGCATTGGTTGTGTATACATGTGGTTATTCTTTTAAATTTCCAATTGAGTTCTTATACACGTGGTTAATACCTAACAGGTTTAATTGACCAGCGTGTTTATTGTTTTATTTTAAGATGACCTCCCTTTACCCTTTTGGGGACAGCGTGTATTTTATCTTTGGGAGAACTGCTGGATTCTAATCTACCAGTCTCTTCTTAGCGCCGAGGGAGACCATCACCATTCTGTTAATGTCGATATAATTCTTATATCGATATTATTTGGGCATCAACTGATGAGTTTATAAGAGCCCGCTTGTGTATAAAACTATGGATTATATACAAGTTTCTACATAACCTGGAAATTATTTATCCCAATTTGTAGAAATCTTATGACGAAACGGCCGTCTGGAAGAAATGAGATATTTATTTAATAATGTCTCATATAAAATAATACAACCAACTATCCACGAAATACTGATTAGTTAGCACCCCAAACACTAAATTGGGAATATACTTAAGTATATCCTAATGTTTGTTGAGTGAGATGGAGTTGGTCGGAGTATCGCTTAAGGCTTTCTCTGTTTATGTATTGTATATATATATATATATATATATGTATATATATACAATTTATATGACAATCAAAGAGGAGGTAGGTAATATTTAATATTATTCACCATATATATAGTTGTACATATATATATTTATATATATATATAGATGTGTATATATAGATGTGTATATATATGTGTGTCTGTGTGTGTTTGTTTGTATGTATATATATATGTATGTATTTCATAATCTTAACATTGCTATTTTATAGCAGCTAAATTATATATGTGAAAAAAAAACATTGTTAAAAATTGCCTAATTAAAACAATCAACACAAGTGATCTTTTTTGTCTGTACACATGCATAGTCCCGTAACTCCCTGAGAGTCGTTGGGCCACGGTATTGACATACAGCAATTCTAAGGTATTATTTAAGGCTGACAAAGAGTGGTGGATTTGGCAGTATCGGTAGAGGGTTGGACGCCATGCTTTTCAGCACAGTTACGTCCCTTTACAGACTGCGTTCAAATCCCCCCAAGGTTAACTTTGCCTTCATCCTTACGGGGTCGATAAAATAAAGTACCAGTAATGTACTAGGTAATTGCTCGCCTTATGCCCAAAATAGAAACAATTATTTAAGGTTGGCAAAGCCCATCCTTTTCCAGGACTGACTGCAACAGGTTTCTTCTAGAAAAAAGAGTGAGAAAGTGATATAGACGAAGAATATCCCAGTGCTAGATTCGTACTATTTTTTTTACCTTCAATGGATGAAATGCAAAGTTGACCTCGATGGGTTATGAGCTCAGTGCGAAAAAGTCGAAAAGAATATTATAAAGCATTATATCAGACGTTCTAACGACTTTTTCTGTATAATATGAACTAAAATATAGGAATTATAAGGAAGGTATTATATATTTTCTTCTATACATATGTTTGTAACATGGAGAATTCTTCTCCTTTGGCAAGTGGTATTGCTTCTGTAGTCCAATGAGATCATGGAGTATTTTCTCTAAATACTAGAGGACAAGTACCATAAATAATAACGGCAATAGCGTTCAATATACGAGGGCCAGCTGAAAAGTTCATAGGCTAACCAAAATACTCCGATGGAATGACCAAATAAGGTTTATTTTTTAACATAAGCCCAGGAAGGATACAATGCAGTTCTTAATAAGAAGAGTTGAAATTTATGCATGTAAAATTTCACAGCTCTAGCATCATTCCTTCATAGCTAGCCTATGTACTTTGCAACCGATATATATACAATATATATATATATATATATATATATATATATATATATATATATATATATGTATATATCCAGGGAGTGTAACTTGGAGTTACTATAGGTTCACCCGGGTGAGCACTCGATGTTTAGGTTCACTTCAGTGTCGAGGTGTAGAGCTAGACGACAGAGTGTATTATAGTGAAATAAAATAACGAGGACAATTGGTTACTCCTTCATTACGTTTATTGTTTGGTGACGCGCGTTTCGCCATTGATCAGCTCAAAGTTCGATCTGTATCGATCTGACCCGACTCTGTAATCCGTGGCTCGTCAGACCCCTTTTCCATTACCATTACAAGGAGTCTGACGAGCCGCGGATTACAGAGTCGGGTCAGATCGATACAGATCGAACCTTGAGCTGATCAGTGGCGAAACGCGCGTCAACAAACAATAAACGTAATGAAGGAGTAACCAATCGTCCTTGTTATCTTATTTCATTATATATATATAAGGTGCATTATTGGGGTTGATGATAGACATTCAAACCATGAATGTAGTTGTCATACAAAATCATTCTGGTCTTCACAGATCCTCCGAAACTGATGAGATTCATGTGACAAAGGCTTCCATTATATAGTTTACAAGATGGTGGCTATATGTAGAATATAGAAAAAGACGGTTGAAGTGCCGAAATGAAAGAACTTCGTTTAGAAGTTAATGCGAGCCTGGGTGTGGTTGACATCAATGTTGTCTTTGTCATCGTAGTCATCGTAGTCAAAGTCTTCGTCATCATCATCGTCAACATCGATATCTTCCTCGTCGTTGTAATCGTCGTCATCGTTATCATCATCGTCGTTATCATCATCATCGTCGTCATCGTTATCATCATCGATGTCATTGTCGTCGTCATCATGAGAGCTAGTTTTGCTAATCCTATTTCTTTGATCAATTTCGCTGTTTTACTCTGTCGTAGGCTGTGTTACCCCAGTTCTGAGTAACAGATGAGCCTCGGGTGGACCAGATGAGGTTATGTAGGGACCATGTGGGCAACAGACGGACAACAGATGCGACTTGGGTGGACCAGATGAGGTTATGTAGGGACCATGTGGGCAACAGACGGACAACAGATGCGACTTGGGTGGACCAGATGAGGTTATGTAGGGACCATGTGGGCAACAGACGGACAACAGATGCGACTTGGGTGGACCAGATGAGGTTATGTAGGGACCATGTGGGCAACAGACGGACAACAGATGATCTTGGGTGGACCAGATGAAGTTATGTAGGGACCATGTGGGCAACAGACGGACAACAGATGACCTTGGGTGGACCAGATGAGGTTATATAGGGACCATGTGGGCAACAGACTGACAACAGATGACCTTGGGTGGACCAGATGAGGTTATGTAGAGACCATGTGGGCAACAGACGGACAACAGATGCGACTTGGGTGGACCAGATGAGGTTATGTAGGGACCATGTGGGCAACAGACGGACAACAGATGCGACTTGGGTGGACCAGATGAAGTTATGTAGGGACCATGTGGGCAACAGACGGACAACAGATGACCTTGGGTGGACCAGATGAAGTTATGTAGGGACCATGTGGGCAACAGACGGACAACAGATGACCTTGGGTGGACCAGATGAGGTTATATAGGGACCATGTGGGCAACAGACGGACAACAGATGACCTTGGGTGAACCAGATGAGGTTATGTAGAGACCATGTGGGCAACAGACGGACAACAGGTGAGCCTCCGGGTGGACCAGATGAGGTTATGTAGGGACCATGTGGGCAACAGACGGACAACAGGTGAGCCTTGGGTGGACCAGATGAGGTTATGTAGGGACCATGTGGGCAACAGACGGACAACAGATGAGCCTTGCGTGGAAATCAGATGAGGTTATGTAGGGACCATGTGGGCAACAGTCGGACAACAGATAAGCCCTCGGTGGACATCTGATGAGGTTATGTATGGACCATGTGGGCAACAGACGGACAACAGATGGGCCTTGGGTGGACCAGATGAGGTTATGTAGGGACCATGTGGGCAACAGACTGACAACAGATGGGCGTCGGTGGGAAACAGGTGACATCGTGTGGGTAACTGATGGACATCAGCTTTTCTTGGGAAATTCGACCGTATACAGTATTAATAACCGCCACCTGAAGCAACTGGAGTCGTTTTTACCTTCCATCATTTTGGGGTCGATAAAATATGCACAAACAATATATTGAGTCGAGATAATCGATTGCGTCCTCTTTCCAATAAAATGTGCTGCTTCGTGTCACATTACTATTATTATTACCATCTTGGTCAACATCGCAGCTATCGTCATTGTCATCCTCATCAATCACCATCCTCATCGTTATTATCATCATCATCACCATCATCATCATCATCGCCGTCATCATCATCATCATCTTCATCGTCATCGTCATTTTCGTCATCGTCGTTGTCATTAATTAAAGTGACTTGAAATATTGTTTCTTCCTTAACCCTAAACCACACACACACACTTGAGCCGAAATCTTTCCCAATGGATCGATCAAATTATTGGGTATCGAAATATGTTAAAGGTAAAATGGTGGAGTTGATAAGATATTAGACTAGCGGTTTATGGTTTTCTGAGTATAAATCCCGTGCTCATGTTTCGTGATGTATCCTACCATTGATGTTATAACTGTTTAACACATATTAGACATACAGATAATTGAAATTGTTTGTTTTACACTGTAACGTGGATATTTATACACAGATTAAACAACCGAATCCCAGTAGTTTTCTTATATTAATATATTTTCTACTGGAAATGAAACTGAAATATGAGGGTCGGTTGAAAAGTTCATAAGCTAATTAAGGAGTGATGCTAGTGCTGTGAAATCTTGCATGCTTTAATTTCAACTCTTCTTATTTTATAACTGTATTCTTTCTTTAAGGGGACAATGTAGAGCGTGTTGGACAACATACTTTATGGCATAGAGTTGAAACCCTGTCAAGATTAGCTTTAGCTTTCATCCTTATGAGGTCGATAAAATAAAGTAGCAGTAATGCACTGGGGTGGATTTAATCGATTTCTCCTCCTACCAAAATTGGTGACTTTGTTCCTAAATCAGAAAACAATATTAGTACAAGCAATCTGGGGAAGGGAAAAGTCGATTATACCAATTCCAGTACTTAACTACACTTTATCTTATTGACCCCAGACGGATGAAAGGTAAAGTTGACCTCGGTAGGATTTGAACTCAGAACTCAGAACATAAAGAGGCCCAATACTGCAAAGCATATTTTACTCCCAACACATTTGGCCAATAGAAAGTGCACTGTAATTTCCTAACATAGAAAGAAGGCCACATATCTTTTGGAGGAGTACTGTAGTAGTTTATATTAACACTAGTACTTTAGTGGAGCTTTATTTTGTCATGCTCAGTTGAGAATAAATGGAAACATTGATCTCGGCGGGGTTTGAATGCATGAAGTAACGTAAATACACACCAGAAATGATTTTGTCTTGCACTCTACAATGGTTTTTCTTTCTTTGAAATGATTATTCCTAGTAACGTTAGCACAAGGCCAACAATTTAAGAGTAGGAGGAAGGTGATTGTATTGACGCCAGAAGGATGACCGCGGCCAGATTTGAACTCAGGACGTAAGAAAGTCGTAGCTAAATATGGTAAATCATTTTGTCCGACACTCAACATTATTATTTGATGGATTGGCAGTGTCGGTAGAGCGTCGGACAACATGATTTGTGGCATATAGTTACGGCCCTTTACGTTCCGAGTTAGCTTGGCCTTTCATACCTACAGGGTCAATAAATTAAAGTAGCACTAACGCACTGGGGTCGATGTAATCGATTTTCCCATCGCACAAAATTGTTGGCCTTGTGCTTAAATAAGAAACCATTATTATTTATTTATTTATTTAAATAGTGAAGCGTGTAATCCAGCACCCTATTAACTTTGCCAATCAGCCGCTTATTGAAATTCATTGGCAGTATCGGTAGAGGATCGGACGCCATGCTTTCCAGCATAGTTACGTCCCTTTACGATCTGAGTTCAAATCCCGCCGAGGTTCACTTTGCCTTTCATCCTTACGGGCTCGATAAAATAAAGTACCAGTAAGGCACTGGGTAATTGCTGGCCTTGTGCCTAAAGTAGAAACAATTAAATGGATTAAATTTTCCCCATTTTGAGGAAAATGTGACTTTAATTCGGTAAGAAAAAATAATTAACTCTAGTAAACAAACAAAATGGCTTCAGCGTAACAAAAAAAAAAAAAAGAACGAACAAAAACAAGCAATGAAAATAAACCGTAAAATGAAAGCAAATTCAATCCTTCAACCGAGCACACACTTCCACTCTTTTAGTAGTTGCAGCAATGGCTTTACAATAAAGGATATTTGGGATTCCGTTGACCCTTCCCTGGTTGTCATATTTGTGACACTCTACAGGAAGGTGGTGAGCGCTGAAGGGAATAAAAATGATGTGATCGACTGGGGACCATATGCCCGTACAAGTTCTAATGACCACTCACGTCAACAAACTATTTTTTGGAGCTGTACCCCGTCGTGAACGCAGAAAGAAAAACTATGAGACTGGTGGTGTAGAACAGAAAGCGCAGAAGTTACATATGTGGTAGTAAGAGCCACATGAGGGTTTTCTGTCTTTCGGAACCGGAAAAGCCCGATATGAGACGGTATCAGAACCAAGCGATAGCAGCTGGTCCCGGAAGCTGTTATGTCGGCAAGATCACCAGGCCCAACTCCGGAAATTATGGAAGGGACTGTCTTATCCTTGGTTCCAGAGGCTAAAGTGAAGACTTCAAAATTCCTTTCCCAGAGGAGGGGAGGAGGAGCAAGAAGAAGAAAAAGAAAAAGAAAAAGAAAAAGAAAAAGAAAAAGAAAAGAAGAAAAATAAAAATAAAAATAAAAATAAAAATAAAAATAAAAATAAAAATAAAAATAAAAATAAAAATAAAAATAAAAATAAAAATAAAAATAAAAATAAAAATAAAAATAAAAATAAAAATAAAAATAAAAATAAAAATAAAAATAAAAATAAAAATAAAAATAAAAATAAAAATAAAAATAAAAATAAAAATAAAAATAAGAAGAAGAAGAAGAAGAAGAAGAAGAAGAAGAAGAAGAAGAAGAAGAAGAAGAAGAAGAAGAAGAAGAAGAGTGATAACGAGCAGACAACGACGATGACAACAACATCTCTTTTTAAAGCTTTAGAAAAGTGGTGTGAACATCAGAACTTCGAAATTTCCGTCTTTCTCGATGCCGTAAAATGTAGGGCTTCTCTGACTTATTGAAAAGAAACCCAACAAACATTATGCAAACATATCAGACGATATATTTACCAAATCTTCAGTTCTGTTTCTTTTTTTGTTGGATTTTTTCTTGTTTTCTTGTTTTCTTGTTTTCTTGTTGTTTGTTGTTTTTGTTATATCGTTTGTCTTTGTTTACATTATTTTTACGCCATCTTCTTTTTTTTATATTTATTTATATATTTTTATATTTTGACGAAATCATTTCATGAATTATATTTATTGTGTATTTTCTTTATTTTCTTTATTATTATTTATTTCCCCTTACATTTCTTATCTTTTATATTGTTTATCTATTTTTCATGACTTTCATAAAAGAAATGAAAGTATACGTTCTTTCTTTCTTTCTTTCTTTCTTTCTTTCTTTCTTTCTTTCTTTCTTTCTTTCTTTTTCTATCATTCAGGGAATAATATTTTAAAAAATATTTTTAATTTCTTTAGTTTGTTTTTCGTTGCTTGTTTTTTTTTTTTTTTTTTTTTTTTTTTTTTAGTCGGCCATCTTTTTACAAAAATACTTCCACAATCATTTTCCAGCCATTTTGTTTTCACGAGCATATTTCCTCCATTAGCATTTCACTAACACATCTGCGTCGATCCAAAATTATTCGTTAATTTTTCGGGGTTTTTTTTTTTATATATATATATTTTGCATATATTTTCTCACTTCACTTCTGTATAACTGAGTTCTTTATTTCTATTCTTATCATTTATATTTTCCTCTTTCACGTCTTATGTTTGCCATTTCCCCCTCCATCTACGTCAATTTGTCTTCTAGTTTTCACATCATCTATTCCAAAATTATTTCTTTATTTATGTTTTCATTTATCATTAATATTTTTCGTTTCCCATACATTCATCTATATAATATATATATTCTTGTATGGCCTTCCTTGCCAGCTTCTTTTGCGATAACTAACATCTCTCGAGAGTTTCCGCCACTACCCTTAACATTATCACAACCATTGTGTATATACGTGTGGGTATATGTCTGCGTATGTTTATATAGCTTAAAACACGCACGCGGGCACACACACACACACACACACACACACACATATATATATATATATATATATATATATATATATATATATATATATATATATAAGAGTATGCGTATCTGTATAAAAGTTTATCAGCGAGTGTACGAAGGAGAGAGAGAGAGAGAGAAAGAGAGGGGGGGGGGGGTAGAGAGAGATGTATATGAGTAGATATATAGACATAGACATACAACAAAGGAAGATAACTCAGAGTAAAGAACACGGTGAACATAAAGTTAGAAAATATGAAATATATGTTTGAAATGGATCTAGTTGTCGCATGCAGATAAGTATAGATAATAGTTGAATAACTCGAGTAAATGATAGAGACATATATGAAGACATGTACGATACGTTTATGTATAATATTCATATATAAGACTCGGTCTGAATGTTTTAAGCTATGATCATGTAAAAGATATCTCAATAGACATGTAAAAACGCCAGACACGTGTTTCTGTATTTTTCCGCGATCTTTGGCATTTTCTTAATTCAATGCAGAGACTAGAATAAACTATAGCTTATATACATGTTGCCATAACATATCTGTGAGAAATGCACATTTGAATATTGTGAGAGCTTAAACGACTAGATTTAATAAGCATCAGTACTATCACAGCGTGATACATAATAAAGCCCTAGTCATCTCTGTCTATTTGTACTGTCTCTAGGGGTGATTTACCCGATTTATTCCACTATTATGTATAGTCATCAACTAATGGTGATTATATTTTCAAATTTGAAATTTTCCAATGCGTGGTACGTCAACCATATCGTGTTTATACACACACACGTATATATGTATGTGTACGTGTGTATACATGTATGTATATATATATATATATATATATACATACATGTATACACATATTGTATATATACATACACATGTATACACATATTGTATATATATATTTATATATATATATATATGTATATATATATAAATATATATATATATATATATATATATATATATATATATATATATATATATATATATATATATATATATATATGCGTGTGTGGGTACGATGGGTGTGTAGATGTATATATATATACTTGTCTGTGTGTGTCTGTGTATGTATGTATGATGTGTGTATGTACGTATGTATGCATATCGATAGATAGATATGGATATAGATATATGCATACATATATACATATACGAGGTGTGTCAGAAAAGTTCCAGGACAGATGTCACAAAAGATTTATTTCAAACCCAAACTTCACAGTAAGAGTTTTCTCCTTCAAAGTAATCCCCCTGGAGTATGTAACTGTAATCTTAGCTCTCTGCAGCGATCAAACTTTTTTCTTCATAATTTTATATACATGTCCTCTGTTTCAGGTCGTCACGCAATGAGCACAGAGCAACGAACAAACTTGAAAACTCCGTCAGAAGCACTGGGATTGCTGCAGCAAGTGTATGGAGATGAGACGATGTCACGCTCACGTGTTTTTGAGTGGTGCAAGATGACCCCAGGAGTGGAAGGCCCTTAACAACCAGGACTGAGGTCAACGTTGAGCGCGTCAGGCAGATGGTGCGTAGCGATCGTCGGTTGACTGTTCAACTGATGGCAAATGAGCTGGGCATGAATCGGAACAGCGCCTGGAAGATTCTCACTGAAGATTTGGACATGCGGAAAGTCTGCACGAAGATGGTGCCAAAGCTGCTGAACGATGATCAGAAGGTTCGACGCATTCAAATATGCCAGGATATCCTCGGACGTCTTGAAACCGAGCCAGACTTGCTAGGGACAGTCATCACCGGTGATGAGTCATGGATCTTCGAGTACGACCCGGAGGGGAGCCGTTTTAAAGACGTGGGCGACATCAAAAAGGCCGTGACGACAGAACTGCGGAGGATCCCGGAACAATCCTTCCAGGAGTGCATGCAAGCGTGGCAGAAAAGGATGGAAAAGTGCATTAGACTCCAGGGGGATTACTTTGAAGGAGAAAACTCTTAGTGTAAAATTTGGGTTTGAAATAAATTTTTTGTGACATCAGTCCTGGATCTTTTCTGACACACCTCGTATATATTTGAGCATATAACACACCATGTCATGTATCTATCTTTAACACCCCACCCGCCATACTGTTGCTCCTATTCATCTCCCCGCCATGTTTTCATTCCATTTCCTCTTAATGGTAATTCTCCTTCTTCAAAGCAGAAGAAAATAAAGAAGAAAATTGAAGGAATAATAACAAAAAAATGAAAGAAAACATAAATAAAGAAAGAAAGAACGGAAGAAAGAAAGAATGGAAAAAAGAAAGAGAGAAAGAAAAAAGAAAGAAAGAAAGTAAGAAAGAAAGAAAGGAAGGAAGGAAGAAAGAAAGAAAGAAGGTAAAAATAGACGAAACACTAGACAAAGGAAATAAAAATATCCTGAAATGTAAATCAATTCCTTTCACCATTTCACAAAATAGGAAAAACAATTCATTTCAATAAATAAATAAATAAATAAATAAACAAATAAACAAATAAACAAATAAATAAATAAAATATGGAAAGCAAACGAAAAAGACAAAAAATAACCAAAATGTGATTTGGAAAATTGTTAAAATGGAGTATGTTTTTGTGTTGTTTTTTTAAGGTTTAAATGTCTTTAAGAAGGAACGAGTGATTCTTTAACAAACAAGGTCTGTTATTGGGATTTTACACAAAACACCAGGGAATCCCTTGCTGATATTCCGAAAAAATAACTTGTTGCTATATGAATATATATGTATGTCATGTTGATGTGCATGTATGTATACTTATATGTATGTACGAATGTATGTTTGTATGTATGTTCTGGTTTTATAATTTCACAAATTTTTACCAATAGAGAGAGTCGGTTTCTAACATAGTCACAAGACTCTCTCATTGGAATTTACACAACATCAACTAGGTAGATTATATATGCATGCCTGCATGCATGTGTAAATATGGATGCTATTGTATGTGTGGATGTGTATGTTTTGAGTTCATGTGTGCATGTGTATATGCTTTGTATCTGTACATGTGTATATGCAGTTATTAGATGCAACATTTTTGGAATGTTTTACATATTTTTACTGTTCCATTAATGGATTGTACTTCTAATTTCCTAACTAGTTGTGTTCTTTCTGTTCCTGTGAAGCCTAGCTTCTCAAGATTTGTATTGAGGCAGTTACTAACATACCCCAGTGCCACAATGATAACAGGCATAAATCTGAAGGTGTAATCAGGGTGGAGTATCTGCAGATCTCTCATCAGTTCTGCATAAATATTCTCCTTTTCGCTAATCTTTGAAATTATATTGGCATTTGCTGGGCAGCTTTCTTCTCCCTGTCCCATATAATAATATCTGGTCTGTTATGCCAGTATTTTATTGGGGTTTTTACTGGAACATTCCACCAGTACTCTTTCATATTATTTATATGGATGTCTTCCACATTGCTATAGCTTTTAAAGTGTTTATTATCGGGGCTATCTTTCCTACGGATTACATTATAGAGTATTTTGGCCACTACATCGTGCCTCATAGGTAGATAGTACCGCGATGACATATTTGGACAGCTGTTGATGACATGGGTGATATCCTAGATGTTAATTCTGCAGAGTCTGCACTTGTTATCACATCTAGGTGTTTTGCCTGCATCCTATCTCTTTTATGAATCAGGTATTTCGTTTTAATTTCATGTTCTTGGATTGCAAAAGCCTATCCTTCAAAGTGGGAGCCAATATAGCGGTTGTTGGTCCAAGATAGACTACTTTCCTTATCTATATTACTCTCACTCTGGAGCTTCCTGGCAACATATCCATGCATGATTTTTTGCTGATAGGCATGCAGTTTTTCATCCATGAATTCACTGCGATACTGCTGAGCGACTTCCCTGGGTGTGTGTTTTTGATTATCACACAGGAAATATCTCTCGAGGAGTCCCTTCCCAACTCTCATGATCTTATCTGTTTCATGCAGATAGACTTGCTCAAGAGAGGGGCTCCTACGCTTAGAGGTTCGTACATGTTGTCGGAGAGATATGATGCGACATTCAAATGTTGTCTGGACTGATGTTAGGCCTCTCCCTATCTGCTTACGTTTCAAGTAAAGGCGGTCTATGTCACTGCTGATATGGAAGTTTCCGGTGTTGTTTAGAATTTTTCGAATTTTAACATCAACTGCTCGGTTTTATTCTATCGTCCAATCGAATATTCCAAACGTTGGTGTTAGGACATGTATGGAAAACACATTGTGAGCCACTGTTTTGTTTTGCGCAGAGAGTTCCGATGACCAGATCTTTCTTAATCGGGTGTAGTATTCCCTGGTTACGCGTTCTTTATTACAGATACCATTATAGGATATATTCTCATCTATCCCCAGGTATCTGTAGCAGTCCTCATCAGATATCGGTGAAACAGTTAGGCCATTGATGACAATGTTGCTAGAGTTGTAGTTTTTCCCAACTTTACAGTCATATATGAACATTTATCTTGGCCAACCTCTATTCCTATATCCTTTGAGAATTTATGTATGTATGCATTCATATATATATGTATTCATGTATGTTTACAAGTATGAATGTATGTATGCTTGCATGCATCTATGTGTGTATGTATATACGTATGTATCCATGTATGCATGTATGTATGTATGTATGCTTGTATGCATGCATATTTGTATGTGTATATGTATATATACATGTATGTATGTATGTGTGTATGTATGTATGTATCTATATATATGTATGCATGCATATATATAATTCTGTAAGTGTATATGAATTTGTGTACGTAGGCATATACGTATGTGCTTGTGCATATACTTGTATACGTGAATGTACGCATGTATGATGTATCTTTGATAAATCTAATAACTTTTAGTGGTACCAGGCTATATCTAATTCCATAGTACCACCTGGTGAAGTCTTTTTAACTCTATTTCATATTTAAGTGATATCTTGGGAAACCGTAAACCGCTCGAGGAGGGAACGTTTGGCCGAAATATATCAGTGTGTAGGTTGTTAATCTGGTATTTCTTGAAGGTATTTATCAAGTTAGCGTTTGAAGGCTGTGGGGTCGTTTCTTCCTTGGTGTGCTTTGATATTATGTTTAAGAGAGCAGAGCCAATTAAGGTAAGTTAAATCTGCCGTAATATTAAATAATATTGTGTGAGAGGAAGAGAACATATTGGTCATCAGTATTCAAAGTGAAATCGGCAAAAGGTAGAGAGAGGAGGGTAATGACGTAAATTGCCGGACATGTAGAAATTGAATAATGCCTGATTAATTCTAGAACTCTTATACGTTGAATTAATTTTATAAACTGTGCCATATAAATGCATATATGTATATTTTTATCACAGATACATTATACATGCGCATATTTACGCATACAAGCATATGCACAAGCACATACGTATATGCCTACGTACACAAATTCATATACACATAAAGGATTGTATACATACATAAAGACATACATACATACATACATACATACATACATACATACATACATACATACATACATACATACATACATACATACATGGTGGCTGCCAACTCGTTTTCGAGTACGGCCACTACTTTATATCCATGTAGGAGAACCCCTACCGATGCGCTAAACAAGTGTGACTTTTTAGTCCAGCCAGCGACTTGAAAACTCTGGTACAAACACTACACTTGTAACAATTATAGACACATAGTGCTGGGCCCATGTTACCATGTGATGACAAGTGCAGAGAGATCTCCAGATATAAAGCAATGCCTGTGCCGTGAAGCTTTTATAGTGAGCAAAGGCACTGCACAAAGCCAGTCCCACTCTCTTAACCAAGATGATATTTACCAAAAAGAAGAACAAGTCAACATCATTGGATACCATCAGGGTTGCAGGTGTTATATCAGAGTTTTCCTTCTCCTAGAATTCTGCCTTGACAAAGGCTAATGCGTCATACATACATACATACATACATACATACATACATACATACATACATACAGGGGTATATTTCAGGGAGACAGTCTCTCTGTGATATTATTCATCTTGTCATTAAACCCTTTGTCCTTCCTGCTCAAGAAATGTGAGGGATACGTCACAGGAGGACAGAAATACGAACCTAACCCATAATTTCTTTGTGGACGATTTGAAACTCTATGCCAAGAACATGGATGAGATGAAGAAAAATCTTGACCCTGTTACAACGTTCTCAAAGGATATAGGAATGGAGTTTGGCCAAGATAAATGCTCATACATGACTGTAAAGCGGGGAAAAACAACAACCCAATCTAGCAACATTGTCATCAATGGCCTAACTGTTTCACCGATATTTGATGCGGACTGCTACAGATACCTGGGGATAGATGAGAACATATCCTATAATGGTATCTGTAATAAAGAACGCGTAACCAGGAATACTACACCCGATTAAAAAAGATCTGGTCATCGGAACTCTCTGCGCAAAACAAAACAGTGTCTCACAATGTGTTTGCTGTGCCTGTCCTAACACCAACGTTTGGAATACTCAATTGGACGATAGACGAAATCCGAGCAGTTGATGTTGGAACTCGAAAAATACTGAACAACACCGGAAACTTCCACATCAACAGTGACATAGACCGCCTTTACTTGAAACGTAAGCAGGGAGGGAGAGGCCTAACATCAGTCCAGACAACATTTGAATGTCGCATCATATCTCTCCGACATCTACGAACCTCGAAGCGTAGGAGCCCGTTTCTCGAGCAAGTCTATCTGCATGAAACAGATAAGATCATGAGAGTTGGGAAGGAACTCCTCGAGAGATATTCCCTGTGTGATAATCAAAAACTCACACCCAGGGATGTCGCTCAGCAGTATGGCAGTGAATCCATGGATGAAAAACTGCATGCTTGTCAGCAAAAAATCATGCATGGATATGTTGCCAGGAAGCTCCAGAGTGAGAGTAATATAGATAAGGAAAGTAGTCTATCTTGGACCAACAACCACTATATTGGCTCCCACTTTGAAGGATACGCTTTTGCAATCCAGGAACAGGAGATTAACACGAAATACCTGATTCACAAAATAAAATAGAGATGCAGGCAAAACACCTAGTGGTGATAACAAGTGCAGACTCTGCAGAACTATTTTTCGAGGATATCACCCATGTCATCAGCAGCTGTCCAAATATGTCATCGCGGTACTATCTACCTATGAGGCATGATGTAGTGGCCAAAACACTGTACAATGCAGTTCGTAAAAAAGATAGCCCCGATAATAAACACATTAAAAGCTACAGCAATGTAGAAGACATCCATGTACATAATATGAAAGAGTACTGGTGGAATGTTCCAGTAAAAACCCCAATAAAATGCAGGCATAACAGACCAGATATTATTATATGGGACAGGGAGAAGAAAGCATGCACAGTAGTGGAAATTAGCTGCCCAGCAAATGCCAATATAATATCAAAGATTAGTGAAAAGGAGAATATTTATGCCGAATTGATGAGAAATCTGCAGATACTCCACCCTGATTACACCTTCAGATTTATGCCTGTGATTATTGGGGCACTGGGGTATGTTAGTAACTGCCTCAATACAAATCTTGAGAAGCTAGGCTTCACAGGAACAGAAAGAACACAACTAGTTAGGAAATTATAAGTACAATCCATTAATGGAACAGTAAAAATATGTAAAACATTCCAAAACTTTTCCATCTAATAACTGCATATACACATGTACAGATTCAAAGCATATACACATGTACACATACAACTCAAAACATCCACATCCACACATACAATAACATCCATATCTACACATGCATGCATACATACATATCTACCTAGTTGATGTTGTGTAAATTCCAATGAGAGAGTCTTGTGTCTATGTTAGAAACCGACTCTCTCTCTATTGGTAAAACTTTGTGAAATTATAAAACCAAAAGAACATACATACATGATGGTGGCTGCCCCCTCGATATCGAGTATGGCCATTGCACGATATAACATTATTAATAATTAATTAATGCTATCGTGCAATGCGTGTGCCTGAAAATTTTTTAAAGTGAGGAAAGACTGTGCACTGAGCTAATCCCACTCTCTGAGCGACAGTAGTTATAACCCGAAAAGAAGAAAAGATCAACGTCATCGGTAACTACTGAGCCGCAGGTTTTATGTTGGAGTTATCCCAGTTTCCTGAGTTGCCTTCTCCTAGAAGAATGCCCTGTCAAAGGCTAGGGGTCCTTCACTCCCAGTGGTTTAACCGCGCGATCGGGTATCCAGCCCGATTATTTCTATGTCCCCGCGCATATTCATACACATGCATACATGTATACACATATATATATATATACATATACATATATACACATGCATACATGTATATGCATATTTACACATTTTTGGATGACCGTTGACTCTTATGAGATTTTCCGCCCTTTGTCAGGTTTCGCCCTTTGTCCAGCAGGGTGTCTAAAATCACCCTCCGCACCAAGTAAACTTGGTGGGGTTGCCGGTTTAGTCGCCGAGTACCCGACCATACATACATACATACAAAAAACTGTAAAGTGACTAAATGACTAAATGTAGCAAAATTGAGGGAAGGGCGAAGTTGATTAAATCAACCTCAGTACGTCACTGATATTTTATTTTATCAACCCCAGGAAGATGAGTGGTGGCTGTGGTAGTGGTGGTTGTGGTGTTGATGATTGTGTTAGTTCTCTTTATAGTAGGGATGGTGGTTCTGGTGTTAGTAGGGGTAGTTGTGGTATTTATAATGGAATTGATTGTAGGTTATGTCGTAGTTGTGTTAGTGTTTATAGTTGAGATACTAATGTTGCTAGTCGTGTTGTTGTTTAGTCCCAGTTCGACCCTACATTAAGAGACACTCCATTCATGACTATCCCACCATTTACTCATATAACGCATTAAGGTCGATATCAGTGATTCTCAAACGTTATTCTCCGAAACCCCAGGATTCCTCAAGAGGTCGCTAGGGGTTCCGCGAGAAACAGAGATAAATAAGTTAATGAATTTTTGTTTGATTTTCCATTCGTGTTGCTCCAGTATACTCAGCTGGAAAAAAAAAAGAGTACCAGAAATAGCTGGGAGTTTAACCCTGCGATGGACTGACGTCCTGTCCAGGGGGAGTCTTGTACTCTCAGTCGCTTAACACTGTGGAAACTGGGATTAGAACTGACATGATGAGCCTCTGGATTTGAGACAGACTTTAGACTTTTTTTTAGACTTTTGACTATAGACATACGGCACATTGTTTTCTACTAGCATGTGTAGTGTGTATATTGATATTATACGCAAGTATATATACATGTAGATATGATACATCAAATAAAATTGTAATTGACAATATACACAGAAATTGAACGAAGACTGCGTTACACTGTCTTATGTAATCAGTAACGTAATCCATGATACATTAAAAAAAAGACGATATTATATATAAACTGCATTAGGAGAAAATTAGTGACGGAAATATATGAATGTTTATTTAAGCGATCGCTAACCGGAAGTGTTGACATTTGAAAATTTTAAAGAAGTGAATCTTTAAATAAACAATAGAATATATTTAATCAACAGCTACGAAATTTAGTAGATAAATTATGTAATATTCATTCATTATTTATTCAAAGTAATCCAACTTATTTTACTAATGGGATAAAAAATTATAAACCGTACGCAGTCCCGCACTCCTTACTTTATTATAGTTTAGATAAAGGCTTCAACCTCTAAAAAGGATAGATATTAATAATGGTATACAATAGTTTTATGTGGGGGTTCCCTGAGACATGAAAATTATTTCAAGGGTTCTACAAGGGGATGTTGTTGGAAGGTAAATGAGGTGGTGGTCATAGTAATAAGACATTGGAAGGTGTTAAGTTACATGACGGCATCGTGAGAATGTTGGTGGTGTTGTTGTTGGTGTTGGTGGTGATGGTGGTGATGTGTGTGTGTGTGTGGGGGGGGGGGATGTTGATGGGCGCCATCGTGGTTGTCATGGTGAAGGTGTAGGTGTTGGTGACTATATTAATGAGGCATTGGTTGGTGCTATGTGAGCATGGTAGTGATGGCTGTGGTAGTTGTGTTGCACGTGGTAGTGGTGGTTGTGGTGGTATGGTGGTGCTACTGTGGACAGTGGAGGTGGTATGGTGGTGGTGGTGGCGGTTGGAGCAGTGCTAGTGGTTTGGGAATATTAAATTATTGTTTGCAATTACTGTCTGTGAGATGTTTCGAAGGGTAGAGATCAAGAGAGGGAATTAACATGGTGGTGGTGGTGGTGGTGGTGGTGGTGGTGATGGTGGTGTATACTGAGGGTGGAGGTGATGGTGGTGGTGGTGATGTGTAAATGTGTTGGTGTTGGGGGTGATGGTGATTGTGGTGTTAGGGGTGAAGTTGTTGTGGTGATAATGGTGGTGGAGGTGGTGGTGGTTGTAATGGTGAGGTTGTGGTAATGGACATTTGCTGCTGCTACCACCCATTCTACAGTTACCTATGGTGATTGAAGTGCTATTAATTTAAACTATTGGTAAGGATGTCAAATATATCTTTGCTTGTTTGTCAGACGCTGTGACCCCGGGTGGGCCAGCAGTATCGTTGGTAGTGGTCGAAACCGCCATCTTATGTCGTACGTTTCTCTTCTTTTTTTGCCATTGTTATTTACACCCGACAGAAAACACGATTTTTAAAGGTTCTCCTTTACACGAATTTCGTTTCATTCTGCCGTGTTTTCGTTCTGCCGTGTTTTCGTTCTGCCGTGTTTTCATTCTGCCGTGTTTTCGTTCTGCCGTGTTTTCGTTCTGCCGTGTTTTCGTTCTGCTGTGTTTTCATTCTGCCGTGTTTTCATTCTGCCGTGTTTTCGTTCTGCCGTGTTTTCGTTCTGCCGTGTTTTCGTTCTGCCGTGTTTTCATTCTGCCGTGTTTTCGTTCTGCCGTGTTTTCGTTCTGCTGTGTTTTCATTCTGCCGTGTTTTCATTCTGCCGTGTTTTCATTCTGCCGCGTTTTCGTTCTGCCGTGTTTTCATTCTGCCGTGTTTTCGTTCTGCTGTGTTTTCATTCTGCCGTGTTTTCGTTCTGCCGTGTTTTCATTCTGCCGTGTTTTCGTTCTGCCGTGTTTTCGTTTTGCTGTGTTTTCGTTCTGCCGTGTTTTCATTCTGCCGTGTTTTCATTCTGCCGTGTTTTCGTTCTGCTGTGTTTTCATTCTGCCGTGTTTTCGTTCTGCCGTGTTTTCATTCTGCCGTGTTTTCGTTCTGCCGTGTTTTCGTTTTGCTGTGTTTTCATTCTGCCGTGTTTTCGTTCTGCCGTGTTTTCATTCTGCCGTGTTTTCGTTCTGCCGTGTTTTCATTCTGCCGTGTTTTCATTCTGCCGTGTTTTCGTTCTGCTGTGTTTTCGTTCTGCCGTGTTTTCATTCTGCTGTGTTTTCGTTCTGCCGTGTTTTCATTCTGCCGTGTTTTCATTCTGCCGTGTTTTCGTTCTGCCGTGTTTTCATTCTGCCGTGTTTTCATTCTGCCGTGTTTTCATTCTGCCGTGTTTTCGTTCTGCCGTGTTTTCGTTTTGCTGTGTTTTCATTCTGCCGTGTTTTCGTTCTGCTGTGTTTTCATTCTGCCGTGTTTTCTTTCTGCCGTGTTTTCGTTCTGCCGTGTTTTCGTTATTGTCTTTCGTTGTCTTCTCTTTGTCAATTACACGCCTATGAAACTTGGAAACGCACTGCCAAGACGGATAGGCGTCTAAACATTTTCCATCAAGTGTGTCTGCATAAGGTTGAGGAACCAAGAGATCCTGCGGAGAGCCGGATCTCTTGCACTGAAGGGGGTCGGCACAGAGCTCGGTTCTGTTTTGCGGGTCACATTCTGCACCTCCCAGAAAACCACCCGTCCGAAATGGCGAGGACGTGGACTTCCCCGAAGGCAAGCGGAAAAGAGACTGACCAAAGATGATCTGGCGGTGGACATTCCAAAGTGACTTACAAACCGTCAACATCTCCTTGCACGGATGTCAATGGGCTGGTGCCGACAGACGGCATTGGAGACGATCGGTTGACTTATGTTCCCGGTGGAACAATCGGACTAAAAGCTAAGAGCTAAGATCTCCACATAATGACGTATATATATATATATATATATATATATATATATATATATTGTATATAAACACTGGACTTTACCATCATTCCAGGGGTCCGGTGAGTACCAGACATTTATGCTTTCATATATTTTTATATCTGTATATCTGTTTGACCCGAAATAGGAGATCGAATCTTCGCTGTGTGGATAATTAGTTTAACCACCATCTCAGTGTGTTTGGCCTTTAACGTATGTTGTAAGCTCTAATTCATTTGAATTATCGAGCGCTTGCCTCACGAATTCGAAAGTGTTTTTTCGTTATTTCATGGGCTGAAATTCGATTCTCGCTAATTTTTATTTATATATATATATATATATATATATATATATATACGTAGGTCCCGGGTTGAGTCGGGGATAACCACAGTAAGTAAGGTACTCAATACATGGCAGAGTAAAATTTTTTTATTTTATAGAAGGAGCTTCTACAGGACTAGTACAGAGCTTCCTGAAGATTTCATCTGAATGAAACAGTACTAGTCCTGTAGAAGCTCCTTCTATAATATATATATATATATATATATATATATATATATATATATATACAACTTGTTTTACAAGTGTAAGCTTAGTAAAATCGAAGCTTTGGCTGCGGCCAAGCAAAATCGACCTACGAATGAGTAGCAAAGCACTCAATAAGGTAGGCCCTCAGAGTAATAACATACGTTTAGATAGCTTGACAAATTGAAAATTACTGCGGAATTATCTCTTGAAACAGCAAGAGCTCAGCCACCGGGTCCTGACTCTCTACTAAATTTGCACTCTCCTATATCAAGTATCGAGTGATCTGCCGAATAATGATCCTACTAATTTTAAAATGGTATAATCCTGATATCTCTCTCTCTCTCTCTCTCTCTCTCTCTCTCTCTCTCTCTCTCACCTCCCTCTCTCTCTCTCTCTCTCTCTCTCTCTCTCTCTCTCTCTCAATATATATATATATATATATATATATATATATGTCAACAAAAAATCGGAAATTCGATGATTTGAACCAGCTGGTTTGGAAACTTGTCAGTCTGTCCTCTAGTATTGATTGAAATGTCTGTTCGTCTTTTGTCACTCTTTGTCTCTCTATTTTCACTATTTGTCTTTATCTGTGACCGCCCCCCCCCCCCCTCATCTCTCTCTCTCTCCCTCTCTCTTTCTCTTACTTTCTCATTTATTTTTCCTGATTTTTTTCTTTCTAGCTTTCTTTTTCACTCTCTCTCTCTCTCTCTCTCTCTCTCTCTCTCTCTCTCTCTCTCTCTCTCTCTCTCTCTCTCCCTCTCTCTCTCTCTCTCTTTGTCTTTGAAACATGACATTTGCTTTCAACAACAGTGCATAATGAAGGTAGCAAGATGGGGAGGGGAAGAGAATGTGAGGGTGACAGAAGTGGTGGTGGTGGTGAAGGTCGTGCTGGTGGTGTTGGTGTTGGTGGTGGAGGTCGTGCTGATGGTGGTAGTGGTGGTGAAGGTTGTGCTGCTGGTGTTGGTGGTGGAGGTCGTGCTGATGGTGGTAGTGGTGGTGAAGGTCGTGCTGTTGGTGGTGTTGAAGGTCGTGCTGGTGGTTGTAGTGGTGGTAGTTGTGGTGGTGGTAGTGGTGGTGGTGGTCGTCGTCGTCGTCGTAGCGAAAGTCGTGCTTGTCGTGGTTGTGGTGGAGGTAATGCTGGTGGTGGTGGTAGTGGTGGAGGTCGTGCTGGTATTGGCGAAGGTGGCCGTGGTAATGGTGTCGGCTGTTTTGGTAGTGGTAGTAGTGGTCGTAGTAGAGATGATATTGGTAAAGTTGTTGGTGGTAGTGGAAGCAGCGTGCTTGTGGCGGTGGCGTTGTTGGTGATGGTGGTTACGAATGGCGGCGGAAGCAGTGATGGTGGTGGTGATGGTGATATTGATATTGACGGGATTAAGCTGCTGTTGCTGATGGCAGCGGCGGCGGTGGGGGTGACGGGCTGGCGCGGGGGGGGGGGGGTAGGCAGGGGTGGCGGTGGTGACGGGCTGGCGCGGGTGGTGGCGGTGACGTACACGGTGGTTGACGCAGTTATAGTGGTTATGATATTTGTGTGGTGATGTTGATATTGATATTGCCAGCGGTTGTGGCAGTGGGGTGGTGGTGGTGGTGTTGTTGTTGGTGGTGGTGGTGGTGGTGGCGTTGGTGGTGGTGGTGGTGGTGGTGGTGGTGGTGGTGGTGGTGGTGGTGGTGGTGGTGGTGGCGGCGTTGGTGGTGGTGGTGGTGGTGGTGGTGGTGGTGGTGGTGGTGGTGGTGGTGGCGTTGGTGGTGGTGGTGGTGGTGGTGGTGGTGGTGGTGGTGGTGGTGGTGGTGGCGTTGGTGGTGGTGGTGGTGGTGGTGGTGGTGGTGGTGGTGGCGTTGGTGGTGGTGGTGGTGGTGGTGGTGGTGGTGGTGGTGGTGGTGGTGGTGGTGGTGGTGGTGGTGGTGGCGTTGGTGGTGGTGGTGGTGGTGGTGGTGGTGGTGGCGTTGGTGGTGGTGGTGGTGGTGGTGGTGGTGGTGAATGTGATTGTGATGGTGGTAGTGGTGGTGGTGGTGGTGGTGGTGGCGGCGTTGGTGGTGGTGGTGGTGGTGGTGGTGGTGGTGGTGGTGGTGGTGGTGGTGGCGTTGGTGGTGGTGGTGGTGGTGGTGGTGGTGGTGGTGGTGGTGGTGGCGTTGGTGGTGGTGGTGGTGGTGGTGGTGGTGGTGGTGGTGGTGGTGGTGGTGGTGGTGGTGGTGGTGGTGGCGTTGGTGGTGGTGGTGGTGGTGGTGGTGGTGGTGGCGTTGGTGGTGGTGGTGGTGGTGGTGGTGGTGGTGAATGTGATTGTGATGGTGGTAGTGGTGGTGATGGTGGTGGTGGTGACTGTAGTTGTGATGGTGGTTGTGGTGGTGGAGTGGTTGTGGTGGTGGTGGTGGTGGTGATGGTGGTGTTGGTGGTGGTGGTTGTGATGGTGCTGACTGTGGTTGTGATGGCGGTAGTGGTGGTGATGGTGGTGGTGGTGGTAGTGGTGGTGGTGGTGGTAGGGGTGGCTATGACAGTTGTGACAGTGTTGATATTTTTATTGGCGGTGATGATGGTTGTGGTAGGTGTGATGATGATGGTAATGGTGGTGGCAATGGTGGTGGTAATGGTGGTGGTGTTAGTGTTGCTATTGCTGCCGCTGCTGGTCCTATACTGAAGGGCATAGCATTGTTTATGACACTGATGGTGGTGGTGGTGGTGGTGGTGACAGTAGTGGCTTTGGCAGTGGTGGCAGTGATGGCGGTGGCTATGGCGGAAGTGGTAATGGTAGTGGTGGTTCTGTTATGGTTCTAGTGATGATATCGATGGTATTCGGCCTTGACGTTACAACTGATGACAGTGGTATGATGGAGGTAGGTGCTGATTGTAAGGTTGTTGTTGTTGTTGTTATTGTTAGTGCTATTACCGGGGTGATACAGGGTGAGTGTCAACGTCGTCGTTGTTGTTGTAGTTGTTGTCGTTGTGGTTGTTTAATCCTGAATGAGAACACATATGTTGAAAGATATTCCAGCCGTGATTTTTGTCGATTTTCTCTGTGTGTAAAAAACACGGTCCCACATTAACCAACGTGGTACTTTTTTTTAAAACAATAGGGTATGATTTGAAGGGGATTTGGCTGCTATATACTGCGGATCATGGTGACCAAGTAAACCTCCCATATTGACTTTCAGTATTGGAATTAGTGTTCATGTTAGTGGTATTATCAATGTCGTTGTTAGCGATGTGTATAGGCTTGTGTTTCTGTTGTTGTTGGTATAGTTGTTAAGTACATATTAATAATATCGTTGTTAAGATAGAATTAGTATTGTCGTTGGATTCGTATTTGTGTTGTTTAGTTTATATTAGTGTTGTTGTAGGACTAGTATTGGTATTAGTGGTGTTGGGTTTCATATTAGTGTTGTTGTAGGACTAGTATTGGTGTTAGTGGTGTTGGCTTCATATTAGTGTTGTTGTAGGACTAGTATTGGTGTTAGTGGTGTTGACTTCATATTAGTGTTGTTGTAGGACTAGTATTGGTGTTAGTGGTGTTGGCTTCATATTAGTGTTGTTGTAGGACTAGTATTAGTGTTAGTGGTGTTGGCTTCATATTAGTGTTGTTGTAGGACTAGTATTGGTGTTAGTGGTGTTGACTTCATATTAGTGTTGTTGTAGGACTAGTATTGGTGTTAGTGGTGTTGGCTTCATATTAGTATTGTTGTAGGACTAGTATTGGTGTTAGTGGTGTTGGCTTCATACTAGTGTTGTTGTAGGACTTGTATTGGTGTTAGTGGTGTTGGGTTCATATTAGTGTTGTTGTAGCACGTGTATTGGTGTTAGTGGTGTTGACTTCATATTAGTGTTATTGTAGGACTAGTATTGGTGTTAGTGGTGTTGGCTTCATATTAGTGTTGTTGTAGGACTTGTATTGGTGTTAGTGGTGTTGGCATCATATTAGTGTTGTTGTAGGACTTGTATTTGTGTTAATGGTGTTGACTTCATATTAGTGTTGTTGTAGGACTAGTATTGGTGTTAGTGGTGTTGACTTCATATTAGTGTTGTTGTAGGACTAGTATTGGTGTTAGTGGTGTTGACTTCATATTAGTGTTGTTGTAGGACTAGTATTGGTGTTAGTGGTGTTGACTTCATATTAGTGTTGTTGTAGGAGTAGTATTGGTGTTAGTGGTGTTGTAGGACTAGTATTGGTGTTAGTGGTGTTACTATCATGTGTTAGTGTTGTTGTTAGTATTAGTGTTACTATCATGTGTTAGTGTTGTTGTTAGTATTAGTGTTACTATTATGTGTTAGTGTTGTTGTTAGTATTAGTGTTACTATTATTTGTTATTGTTATTGTTAGTATTAGTGTTACTATCATATGTTAGTGTTGTTGTTAGTATTAGTGTTACTATCATGTGTTAGTGTTATTGTTAGTATTAGCGTTACTATCATGTTTTAGTGTTGTTGTTAGTATTAGTGTTACTATCATGTGTTAGTGTTGTTGTTAGTATTAGTGTTACTATCATGTGTTAGTGTTGTTGTTAGTATTAGTGTTACTATCATATGTTAGTGTTATTGTTAGTATTAGTGTTACTATCATGTGTTAGTGTTATTGTTAGTATTAGCGTTACTATCATGTGTTAGTGTTGTTGTTAGTATTAGGGTTACTAACATATATTAGTGTTGTTGTTAGTATTAGTGTTACTATCATGTGTTAGTGTTGTTGTTAGTATTAGTGTTACTATCATATGTTAGTGTTGTTGTTAGTATTAGTGTTACTATCATGTGTTAGTGTTGTTGTTAGTATTAGTGTTACTATCATGTGTTAGTGTTGTTGTTAGTATTAGTGTTACTATCATGTGTTAGTGTTGTTGTTAGTATTAGTGTTACTATCATGTGTTAGTGTTGTTGTTAGTATTAGTGTTACTATCATGTGTTAGTGTTGTTGTTAGTATTAGTGTTACTATCATGTGTTAGTGTTGTTGTTAGTATTAGTGTTACTATCATATGTTAGTGATATTGTTAGTATTAGTGTTACTATCATGTGTTAGTGTTATTGTTAG
>OZ024745.1:23975601-23993101 GCA_964016885.1 Eledone cirrhosa | reverse complement strand
TTGTGTCTGTGTCTGCTCGCGACTGCATGGGCACCTAAAACCTTTAAAGAAAGAATGGTACATTCTACCAAGTCGTACTCGATTCTAGCAATGCTTCGAACACTTTATCCACCACCACCACAACCACCACCACCACCACCATCACCACCATCACCACCATCACCACCATCACCACCACCACCACCACCACCACCACCACCACCACCACCACCACCACCACAACCACCACCACCACTACCACCACCATTACCCTCCACCACCACCATAACCACCACCACCACAACCACCTCCGCCGCCACCACCACCACCACCACCACCACCACCACCACCACCACTACCACCACCACCACCACCACCACTACCACCACCAACACCATCAACCACCACCCTACCACCATCACCACCATCACCACCACTACCATCAACCACCACCACCACCACCACCACCACCACCACCATCACCACCACCACCATCAACCACCACCAACACCAACACCACCGCTACCACCACCACCACCACCACCACCACCACCACTACTACCACCACCACCACCACTACCATCACCACCACCACCATCAACCACCACCATCACCACCACCACCACCACTACCACCATCACCACCACCACCATCACCACCACCACCACCATCAACCACCACCACCACCACCACCACCACCATCATCCACCACCACCACCACCACCACCACCACCACCACCACCACCAACAACAACAACAACAACAACAACAACAACAACAACAACAACAACAACAACAACCACCACCACCATCAACCCCCACCACCACCACCACCACCACCACCACCACCAGCACCACCATCACCACCACCACCATCAACCACCACCACCATCACCACCACCACTCTGTATATGGACGTCTTACTTGCTATTAATTCTAACGATGTCACACACTTATACAAATGACATCACTTTTCACTTCTCTTTAATCTTCTAACAAATGCCAGTCTAGACATAATACGTCAGATATGTAGTTTTTCTATAAGCGTATCTTTTAAAAGAACAAGGAAAGTTCTTCTTCTTCTTCTTCTTCTTCTTCTTCTTCTTCTTCTTTTTCCACGGTACTGTAATACCTCTAGAAAACTCTTACGTGTTTTTAACGGAGTTCAGGTAAACGCCAGCAATGATGGATAGAAATCCAGAAACATGTGTCTGACATTCTTGCACGGTTACTGAGATATCTGTAACATGATCATAGTCTAAAATATTCATAGTGAGACTTACGTAAGTTTATTATATAAACATATCACATATGTCTTTATATACACCTATATTATTCTAAATGTATTTTCATTCAATATTTTCAATTCTCGACAAAACAGGAACTCTTAGAAAAGAAAATATTGTTTCGTGTGAATATGAGTGATAGAACAAAACAGACATAACTATAAACTATGACTTAATGGTCATCGACCTTATATATCCTGACTCGGACAGAAATTGAACAGAATTTATAACTAGTCTAAAAATGTATGAAAATATACGATTGTTTACATTATCGGTTCCTTCAAGAAATAATAAGGTACTGTAAACGAGCAGAGAAATAGAAATTTATGAAACATAAATATAAGTTGTAGGAAAGAAGGAACGTCATAAATACTTTTTTGTTATATCTATATAATATCATTGCTTCGTCGTGTTTCGTTTTTCACATTTTGGTTAGCAATATCATTATCACGTAATGTTATAACAAACTATTTCTACACATACATACAAACATACATAGACCGTAAGCAGGGAGGCAGAGGCCTAACATCAGTCCAGACAACATTTGAATGTCGCATCATATCTCTCCGACAACATCTACGAACCCCGAAGCGTAGGAGCCCGTTTCTCGAGCAAGTCTATCTGCATGAAACAGATAAGATCATGAGAGTTGGGAAGGAACTCCTCGAGAAATATTCCCTGTGAGATAATCAAAAACTCACACCCAGGGAATTCGCTCAGCAGTATCGCAGTGAATCCATGGATGAAAAACTGCATGCTTATCAGCAAAAAATCATGCATGGATATGTTGCCAGGAAGCTCCAGAGTGAGAATAATATAGATAAGGAAAGTAGTCTATCTTGGACCAACAAACCGTATATTGGCTCCCACTTTGAAGGATACGCTTTTGCAATCCAAGAACAGGAAATTAACACGAAATACCTGATTCACAAAAGAGATAGGGTTGCAGGTAAAACACCTAGATGTGATAACAAGTGCAGACTCTGCAGAATTAACATCTAGGATATCACCCATGTCATCAGCAGCTGTCCAAATATGTCATCGCGGTACTATCTACCTATGAGGCATGATGTAGTGGCCAAAACACTGTACAATGCAGTTCGTAAAAAAGATAGCCCCCATAATAAACACATTAAAAGCTACAGCAATGTGGAAGACATCCATGTACATAATATGAAAGAGTACTGGTGGAATGTTCCAGTAAAAACCCCAATAAAATGCAGGCATAACAGACCAGATATTATGATATGGGACAGGGAAAAGAAAGCATGCACAATAGTGGAAATTACCTCCCCAGCAGATGCCAATATAATATCAAAGATTAGCGAAAAGGAGAATATTTATGCAGAACTGATGAGAAATCTGCAGATACTCCACCCTGATTACACCTTCAGATTTATGCCTGTGATTATTGGGGCACTGGGGTATGTTACTAATTTCCTGAATACAAATCTTGAGAAGCTAGGCTTCACAGGAACAGAAAGAACACAACTAGTTAGGAAATTACAAGTATAATCCATTAATGGAACATTAAAAATATGTAAAACATTCCAAAAATGTTGCATCTAATAGCTGCATATACACATGTACAGATACAAAGCATATACACATGCACACATACAACTCAAAATATACACATCCACACATACAATAACATCCATATCTACACATGCAGACATGCATACATAATCTACCTACTTGATGTTGTGTAAATTCAAATGAGAGAGTCCTGTGTCTATGTTAGAAACCGACTCTCTCTCTATTGGTAAAAATTTGTGAAATTATAAACCAGAAGAATATACATACATACATACATACATACGTACATACATACATACATACATACATACATACATACATACATACATACATACATACATACATACATACATACATACATACATACATACATACATACATACATACATACATTTACTCTCGATCAATATGCTAATATTATATTTTATGTGACGTTGGTATGTTAATCTATCAGATGACAACAGCTATAAACGTCACAGGCGCCATAACGACATGGATTTCACATGTTGAAATTGTTCAATGCCAATGGTGATAACCTATATATTACATACGTGAAACAATACCCTGATTATATTCACACATGAAATGAAAATCAACATCCGGCCAATGGACCAATGGTCGGTCAACATAGAAATCGGTCAACTAAAAAAAAACTCGAACAAGGCATCTCTGAAAATTTATTGTATTCCCAGTCGAATTCACTTCTCTAAGAAATATTATACAAATTAAGTTGGCGCACATTTCATGTTGATTATGAAGCTGAAGATGGCAACACTGAACCAGCAGGTAATAAATTGCTCTGAAGTTACTCAAAATTTAGTTATTGTTATTGTGATTAAGCAGCTGATCATCTCTGAACAGGCCTGTGATACAAGGTATTCTGCACCTAGGAGAAAATTACTAATGTTCTTGCAAAGACAAAAGACGACCGGCTAATCCGTGCAAAGCTCTTGTTGAACAAGTTGAAACATCAAAAACCAGGAATGCTTTGGTTCCTCTCTGATGAGAAAAACTTTGGTCAAGACCAAAACATCAAGCCAAGGAATGATAAATGGGTACGCAGAGATCATAAAGACTTTCCAACACTTATATACACATGGTTTTCTGCAGCTGTGAAGGTTCTGGGAGTCGTGAGCAGCCAGGGAGATATCATGGCCCTTCACTTTCTTCCTCAGGGCTTCAGGATCAATGCTAGGATAGTGAGGATTTGGATAGAGAGCGTTAGCCAAGGAAGACCAACAAGACTCTGCAGCGTCTCATAAGGCCAGAACGACCAAAGAATGGATGACTTACAATTTTCACGGTCACATCACCCCAAACATATGGCCACCTGGCTCTCCATACCTAAATCCATTGAACTACTACGCATGGGGCATAGTTTAGATAGAAGTCATTCAACGCCCCCATAACACAATAGAAATGCCTGATGGCTGCCATAACTAGTACAATATCGAAAAGAGATAAAGATCATCTGATTGAGGCAGGCCAATGTTTCAGACATCGTATTAAAGAAGTCGTCGAATTCTTTTAAAGTTGTAACAAAATATTTATAGAATATCTTATCTTAAAATTTAAAATTATAATAATCTATAATAAGTTAAATTAAATTATATAAATTTATAATTAAACTAAATATGTGATTGCTATAGAAAGTAATCTATAGTGATTAATTTCGATATAATATATAAGTATAATTAGCTAAAGCATAATCAAATACAGATATTCTATTGTTTATGTGAATAGATTTGATGTCTTATTTGATCTAAAATTTGAAAACAACGGTTTTTTTTTTATCCCCCTCTATTCGATGTTCCCTTATTTTTTTTATTTATCTTAACCCCCACCCCACCCCACACACACACATTTGTTCCCTTTTACTTTCCCCACACCTTCCCTCTCTTTTGTTGTTATTCCTCTTTTCTTTTTTATATATTTCTTTTATTCATTCATCCATTTATTTTTTTATTTATTTATCTATATATGGATGTATTTATTTATTTATTTCTTGCCTTTCCTCTTCTTTACACCCGCTCTTATATCTCTAATTTGCTCTACGTCCTTTTCTTCTTTAAGTTTATCATATTATTTGTGGTATAAAAACGTTGAGATTTGATGAAATAAATCACTGCCAATACTGGAATTGAATAATCAAGACCGTTGCGATATGTCATATATCAAATCATATATTTTGTCTGATGAGGACGTACTGAAAAAACAACACAGTACCTTTGAAATATATATAATAAAGTATATATTTTGATTATGAGAATATTTTTCATTTGTTAGCATTTTGAATTATATATATATATATATATATATATATATATATATATATATATACGATATTAACAAATGGAAACTATATTTATTAAACCATATTTATTTCATTATACATATTTCAAGGACACCAAGTTAAATTATGGTGTACTTTCATCAGATAAAATATAATATAGATCACTTTTATAAATAAATATTGACATACCCTTAAATAATGCAACCATTACCTGTTGGAAGCTCCCGGATAGTGGAGTTGTAGCTTTAATTATATTATTAGTATTGGATATTTATATTTTTAAAATAAGCCGTTGAGTTATTGAGAAAGAGAAAGATAGAGAAGGAGAGAGAAAGAAAGAGAGAGAGAGATAAACACCAGAACAACAGAGAGAGAAAGAGAGAGAGAGAGAGAGAGAGGGGGGGGGACAGAGAAAAGGGGAGAGAACGAAAAACTCTAAGTCATATCTTGTTGAGTTAACTTAACAATTGAGATGAAATTAATAAATAAATTAGAAATGTTAATAATCACGAATGGAATATACATATATAATATTTTTTAAATTTAACCATTGTTAAAATATGATTAGATATTTAGTTAATCATTTAAATATTGAGATCAATATATTAAAAATTGGGATCTACATATTAAGAAATCCATATATTATTAAAGATCTATATATTATATAACACGTATACACACGCAAAAATACATACATATAAATATATATACACACTTATAAAATACATATACATATCTAATTACGTATATAATATATACACACAAAACATAAAGGATTCTTTAATTTAATTTAAGATATAGGAATCTTATAAAATGTTATAATTGTTAAGATATTAAAGGAAATTTTATGTTATACACACTTTATGTTATTAAACAACATTTTTATGTAAGTTTTATAAGATTACCTGTTATGTATTTATGGCTGTTATTATATGTCTATCTGTCACGAATCTTGGGATAATCACTATACATAAGTGTATGGATATACACGCACATGTATATACACAATTCACACATATACATACATATATGTACCCTCAACAAATAGGTAGATATGCATCACGTATACATATACATACAGATAGACATACACGCATAAAACATATGTACATGTATGTCAATACACATATATATATATATACACACATATAGAGAGAAGTATATATAAATACAGTACATAGTATAATTGAGTACATAAAATACAAAATAATTATATTACAATTTGGAAATATAATTATAAGCAATATGACTTTAAAAACAATATAATTTTAAGAATATTATAGAATATTTTAAGTTATAATTTCAAAATAATAGTATGTTTAATAGATTTAGTATAGAAATTTTCTACGTATATTTAACTTAAACTTTGAAAGGATAAACTTTCGAAAATAGAAGCTATCAAACAATAAAAAATAAAAAAATATAAGAAATATTTTCTCCTTTCAAGAGCTCTCAATATATTTCTCTAGAATAGTTTATTATATTTATTTATATTTAGGAAGAAAAGGTATTTTTACTTGAGTGTATAATCAGTCAAAAAAGATGAAGGAATCTAATGATTTATCGACAGGTTCAATATAGTAATAAAATTAATTATTTAATTATATAATACATTTTAAATTTATATTTATATTTAAACTTTGAGTTTAATCTATGTCTGCAGCAACTGAATAAATTATTTCTTAAGTTCAGGGAATTTTTGGTCTTTAATATAAAGAATATTTCCTCTATACAAAGATCACAATTTTCTGAAGAGGAGTTAAAAGGAGTAGCTTTTGAAATAATATTCCAAATCAACGAATATTCAACGCTCTTTAGTTTTAGGTCCCATAAAAGGCTAGATAGAGAAGTTGAAGATTTTTTGTTTGGATCTGTAAAATAATTTTTATGATTATTGAAGCGGGATTTAAACTCTGTGGAAGTGGATCCCACATAATTAAATGAATTTAAATTCGTTTTTACATTACAATTATGTACTATATTTTTAGCTAAGCAATTGTTATTTAACGGACAGTTAGATTTATTTCTACAGTTACATTTATCAAATTGGATATTGCTTGGGTTATTAGTGGTATTTTGGTTAGGTTTTAAATTTCTATTATTAATTCTATTAATATTTTGCGCTAAATTGTTGGTGGAAGAATAAGTTAATTTTATAGTATGTCTATTAAAAATTGAATAATATCTATGTGTTCTTGGGAAGCATTTGTCAAAGCTTTAAAAAATAGTTTAGCAATAGGGGTTTTAATATTTAATGAGAAAGGATGAGCGAACCATAATATAAATATTTAAAAATATAAATATCCAATACTAATAATATAATTAAAGCTACAACTCCACTATCCGGGAGCTTCCAACAGCAATGGTTGCATTATTTAAGGGTATGTCAATATTTATTTATAAAACTGATCTATATTATATTTTATCTGATGAAAGCACACTATAATTTAACTTGGTGTCCTTGAAATATGTATAATGAAATAAATATGGTTTTATAAATATAGTTTCCATTTGTTAATATCGTATTTTTACTCCAAATATTTGTTGAGTGCTTTATATCAGTTGTAAAAATATTTGCTTGTTGTATCCCAACAATTTAAATAGAACTTTTACATATATATATATATATATATATATATATATGCGTGTGTGTGTGTGTATGTATGTATATAAATATATTACCAATATTTGTGGGCGTGCAAATGTGTGTGTAAATAACACGTACATACATGAAGTAAGAAAGACAGGGAATTTCTGAGTGTGTGTATGTAGGGGCTTGGCATAATGTGAATGGTAGAAGGTGGGTTGTATAGTGGCTTCTTGTTTGGTGACGACAACACTACTGGGAATATCCGAGCAACGAAACAAATGTTGCCTTAGAACTGATGTTTCAACAAGCCGACAGCTGGCGCCACATACAAATCAGGACTATAAACAGAAGCAGTAGTGGTTGTTGTTGTAGTAGTACTGATTATTGTTGTTGTTGTTTTTGATGTTGGTGTTGGTAGTGTTGAGGTTGTTGGTGGTGTTTCTGTTGTTGATGGTAATGCTGCTGGTGGTAGTGTTTGTTTTGTTGCTGTTGCTGCCTTTTTTTGGTGTTGGTGTTGGTTGTGGTGGTGTTGGTGATGGTGTTGGTAGTGTTGCTGTCGATGTTGTTTTTGGCGGCGTTGCTGTGGCGGTGGTGGTGGTGTTGGTGGTGTTGTTTTTGCTGTTGTTTTGGTGGTGTTGGTTGTGGTGGTGGTGGTGGTGTTTTGGTTGTTGTTGGTTGTGGTGGTGGTGGTGTTGCAGGTGTTGGTCGTGTTGCTGTTATTTTGGTGGTGTTGGTGGTGTTGAGGTTGCTGTTGCTTGTGGTGGTGGTGGTAGTGGTGTTGGTGGTGTTGGTGGTGTTGGTGGTGTTGCTATTGTTTTGGTGGTGTTGGTGGTGTTGAGGTTGCTGTTGCTTGTGGTGTTGGTGGTGTTGGTGGTGTTGGTGGTGTTGCTGTTATTTTGGTGGTGTTGGTGGTGTTGAGGTTGCTGTTGCTTGTGGTGTTGGTGGTGTTGTTCTTGATGGTGGTGTTGTTGTTGGTAGTGCTGGTGGTGTTTGCGTTGTTGCTAATATTGATAGTGATTGTGGTGGTGTTGATGGTAGTGGTGATGGTGGTGGTAGTGGTGGTGGTGGTTGTAGTGGTGATGGAGGTGGTAGTGGTGGTGGTGGTGGTAGTGGTGGTGGTGATGGTAGTGGTGATGGTGGTGGTAGTGGTGGTGGTGGTGGTAGTGGTGTTGGTGATGGTAGTGGTGATGGTGGTGGTAGTGGTGGTGGTGGTGGTAGTGTTGGTGGTGATGGTAGTGGTGATGGTGATGGTAGTGGTGGTGGTGATGGCGAGTCTTTAAATATGTTCTTTTTTAGTTGAGGTGATAATGGTAGGTTTAATGATTATGGGGGGGGGTGTTACCTGTTGTAGCGGTAGTAGTGACGATGGTAGTGGTGGTAGCTGTGGTGGTGGGGGTGGGGGTGGGGTGATGTTACCTGTTGTAGGGGTAATAGTGAAGATGGTAGTGGTGGTAGTTGTAGTGGCGGTGGTGATATCTGTGGTGGAAGTGGTGATGTTAGGTGTTGTAGTAGTGGTGGTGGTAGTGGTGATGTTAAGTAGTAGCTGTGGTGGTGGTGGTGATATCTGTGGTGATAGTGGTGATGTTAGGTGTTGTAGTGGTGGTAGTTGTGGTGGTGGTGGTTGTAGTAGTGGTGGTTGTGGTGGTGGTGGTTGTAGTAGTGGCGGTAGTGGTGATGTTAGGTGTTGTAGTGGTGGTAGTTGTGGTGGTGGTGGTGGTTGTAGTAGTGGTGGTAGTGGTGATGTTAGGTGTTGTAGTTGTTGTAGTTGTGGTGGTGGTGGTGGTGGTGGTGATATCTGTGGTGGTAGTGGTGATGTTAGGTGTTGTAGTGGTGGTAGTTGTGGTGGTGGTGGTTGTAGTAGTGGTGGTTGTGGTGGTGGTTGTAGTAGTGATGGTAGTGGTGATGTTAGGTGGTGTAGTGGTGGTAGTTGTGGTGTAGTGGTGGTAGTTGTGGTGGTGGTGGTGGTTGTAGTAGTGGTAGTTGTGTTGGTGGTGGTTGTAGTAGTGGTGGTAGTGGTGATGTTAGGTGTTGTAGTGGTGGTAGTTGAGGTGGTGGTTGTAGTAGTGGTGGTAGTGGTGATGTTAGGTGTTGTAGTGGTGGTAGTTGTGGTAGGGTTTGTGACGGGATTCCGTGTTTGGTAGTGTTGCTGTTGTTAATGATGATTGTAGTGGGGTTGGGGTGTGGTGGGGTGGAGATTGTGGTGGTATCTATTTAATGGCGAAAAATTATGGTAGTGGTGTTAATGGTTGATGTGGTTGCTGTTGCTGTTGTTGCTGTTGTTGCTGTCGTTGGTGTTAATGATTGTAATATTGGTGTTGGGGCTGGATATTACGGTGGTATCTTCTTAATGGCGAAAAATGGTGGTTGTCGTGTTAGTGGTTGCTGTTATTGTTGCTGTTGTTGTTGCTGTTGTTGTTACTGTTGCTGTTTCGTTTTTCCACATCAGCCATAATGGAGCCGGTCTTTGATGAAAGACATTCCAACTATAACTATTCCGTCGTTTTCAATGTGCAGGGGACTAGGACTATGATATTTAATCTGTCCATTTCTAAGTCGACGAGGTGTGAACTGAGGGAGATATGGCTATTATTTCTAGCAGATCGAGTGACTATAAGGATACCCCCACCCCTCGTTGTTTCATGGTGTTAATGGTTCGTGGTACTGATATGATAGAGATGTTAATTGTTATCGGTTTTTGATGTTCGCGTTGGTGGTGCTGGTTGTGGTGAAGGAAGCGGTGTTTGTCGTCGTTGTCATGGTGATAATGTCAATGGTATTTTTAATGGCATATTTGATCATGGTGTTGATGTTCTTGTCATACTGTTAGTTATAATCGTCGTGTCATAGACGCAGTGTACTGCAGCCAAATGGATCAAAGAATCCCCCTGGTTGGGTCCCACTGTGTAGTGTCATGGGCAAGTGTCAGTTACCGTAGCCTCAGATCCTCAGAAGTCTTGTGAGTGAAATTGGGTAGACAGAAACTATGCAGAAGCCCGTCGAATTGACTGTACCACAAATTCATAACTTGTAACATACTGCCACGCTGACCTTCTCTGGGAATTATGTTAAAGGATACATGTGTCCATGGAATACTCAGTCACTTATGCATCAAATTAAAGAGCAAGCTGTTCTGTTGATGCAACAACTGAAACACTCATTGTCGAAATCGACGGATATCCATTCCATTCCAGCTTTGGTATTAATGGTAGTTGAGATTTGGTTATAGAGTGAAGTTTTTTGCCGTTATGCCCTTCGGTGTTCCATTGGCGGGTGGGTCCATACAATTCGGACAAACAGGCCGCCGTCAGTTACTCGTCATTTCAATTCCCCAACCGCCCTTCCCTACAGGTCTCAGTCCTTCGTGTCCTTTACATCGCGGATTATTGGTCTCGCGCACCATGACTGAGAAGAGTCAGATTTTCCACCTTGGGTCTAGTTCCCCTAATGGACTTAACTATCCTCCCCAATTTCTTTCATCTTGTACACATACGCTCGTGCTTATTTCACTAGCCCTAGTCACAGTCACCTTTAGCCACAGTCACCCCTACCTCATCCGCTGTCACACACGCGCGCGTACATTCATCCCTTACATTCCGATGGTTCTGTTATGGTCAGAAACACTCATACAGCTTATACAGACCAACAAAACACACACACATACCTCTACACGTACTTTCACAGCTCTGTATGGATCAATGACTAACACACACACAGGCACAAACACATACACACACATGTATACGCACACTCATACGTACAGTTCTATACACAAAATGATTTCTTGTCCATTTCAGCTAGACGCGTTCGATCATCGCCTTCAAAAACTTGATCATCTTACACAAAATGCTAGCATTAAGTTATCCAAGAGATAGCAAACTTGAATAGACCTGTCTTTCCTTTGGAAAAAAACAGCATTTTTCTCGTTTCTGCCACTGCCCAGTCTCTTCAATTATCTTATTTCTTCTTTGATTTCTCATTCTATTCTCTGATGAAAGATTAACGTCCGAACCGTTAACACACTTTTCCTACTGTAACAAGTGTAAAACTAATAATATATTTCTTCATTGAACTGTGTGGTTTGCTTTGTTATTGCTGTTTGCCTTGTGTATATATGTATACATACATACATACACACACACACACACACACACACACACACACACACACACACACACACACACACACACACACACATATATATATATATGTGTGTGAGTGTTTGTGTTTGTGTGTGAATGTATATACACATATATATTTATATATACATATATATATATATGTATATATGTATATGTATATATATATGTATGTATATATATATGTATATTATATACATGTATATATATATATATATGTATGTATCTTAAGAGTCAATGGCCATCGAAAATCACCGGGAGAGATGACCCCTTAGCCTTTGTCAAGGCAGAATACTAGGAGAAGGAAAACTCTGATATAACACCTGCAACCCTGATGGTATCCAATGATGTTGACTTGTTCTTCTTTTTGGTAAATATCATCTTGGTTAAGAGAGTGGGACTGGCTTTGTGCAGTGCCTTTGCTCACTATAAAAGCATCACGACACAGGCATTGCTTTATATCTGGAGATCTCTCTGCACTTGTCATCACATGGTACCATGGGCCTAGCACTATGTGTCAATAATTGTCACAAGTGTAGTGTTTGTACCAGAGTTTTCAAGTCGCTGGCTGGACTAAAAAGTCACACTCGTTCAGCGCTTCGGTAGGGGTTCTCCTGCATGGATATAAAGTAGTGGCCGTACTCGAAAACGAGTGGTGTGGTGGGGTGGTGGTGTGGTGGTGTGGTGTTGTGGTGGTGTAGTGGTGGTGTGGTGGTGTGGTGGTGTGGTTGTGTAGTGGTGTGGTGGTGTGGTGGTGGTGTGGTGGTGTGGTGTTGTAGTGGTGTGGTGGTGTGGTGGTGGTGTGGTGGTGTGGTGGTGTGGTGGTGTGGTGGTGTGGTGGTGTGGTGGTGTAGTGGTGGTGTGGTGGTGTAGTGGTTTGGTGGTGTGGTGGTGTGGTGTTGTTGTTGTGTGGTGGTGTGGTGGTGTAGTGGTGTGGTGGTGTTGTGGTGGAGTGGTGGTGTGGTGGTGCGGTGGTGTGGTGGTGTAGTGGTGCGGTGGTGTGGTGGTGTAGTGGTGTTGTGGTGGTGTGGTGTGTGGTGTTGTGGTGAGGGTATGGTGGTGTAGTGGTGAGATGCTGTGATGGTGTGGTGTTGTGATGATGGTGTGAGGGTGTGGCGGTGAGATGGTGTTATGGTGTGGTGTTGTGGTGATGGTTTGGTGGTGTGGTGGGTGGTGGGTGGTGGGGTGGTTGTGTAGTTATGTGGTGGTGTGGTGGTGAGATGGTGTAGTGGCGTGGTGGTGGTGTTGTGGTGTGGTGATGGTGTGGGGGTGTGGCGGTGAGATGGTGTGATGGTGTGGTGTTGTGGTGATGGTATGGTGGTGTGGTGGTGAAATGGTGTGATGGTGTGGTGATGTGATGGTGTTGTGGTAAGATGGTGTAGCGGTGTGGTGGTGTGGTGGTGTGGTGGTGTGGTGTGGTGGCGTGGTGGGGTGGTGTGGTGGGGTGGTGTGGTGATGTGGTGGTGTGGTGGTGTGGTGGTGTGGTGGTGTGCTGATGTGGTGGTGTGCTGATGTGCTGGTGTGGTGGTGTGATGCTGTGGTGGTGTGGTGGTGTGGTGGTGCAGTGGTGGTGTGGTGCTGTGGTGGTGTGGTGCTGTGGTGTCGTGGTGTGGTGATGTGATGTTATAGTGGCGTGGTGTGGTGTGGTGTCGTGGTGTGGTGATGGTATGGTGGTGTGATGGTGTGGTGCTGTGGTGATGGTATGGTGGTGCGATAGTGCGATGGTGTGGTGCTGTGGTGATTGTATGGTGGTGAGATGGTGTGATGGTGTGATGGTGTGGTGGTTGCATGGTGGTGCGATGGTGTGGTGCTGTGGTGATGGTATGGTGGTGAGATGGTGTGATGGTGTGATGCTGTGGTGGTTGTATGGTGGTGCGATGGTGTGATGGTATGGTGGTGAGATGGTGTGATGGTATGGTGTTGTGGTGATGGTATGGTGGTGAGATGGTGTGGTGGTGTGGTGCTGTGGTGCTGGTAATGGTAATTACAAAGGTGTCGGGAGGGTGAACAAAAAATGCCAAATAGAAAGAAAAAAATAACTAGGTGAGACGACAATAGCAATGTCTGAAGTTTTTGAATTATATATTTTTTGTGTTCGTAATTGTTGCTGTTTATGGTGGCGGTGGCGGTGGTGTTAGTGCTGGTGCTGGTGATGGTATTGTTGTTGTTGGTGGTGTTGCTGATGGTAGAGGTAGTGGTGGTGGTGTTGGATTTGTTGATGTTGGTGGTGGTGGTGGTGGTGGTGATGGTATTGTTGACGGTGATGTTGCTGTTGTTCGTGACCGTCGTTGTGGTGGAGGTGGTGATGGTCGTGATGGTGGTGGTGGTGGCGGTGGTGATTGTCGTGATGGTGGTGGCGGCGGTGGTGGCGGTGGTGATGGTCGTGATGGTGGTGGTTGTGGTGGCGGTGGTGATGATGTTTGTCATGATAAAGTGGTGGAGGTGGTGATGGTCATGATGGGGGGGGGGTGATGGTGATGATGGTGGTGGTGGTGGCGGCAGTGTTGATGGATGTCATGATAGTGGTGGAGGTGGTGATGGTCGTGATGGTGGTGGTGGTGGTGGTGGTCGTCGTCGTCGTCGTGATGGTGGCGGTGGTGGTGATTGTTGTCATGATGGTGGCGGTGGTAATAAGTTCGTCTATGAATATGGCGGTTGTCCTGGTTATATTATTATTTGTTTTCTTTTATGCTTCATTTTTTTATTTGGCAGTAATTTCAGCTTGTGGCTTCATCCTCAACAATAGCTTCCTCCTCAGTCGTCTACATGGCCTGCATAATCACCACCACCACCTCAATCAACACCACCACCTCCAACACAATCATCATCATTGTCATCATTATCGACATCATCACCATCATCATCATCATCATCATCATCATCATCATCATCATCATCATCATCATCATCATATATTTATGTTTGCTAGAAGAGAATAAAAAGATTAAAAATACATAACTATGAAAAGCGAATACAATAAAATATTACTATATAATGTTATTTGCGCATATATATATATATACATATATGTGTGTATATATATATATATATATATATATATATATATATATATATATATATATACACACACACACACACATATGCATACACACACACACACACACACACACACACACACACACACACACACACTCACACGCACGCACACACACACACATATATATATATATATAGGTACAAAACAAATAGAACCGGTTAAATAAGGTAGGAAAATGGACACATAATCGAACGGTGTGCGAATTTCAAACAAGACAAATATAATGTAAAAAGGAAGAAAATACTCAGTAGATAAAATGTATGCCCAAGAACTTAAAAAGTATGTGTGTACTAGGAAAATATTAAGGCCAAAAGCGAAAAAAAAAGAAAAGTATCTAACGTTTCGAAAAAATACTTCATCGAAGTACAGTGAAAGAAGAAAAGATGTATGTATTCGTACTCAGTATTATAATTATTATTAATACACACATTTACAAAAAGTATACGAAATACATATATGTATACATACACCCACCCACACATATATATATATATAATTGTTTATATATATGTGGGGGGTGGTATGTATACAAGTATGTATTTCGTAAACTTTTTGTAAATGTGTGTACTAATAATAATTATAATACTGAGTACGAATACATACATCTTTTCTTCTTTCACTGTACTTCGATGAAGTATTTTTTCGAAACGCATCTCCTGGTAAACCATCCCACAATGGTCTCTCGGTGCTGAGAAAGATAATTTACAACTGTTAATTTCCACACACACTTCAAGTAGTGTAACCGTGGGCAGTCGTTCGATCTTAACACTTCCCTGTCTCGAGTATCATTAGAAATCCTGGTAGGGATTTGGTTATTTAGAATAAAAAATTAATAGCCTCATTGTTTAATAAAAACATGTCTTCAGGTGCCTTTCATTCACATATACAACTTTCTGCTTTCTATACCAAGCCCCCCCCCCCCACACACACACACAGACACTAAAATCCCCAAACCCAATAAACTGTTATTCTCTGGAGCTCGAAATACAAGAATACTTACTGAATATATTCGAATACAAACCGATGAATATGTGACTATAATATCGATGGTAGTATTGGGTGGACTTATATTCGAGGTCAATATTTTGACGATTTTCACCAACGTAAATAAGGTTGGATTTTTGTCCATTTCTCAGATATAAATAAGTGGAGTCGGCTTATATTCATATCGACTTATATTTTAGTAGATACGATATATTTCAAGGAGTGTATGATACCCTGGGTGTTCTTCTGGAAAAACTTCATTATTGGATTGGCAGTATCGGTAGAGGGTCGGACGTTACGCTTTGTAGCACAGAGTTACGCCCCTTTATGATCTGAGTTCAAATCCCGCCGAGGTTAACGTTGCCTTTCATCCTTACGGGGTTGATAAAATAAAGTACCAGTAATACACTGCGATAATTGCTGGCCTTGTGCCAAAAGTAGAAACAATTATCTAGCAGTATCTGTTGAGATTCATGTTCTGTTAACTTCTAATTTCTTTTGTTGTTGTTTGTTTGTTTTTATGTGTTCTTTGTAATAGGGTGTTTGTATATATTTATACGTAGCCATCACCGTAGATGTATAACTTCTGAATCTTTAGATATCAAATACCTTATTTGTAGATCATTAGATTTAATCTACGAGGGTCCTCTGGTAAGTTCATAAGCTGACCAAGATACTCTCTTGGAATGGACAAATGAGGTTTATTTTTCAACATAGACCTTTGAAAGAAACAATGGTGTTATTAATAAGAGTTGAAATTAATGCATGCGAGATTTCAAAGCTCTAGCATCAATCATTCATAGTTAGTCTTTGAATTTTCCAGCCGATCCTCGTATGAGAGTTATTTCAAAATCAGAATTACAATGAAATCCTAATATTTCTGCCTCTTCTCCAATAGCAACTCTTTCTTCTATACATTACATCTGGAATTCATCAAACTTCCACCGAAAACAGCACACGTTCCAATCTGTTAGGAGAGCATACTGATGTTTTAGTTGTTATTATTGCCGTTGTTATCCAATGTTGCATCTATTTTTCTTTCCAGGGATGTTAGTACTGTTTTTATTGGTTCTGTAGTTCCTTTGATTTAGTGACTTATCTATAAAACAAGATATAAGAGAACACACATTGGTGTATTAAATGAAAAGATTACTTATATAAGGGTTTTAATCTGAAGTAGTAGTAGTAGTAGTAGTAGTAGTAGTAGTAGTAGTAGTAGTAGTAACATAAGAGAATATCTCATTTAATACGAAAAGTGAAACATATGGTGAAGTTGGTATGGCGTTGGCTTGGTTAAAAAAGCTTATAATCGTTTGCCGCACTCGTTAACATACATGTTACAAGACTCCCTATGAACTGTGTATGGACAAGTAATTCCAGATGCGAAGGGGCACCGTAGTGACATTGGGTGTGTCTTGAGCACTTTTGAACTAGTCTGACCACAACCGATTTCTTCAAGAGAAGGAGAGAAAAGGGAAGTGAGAAAGAGATATAAAGAAAGAATCAACAAATGTACTGGGCTGGGACATTTTTTAATCGACCTCAAAAGGGTGAGAAGTAAAGTTGACGTCGGCTGGACTTGACCCATTAAAATGTAAAAATCAAAGAATAAAAATGATCTGGTGCTTATCTAAA
>OZ024745.1:23953101-23970601 GCA_964016885.1 Eledone cirrhosa | reverse complement strand
GTTTAGACAGGCAATATACACTAAACCACAAAATAAGTCATCTTTCCTCTATGCTATAGAAACTGTAACAAGTGAATATGTACACACACACACTCACAGACACACACACACATACGCACACACACATATACACACATACACACACTCTCTCACATATACACATATACACATATACACATATATATATACACACACATGCTCGCACACACACGCATACACACACACACGTACACATGCACACACATACATATACATACTCACATATATACATGGATACATAAATACATGTACAGTGTATGTATGTTTATTACATTTTCTCAGATCCTACCTTTTGCGAAACTACTCCGAGTTTCCACCAATTCTCCTTTCCTCAGATGATACGTTATGCTTTTGTAATGTAAACATGATTAAAAACAACAATTACACGAAAATAGCAGCCATAACATCCATTTCCCCGGGGAACCTAGTCAGTTGTAACTTACTTATAGGTTATATGGGCAAGTTACATGTTAAGGGAGATAGTTCACCATTAAAATTGACAGCCAGGACGTTCGGTGACTCTGGAAAGACAGCTGACCTCCAGGTAAGACTGCCGTGGGTGTAAAAGACTAGCAACCTCATTCACAGCGCTCGCAGGAGGGCACCGAATGGCAGGAAGAGAGAAGACGGTTACACTTCCATGGATGGGGGTGGGCAGCGGAAATGGCCTCTTGTTGGTTTTGGGGCAAGAGAGAGGAGATAAGCTGGAAGCCCAGTAGCGAAGATAGGCAGTAATTTGGCCACCGTTGCTGACCCACCAGTGAGGGGGTGTTACAGGTGATGGCTGAAACAGCAATGAACGTTGGACACTGTCTAATGACATCAACACCTCTTGGCCAAGACTATGTTTACCGAAGGTGAATAAATGCGAGGCATAATCTTGAAAATGTAATTACGCGGACACCCAGGACATTGTGTCCTCAAGGGGAGACAATTTACATGAATATAACTATTATTTTGTTTGCAGTGAAATTACACTTTCAAGTTACACACTGCACATTTCATTTTGCGAAAGTGTGAAGGTCAATTTTAACAGGTAAAGCTCTTTTCTATTTTTAAAATTAACGTTAGAAATAAAATTTCACAAGATAGTCCCATATAACAATTATATGTACAACCTTTTCTGTAATTCGAATACAATCAGTACAAAGATAAATTCATAATATTGTAGTTTATATTTTTTGCAAACAAAGCGAAAATATTTTTTCTCACATATTCAACATATTGGCCCCAAATATTATATTTTAAGCTTTTCAAATGCATATGAAAAGCAGTTATTACCTCTAACGTATATTTTATTTAAGTGTGTGCTTGCATTGTTCTTTGTCTTTTAGCTACCAAATAACTAAGGAAGTGAAATAGCCCTTGCTTCTGTACCGGAAAGAATTGACATATGCTGTATATAGGGTTTTAAACGATTTTTCATTTAACCCGATATGTGTCTTTTCACTCATCCAACAATTTTACATCGGCTCTGTATTATACAATCTCAGACCTGCCAACCTCTAAAACACAAACGGGGAGTACCATGATAAAAAGTGCCCCAAAACGGGGAGAAATGAGGCAAAATGGGGAGATTTTACATAATTGTTTCTACTTTAGGCACAAGGCCAGCAATTACCCAGTGCATTACTGGTACTTAATTTTATCGACCCCGTAAGGATGAAAGGCAAAGTCAACCTCGGCGGGATTTGAACTCAGATCGTAAAGGGACGTAACTATGCTGAAAGCTATACCCATTTTCACAAGAGAAGACATCTCTCACCCACCCCAAAGTGGGTGGGAGAGCACTCCGTCGGACGGGGCAAGTTGGCAGATCTGGAATTTTTTGTGAGGAATTGTTGTATTCAAGGGGTAATTAGTTATACTTTTCTTTGTATAAGGGAGAAATTGAATAGTAATTATGCTTGTTCTTGTCTCTTCAGAGAATTTATAAAATATTTAAAGAAGCAATGTTTTGATATATGGAGATTACTTCCTTAAATATTTTATAAATTCTGTGATGGCAAAACAATGAGCAGACTTAATATATAATTCTTGGAACCAATGCCCAGATTATGAAATAAAACTACACCTATATACAAATAATTGTTTCTACTTTTGGCACAAGGCCGGCAATTATCGACCCCGTAAGGATGAAAGGCAAAATTAACCTCGGCGGGATTTGAACTCAGAGCCGTAACTCTTTGCTGGAAAGCATAGCGTCTGACCCTCTACCGATACTGCCAATCCACCAACCTTGTTCAAAGTCCATTTATTTCATCCTTACCGTGTCGATAAAATAAAGTACCAGTAATGTACTGGGTAATTGTTGGCCTTGTGCCAAAAGTAGAAATAATTATTTACATCATACGTTCAAAGTCCATTATCTACAAGATTTTTTCTGCTCATTTTTGTAGAAACAGTTTAGAAACATAAACTGTCTTAATTTTTTCACCGTCCATTATTATCTATGTATTTTGTATCACCGCATTCATACGGCCCGTTGTTTTTTTATTCCTAAACTAGCATTAAAGCCCGGCGTTGCTCGGCGTCAGTAAGTTACCAAAGTTAGGTTGCACCACCCATTTTATGGCAGCACTTTTTTGTCTGCCAGGCACTGGGTGAATGAATTGCAGACCTGGACTGCCGAAGCAGGAGCTGCGCCAGCAGTGACAATTGTAGTTTCGCCTATGGATATTATCTCTGTGCAAAGAAATGTTGAAATTTATTGTTTCACCGTACTTGCACAACACGCGCGTAGACGATGCCAGCCGAACAACAGAGCTGCGATGGAGTTGTTCTGCATGGTTGTCTGTGTGTTTTCTAAATTTAAGACAGTAGGGAGTGGTGTGATATGGGGGAGAGTTAGCTGCTGTTTCTAGCAGGTTTACTGACCTCATAGAGGATATGTTTTCTAAATTTAAGACAGCAGGGAGTGGTGTGATATGGGGGAGAGTTAGCTGCTGTTTCTAGCAGGTTTAGTGACCTCAGAGAAGATATGTTTTCTAAATTTAAGACAGTAGGGAGTGGTGTGATATGGGGGAGAGTTAGCTGCTGTTTTTAGCAGGTTTAGTGACCTCATAGAGTATATTATTATGTATCGTAAATAAACTGATACTTCTTTCTTCCACGTTCGTTGAGAGGTTTTAAAAAAGATTTATCGCTACTTTTTTTTGTTGAATAAATTTACCTGTTGCTTTTGAATAATTGTTGTTTCGTATGAAATGTAATAAGTTCTCTTTGTCATTGAAGTAAATAAATGTTTGACCGTTCCACACTCAAAAACAAACGTTCTCTCTCTCTCTCCCTCTCACTCTCTTCTCTCTCTCTTCGGCGTTCCTAAAGGAAGTTTGTAAGCATGTATGTAGTTTTATCGAATGTTAAGGGGAGTAGAGAGAGTTAATCAGATTGTATTAGAGGGGTAAAGCATCATGTATTTAGTTCTCTCGATTATTTCCGTAATTGTGCGTGAGCTTAAATGAAGTAAATAGTCGTTGACCTAAGTTAGACCATTTACAAGATTCTTACAGACGTTGAGTCGAATCAGTTTGAAATTGTGCAAATGTATAAACATGGAACATGCACACACACACAACAACAACAACAATCTGCTTTTTATAGATGATGATGATGATTAAACTTACAAACTTTAAGAGAGAGAGAGAGAGAGAGAGAGAGAACGTTTGTTTTTGAGTGTGGAACGGTCAAACATTTATTTACTTCAATGAAAAAGAGAACTTATTACATTTCATACGAAACAACAATTATTCAAAAGCAACAGATAAATTTATTCAACAACAACAAAAAAACGTTCTCTCTCTCTCGCCCTCTCACACACTCTCTCTCTCTCTTAAAGTTTAAGGGGAGTAGAGAGAGGATTTCTGATTGTATTAGAGGGGTAAAGCGTCATGTATTTAGTTTTATCGATTATTTCCGTAATTGTGGGTGAGTGTGAATGAAATAAATAGTCGTTGACATAAGTTAGACATTTACAACATTCTTACAGACTTTGAGTCGAATCGAATTTGAAATTGTGCAAATGTATAACCATGGAACATGCAGACACACACACAACAACAACAATCTGCCTTTGATAGATAATGATGATGATGATACTTTTACCTAATAAACCTCTAATGAGAAGCTTCCACTATTCTTGCTGATTGTCAAACAGCTACATTGACCTTGAAATGTTATTACTATAGCTATTTTTCCCCTGAACATTCGTATACACACACACAAACACACACACAGAAACACAGACACAGACACAGACATACAGACACACACACACGTACACACACACACACACACACACACACACACACACACACACACACACACACAGACACACACTCATACATACATATATATATATATATATATATAGTTTTGCGAGGTCTTTTATATGAAATCGTGTGTCGAAACAAATATTGTTATACTTGGGGAGGGTCATATTTGTGGAATAATATTGCCAGAATTAATAACAGAACACACTCACTGTTTGGTTGGTTTTCGCACCTGTGTCTTTTATATCGGTTAATTTAATTTATTCGGTCCTCAATGTTGCCATTGACTGACCAACGGTCAAAAATACAGATACAATATAGACACAAACACATATATATATAGTCTATCAAAGTTCTTTCATTGCACATTTGCAATATCGTCAGTGTTGCTATTATGTTTCCTCCCGTTGCATTGTATGCTTACGCCATCTTTATTTAGTCTGTTTATTTATTTATTTATTTATGTGTTTATTATTTTTTGTCTTCTCTGCGCATGCGTTTGTGTGTGTGTATAGTGTTTTGTTTGATGTGTGTTCTTGTTTGGGTGACTGTGTATTGGTTAATGTATTCTATCTTAGTTTACTAGTGTGTGTTTATATGTGTTTGTTGTTATTGTGCTTGTGTATGTATTTATTTATTTATTTATACTTCTCTTAGGTCAGTGTTGTTTGTATGGGTGTTGTTGTTATTCCATTCATTTTTTCTGTTTAGCCTTCGCCTTCTAAGTTCTATTTCGCTGGCCTCTCTGATTTGCCTATCTGCTGGGTCATTTCTATGTTTAGATATTATTCTAATTTCTATGTTGTCTATGTTACCGTTGTGTTGTTGTCTAGCATGTTCGTATAGTTTGAACCGTTTTTTGTCCTTTTAGTTCCCCCCAGTGTTGGTCTATCCTTTCACCTATGCTACGAGCTGTCTCGCCTATGTATGTTGTTGTCATGTTTCTGCAAGTACCCTCTGTACATCTTATGCTATAGACTACGTTTCTAGTTTTACAGTTTATGCGGGGGTTTACTTTACATATGATACATTTCCTATTAGTACAGTGGGTTTTCTTAAAAGGCTAGGTTTTGCTGATCAGGGATTTTATGTTGGTTACTGGGTTTTCTACCACCTTAATCTTTAAGTGGGTCTTTCTCAGGGCCTTTCTACACTGGTTAGCTAATTTCTCTCCAGAGGTAGCGTCCACAAACATGACACTCTGGTATCTCTGGTTGTCGTACCATGAGGTGGCTTTCCCTATCTTATGTCTAATCCTATCTAAGCTATTCCATATATATATATATATAAAAGTAATGAAGAAAAAACGAATCGTCCTTTTTTCCAGAATTCCCTCGCTTGGCAGTGTTACCGGGGGTCACTGCCGGCTCGAGATAAACTCTACAGGCACGGAAGTGCTGTCAGACGAACCTGCTCGAGATACGCGCAGAGCGACGAAACCGTTCTGCACGCACTCGTCCAGTGTCGGTGCATTACTGACTTGTGGAGTTATGTCGAACAGCTACTATCGCGTGTAGAACGAATCCGGCTATCAGCCGAGTCCATAGTGAAGATCGAACCGCCGCCTTCTTTTGGCCAGGAAGGGCAGGAAATATTCCTCTGTCTGGTGGCAGTAGCGAAAAAGGTTGTATGGTGGACCAGGTTGAAAGGACTGAAGACAGACACTTTTGTCTTCGGCCAATCCCTCATCAACTTTTTCAAGTTTCACTTGGAAAGGAAGGTGAGGGTGGAGAGAAAAGTGCTGCCCCCCTGTACATTTGCTGAAACGTGGGTGGATGTGGCGAGAATGGCCCGTGTGAGTGGGCCTACTCTGATTATGCGCCTGTAGCTGGGTGAATTTGAGAAGGAGAGGGGTGCCCCTCCCGGGTGCTCTCGAAGCGTCGCGTCGTTCAGGATTGGTGGGGTACCTGAGTGAGCCCTGGGTGGTCATCTCCCCTATTGGGGATTTTTTCTTGTTGTATTTTTCTTGTTATTTTGTTGTTGTTTACATGTTGTATATGTAAACCCCCACTGTCCCAGTCTTTTGTATTGTCCCCTATATGTCGGCCCTTGTAGCCAATAAATGAAATCATTTGGCATTATCGGTAGAGAGTCGGACACCATTCTTTGAAGCATAGAGTTACGTCCCTTTACGGTCTGAGTTCAAATCCCGCCGAGGTTAACTTTGCCTTTCATCCTTACGGGGTCGATAAAATAAAGTACCAGTAATGTATGTGGGTAATTGCTGGCCTTGTGCCTAAAGTAGAAACATTATTATTATTATTATTATTATTATTATTATTATTATTATTATTATTATTATTATTATATATATATATATATATATATATATATATATATATTATTAAGGTTTGTATTATAACGAAGCCATACCAGGGACAAACGTTTCGTTGGTTAGGAGGAGCAACTTTACAACCTGTGTCGGAGGAAAGAAACAGAAATAATTTATATAAAGAAAGGAAATAGGAGAGTAGTGAAGAGGGAGGGGGGTGAAGGAAGAATAGAGAATACATATATATATATATATAATAATTAAAGGTTAATTAGTCTTGAATACTTAAGCATCATTATCACCATAATAACAACACCACACTACTAAAAGTAACAAAAACAAAAACGTTTTTATATAATTATATATAATTTATAAAAAAGCACTCAACGTTAGGCAAGTAATTTATCGTAGATATGGTATCCAGTGGTTGGTGCAGGAACGAAGTAAAGTATTTATTAAACAACAACAAGGGGCCGGACTGGAAAATTTGATTTAAAAGTTTAGTTCCGTGTATATATGTGTGGTGTGTGTGTATATATATATATATATATATATATATATATAATAAACAACATAAGACAAGTATTCCATTTACCAAAGGTTTCACGAAGACAGATGAGCTCAAAACAGACGTCTAAAATCGCTCATCAGAATAAAAAATTTAATATGTACGTCCATATTAAAGTTTTTATTTTGATGAGCGATTTCAGACGTCTGTGTTGAGCTCGTCTGTCTTCGTGAAACCTTTGGTAAATGGAATACTTGTCTTATGTTGTTTATTACATAACTAAATATTTCTGTAGCTTACATAGATCACTCTCCTTTCCTTTACCCTTCCTACCGAAATAATTCATATATATATATATATATATATATATATATATATATATATATATATAAATATATATATATATATATACACACACACAGACACACACATGAAAACAGCGATGAACTGAACTCCGCCTGGCGGTAAACGGAGGCGGGGTTGCCCAAGGATCACCTGGCGACGAACGTTCCGGAAGGACCTGATGGCAGCCAACATCACCTGGTACGGTCTGGAAAAAGTTGCCGCTAATCGTGACCGTTGGCGAGTACCTACTGCTCGATGAGCCGAACGGCGCAGAAGAATCTAAGACAAAGACAGACACACACACACACACACATACACACACATATATATGTATTCATTTATATATATATATATATATATATATATATATATATATATATATATATATATATATATATATATATATATAAATATATAAACAATTAAGTTAAAGATGTACATCCATATATGTATACTGAAATACTAGTATGTATATGAATACACACACGTATACATATGTAGATGTACCAAGTTTTTTCACTGGTCACTTTACTGTGAGTGGCCAGCTATTCTGTATGTAAACACACAGACAAACCGGTTTTTAGAGTCATACTGGTTTTTGAGGAAACACCTTTCCTCTATTCTTCAGAAAGCCAGACAAGGAATATTGAACTAGTTTCGTTGTTGTTACAACTCATCAGCAATATTTACCTATCTTCCGGCCTCTCTAGAGAATCGTAAAAGCACATATCGTTATATGCTTTTTCTATTAGAAAACCGGTTTGTCTGTGTGTTTACATACAGAATAGCTGGCCACTCACAGTAAAGTGACCAGTGAAAAAACTTGGTACATCTACATATGTATACGTGTGTGTATTCATATACATACTAGTATTTCAGTATACATATATGGATGTACATCTTTAACTTAATTGTTTAAGCGTCAGTCATACAAAAGTGAGTTACAAATGAAACGAAATTTAATTTCGTTTCGTTATTTGTTTTTATCGTCTCCGTTGAACCGGTACTTACTCACACTCTATGCAAATTGGTCTGCCCACTACTAATTTTCATAGAAAAAGCATATAACGATATGTGCTTTTACGATTCTCTAGAGAGGCCGGAAGATAGGTAAATATTGCTGATGAGTTGTAACAACAACGAAACTAGTTCAATATTCCTTGTCTGGCTTTCTGAAGAATAGAGGAAAGGTGTTTCCTCAAAAACCAGTATGACTCTAAAAACCGGTTTGTCTGTGTGTTTACATACAGAATAGCTGGCCACTCACAGTAAAGTGACCAGTGAAAAAACTTGGTACATCTACATATGTATACGTGTGTGTATTCATATACATACTAGTATTTCAGTATACATATATGGATGTACATCTTTAACTTAATTGTTTAAGCGTCAGTCATACAAAAGTGAGTTACAAATGAAACGAAATTTAATTTCGTTTCGTTATTTGTTTTTATCGTCTCCGTTGAACCGGTACTTACTCACACTCTATGCAAATTGGTCTGCCCACTACTAATTTTCATAGAAAAAGCATATAACGATATGTGCTTTTACGATTCTCTAGAGAGGCCGGAAGATAGGTAAATATTGCTGATGAGTTGTAACAACAACGAAACTAGTTCAATATTCCTTGTCTGGCTTTCTGAAGAATAGAGGAAAGGTGTTTCCTCAAAAACCAGTATGACTCTAAAAACCGGTTTGTCTGTGTGTTTACATACAGAATAGCTGGCCACTCACAGTAAAGTGACCAGTGAAAAAACTTGGTACATCTACATATGTATACGTGTGTGTATTCATATACATACTAGTATTTCAGTATACATATATGGATGTACATCTTTAACTTAATTGTTTAAGCGTCAGTCATACAAAAGTGAGTTACAAATGAAACGAAATTTAATTTCGTTTCGTTATTTGTTTTTATCGTCTCCGTTGAACCGGTACTTACTCACACTCTATGCAAATTGGTCTGCCCACTACTAATTTTCATAGAAAAAGCATATAACGATATGTGCTTTTACGATTCTCTAGAGAGGCCGGAAGATAGGTAAATATTGCTGATGAGTTGTAACAACAACGAAACTAGTTCAATATTCCTTGTCTGGCTTTCTGAAGAATAGAGGAAAGGTGTTTCCTCAAAAACCAGTATGACTCTAAAAACCGGTTTGTCTGTGTGTTTACATACAGAATAGCTGGCCACTCACAGTAAAGTGCCCAGTGAAAAAACTTGGTACATCTACATATGTATACGTGTGTGTATTCATATACATACTAGTATTTCAGTATACATATATGGATGTACATCTTTAACTTAATTGTTTAAGCGTCAGTCATACAAAAGTGAGTTACAAATGAAACGAAATTTAATTTCGTTTCGTTATTTGTTTTTATCGTCTCCGTTGAACCGGTACTTACTCACACTCTATGCAAATTGGTCTGCCCACTACTAATTTTCATAGAAAAAGCATATAACGATATGTGCTTTTACGATTCTCTAGAGAGGCCGGAAGATAGGTAAATATTGCTGATGAGTTGTAACAACAACGAAACTAGTTCAATATTCCTTGTCTGGCTTTCTGAAGAATAGAGGAAAGGTGTTTCCTCAAAAACCAGTATGACTCTAAAAACCGGTTTGTCTGTGTGTTTACATACAGAATAGCTGGCCACTCACAGTAAAGTGACCAGTGAAAAAACTTGGTACATCTACATATGTATACGTGTGTGTATTCATATACATACTAGTATTTCAGTATACATATATGGATGTACATCTTTAACTTAATTGTTTAAGCGTCAGTCATACAAAAGTGAGTTACAAATGAAACGAAATTTAATTTCGTTTCGTTATTTGTTTTTATCGTCTCCGTTGAACCGGTACTTACTCACACTCTATGCAAATTGGTCTGCCCACTACTAATTTTCATAGAAAAAGCATATAACGATATGTGCTTTTACGATTCTCTAGAGAGGCCGGAAGATAGGTAAATATTGCTGATGAGTTGTAACAGCAACGAAACTAGTTCAATATTCCTTGTCTGGCTTTCTGAAGAATAGAGGAAAGGTGTTTCCTCAAAAACCAGTATGACTCTAAAAACCGGTTTGTCTGTGTGTTTACATACAGAATAGCTGGCCACTCACAGTAAAGTGACCAGTGAAAAAACTTGGTACATCTACATATGTATACGTGTGTGTATTCATATACATACTAGTATTTCAGTATACATATATGGATGTACATCTTTAACTTAATTGTTTAAGCGTCAGTCATACAAAAGTGAGTTACAAATGAAACGAAATTTAATTTCGTTTCGTTATTTGTTTTTATCGTCTCCGTTGAACCGGTACTTACTCACACTCTATGCAAATTGGTCTGCCCACTACTAATTTTCATAGAAAAAGCATATAACGATATGTGCTTTTACGATTCTCTAGAGAGGCCGGAAGATAGGTAAATATTGCTGATGAGTCGTAACAACAACGAAACTAGTTCAATATTCCTTGTCTGGCTTTCTGAAGAATAGAGGAAAGGTGTTTCCTCAAAAACCAGTATGACTCTAAAAACCGGTTTGTCTGTGTGTTTACATACAGAATAGCTGGCCACTCACAGTAAAGTGACCAGTGAAAAAACTTGGTACATCTACATATGTATACGTGTGTGTATTCATATACATACTAGTATTTCAGTATACATATATGGATGTACATCTTTAACTTAATTGTTTAAGCGTCAGTCATACAAAAGTGAGTTACAAATGAAACGAAATTTAATTTCGTTTCGATATTTGTTTTTATATATATATATATATATATTTAATACATTAACAGAGAAAGCTTTAAGCGATACTCTCACCAACTCCATCTCAGTCAACAAACATTAGGATATACCTAAGTATAATCCCAATTAACTGTTTGGGTGCTAACTAATCAGTATTCCGTGGAAAGTTGGTTGTATTATTTTATATGAGACATAATTAAATAAATCTCTCTTTCTTTCCATACGATCGTTTCGTTATAAGATTTCTACAAGTTGGGATAAATAATGTCCAGGTTATGTAGAAACTTGTATATAATCCATAGATATACACACAAGTGGCCCCTTATAACTCATCAGTGGATGCCCATGCAATATCGATATAAAAATTACAAACCATTTTGTTTGTTTACCCTAGCGTCCACCTTATTTACGTGTCCCAACGACTTTTTTTAGCCGCACCAACCTGAGGTATATGGCCTTATATATATATATATATATATATATATATATATATATATATATATATATATATATATATCGTCTGCGACTTCACAGAACTTATGTTTACCGAATTCGCAGACCAGACCCCTTCTTCCTCCCGTTAGACCTGTGCGAAATTCCTTCCTTGCTCACATTTCAACCAGGTTTGATGGTCTTTATACTCTCGTTCACGATTCCACCGAATTTATATTCATATAAATCTGGGACTTGTTTCTTCTTCATCACTTTCTGCTGCTTAAACCATTTTGTTTGTTTACCCTAGCGTCCACCTTATTTACGTGTCCCAACGACTTTTTTTAGCCGTTGCTCGCACCAACCTGAGGTATATGGCCTTTAATGCGACGAAATGCCTACGACGGTTGGAAGGCCACTGATGAGGACAAACTTTTTCATATGTAACCCATTTGCAGCGCCGCAGCTCCATATATATCAGTAAATTATGGTATTTGTGAATTACTCAGGAGTTGTCCAGCAATTATTTGGAAGCTAAATGGCTTACCATCTCCAGAGGAACGAGGTATACAGAGACTAGCATCACCACCATCACCACCATCACCACCAGTGCAAACACCATTTACACTACCACCACCGCTACCACTACAGTATTACTACTGTCACTTTCAACACAGACTAAAACGTAACATCTACTGTTACTATCGCTGTAACTGGCACACCACTTCGCTACTACCACCACTACAATCATTACTGTTACTATCAAATACAGTATTACATCACCACTATCATTATCTCAACCTCAACCACCACCACCACCGCCAACACCAACAAAAACAACAACACCACCTCGACCACCACCACCGCCACCACCAACAACAAAAACACTATCACCATCATAACCCCCACCCCCACCAACACCACCAACACTATCACCATCATAACCACCACCCCCACCAACACCACCAACACTATCACCATCATAACCACCATCCACACCAACACCACCAACACTATCACCATCATAACCACCACCCCACCAACACCACCAATACTATCACCATCATAACCACCATCCACACCAACACCACCAACACTATCACCATCATAACCCCCACCCCCACCCCCACCACCAACACTATCACCATCATAACCACCACCCCCAACAACACCACCAACACTATCACCATCATAACCACCATCCACACCAACACCACCAACACTATCACCATCATAACCCCCACCCCACCCCCACCACCAACACTATCACCATCATAACCACCACCCCCACCAACACCACCAACACTATCACCATCATAACCACCCCCCCACCAACACCACCAATACTATCACCATCATAACCACCACCCACACCAATACCACCAACACTATCACCATCATAACCACCACCCACACCAACACCACCAACACTATCACCATCATAACCACCATCATAACCACCACCACCAATACTACCAACGTTATCACCACCACCAAAACCACCAGAACCAATACAACCACCACCACAACCACCACAACCACCACCACCTAAACCAGTCTCTCACACGCCACCACTACAACCAACACCTCTACCATGGCGACAATCAGAACCTATCTCACCACCACCAACATAACCACCACCACCACAACCACCACCACAACCACCACAACCACCACCACCGCCACCACCACCACCACCACCAACACAACCACCACCACCACCTTGTCACATACACTGTCACTTGTCAGTTTCACACGCCAGTCGAAACAAACGTCGGAAGTGAAAGCTCTGACCTATTTGTTTGGTTTGACGTATGTATTGGTGAGCAGCTGGTATTGTGGTGGTGGTGGTGGTACAGGTGGAGGTGGTATAGGTGGTGGTGGTGGTCTATGTTAATGATGATGGTGATGGTGGTGATGGAGGGGGTGATATTGGAGGTGGTGGTGTTGATGGTGGTGTTGGTCTATGTTGATGGTGGTGGTGGTCTATGTTGATGGTGATGGTGGTGGTGTTCTATGATGATGGTGGTGGTGGTCTATGTTGATGGTGGTGGTGATGGAGGTCTATGTTGATGATGGTGGAGGTCTATGCTGATTGTGGTGGTGGTCTATGTTGATAGTGGTGGTGGTGGTGGTCTATGTTGATGGTGGTGGTGGTGATGGTCTATGTTGATGGTGGTGGTTGTGGTGTTGGTCTATGTTGATGGTGGTGGTGGTGGTGGTCTATGTTGATGGAGGTGGTGGTGGTGGTCTATGTTGATGGAGGTGGTGATGGTGGTCTATGTTGATGGTGGTGGTGGAGGTGGTGGTCTATGTTGATGGTGGTGGTGGTGGTGTTGGTCTATGTCGATGGTGGTGGTGGTAGTCTATGTTGATGGAGGTGGTGGTGGTGGTCTATGTTGATGGAGGTGGTGGTGGTGGTCTATGTTGATGGTGGTGGTGGTGGTCTATGTTGATGGTGGTGGTGGTGGTGGTGGTCTATGTTGATGGTGGTGGTGGTGGTCTATGTTGATGGAGGTGGTGGTGGTGGTCTATGTTGATGGGGGTGGTGGTGGTGGTCTATGTTGACGGTGGTGGTGGTGGTCTATGTTGAAGGTGGTGGTGGTGGTGGTGGTCTATGTTGAAGGTGGTGGTGGTGGCGGTGGTCTATGTTGATGGTGGTGGTGGTGGTCTATGTTGATGGAGGTGGTGGTGGCGGTGGTCTATGTTGATGGAGGTGGTGGTGGCGGTGGTCTATGTTGATGGAGGTGGTGGTGGCGGTGGTCTATGTTGATGGTGGTGGTGGTGGTGGTGGTCTATGTTGATGGAGGTGGTGGTGGCGGTGGTCTATGTTGATGGTGGTGGTGGTGGTGGTGGTGGTGGTGGTGGTCTATGTTGACGGTGGTGGTGGTGGTCTATGTCGATGGAGGTGGTGGTGGTGGTCTATGTTGATGGAGGTGGTGGTGGTGGTCTATGTTGACGGTGGTGGTGGTGGTCTATGTTGAAGGTGGTGGTGGTGGTGGTGGTCTATGTTGAAGGTGGTGGTGGTGGCGGTGGTCTATGTTGATGGTGGTGGTGGTGGTCTATGTTGATGGAGGTGGTGGTGGCGGTGGTCTATGTTGATGGAGGTGGTGGTGGCGGTGGTCTATGTTGATGGAGGTGGTGGTGGAGGTGGTCTATGTTGATGGAGGTGGTGGTGGCGGTGGTCTATGTTGATGGAGGTGGTGGTGGCGGTGGTCTATGTTGATGGAGGTGGTGGTGGCGGTGGTCTATGTTGATGGTGGTGGTGGTGGTGGTGGTGGTCTATGTTGATGGAGGTGGTGGTGGCGGTGGTCTATGTTGATGGAGGTGGTGGTGGCGGTGGTCTATGTTGATGGAGGTGGTGGTGGCGGTGGTCTATGTTGATGGTGGTGGTGGTGGTGGTGGTGGTGGTGGTGGTGGTGGTCTATGTTGATGGAGGTGGTGGTGGCGGTGGTCTATGTTGATGGAGGTGGTGGTGGCGGTGGTCTATGTTGATGGAGGTGGTGGTGGCGGTGGTCTATGTTGATGGTGGTGGTGGTGGTGGTGGTCTATGTTGATGGTGGTGGTGGTGGTCTATATTGATGGTGGTGGCGGTGGACTATGTTGATGGTGGTGGCGGTGGTCTATGTTGATGGTGGTGGCGGTGGTCTATGTTGATGGTACCCATGTTATAGAAATTGTGAAAAATATGTCGGCAGTTACGTAAACGTTCTTGATTCTGTTATTTTTGGTAGTGTTTGTTGTTGTAGCTGTTATTGTTGTTGTAGTGGTTGTTGTTGTAGTGGTTGTTGTTGTTGTAGTGGTTGTTGTTGTTGTAGTGGTTGTTGTTGTAGCTGTTATTGTTGTTGTAGTGGTTGTTGGTGTAGTGGTTGTTGTTGTAGCTGTTATTGCTGTTGAAGTGGTTGTTGTTGTAGTGTTTGTTGTTGTAGCTGTTATTGTTGTTGTAGTGGTTGTTGTTGTTGTAGTGGTTGTTGTAGTGTTTGTTGTTGTAGCTGTTATTGTTGTTGTAGTGGTTGTTGTTGTTGTAGTGGTTGTTGTTGTAGCTGTTATTGTTGTTGTAGTGGTTGTTGGTGTAGTGGTTGTTGTTGTAGCTGTTATTGCTGTTGAAGTGGTTGTTGTTGTAGTGTTTGTTGTTGTAGCTGTTATTGTTGTTGTAGTGGTTGTTGTTGTAGCTGTTATTGCTGTTGAAGTGGTTGTTGTTGTAGTGTTTGTTGTTGTAGCTGTTATTGTTGTTGTAGTGGTTGTTGTTGTAGTGGTTGTTGTTGTAGCTGTTATTGCTGTTGTAGTGGTTGTTGTTGTAGTGTTTGTTGTTGTAGCTGTTATTGTTGTTGTAGTGGTTGTTGTTGTTGTAGTGGTTGTTGTTGTAGCTGTTATTGTTGTTGTAGTGGTTGTTGGTGTAGCTGTTATTGTCGTTGTAGTGGTTGTTGTTGTAGTTGTTATTGTTGTTGTAGTGGTTGTTGTTGTAGCTGTTATTGTTGTTGTAGTGGTTGTTGTTGTAGTGTTTGTTGTTGTTGTAGTGGTTGTTGTTGTAGTGGTTGTTGTTGTAGCTGTTATTGCTGTTGTAGTGGTTGTTGTTGTAGTGTTTGTTGTTGTAGCTGTTATTGTTGTTGTAGTAGTTGTTGTTGTTGTAGTGGTTGTTGTTGTAGCTGTTATTGTTGTTGTAGTGGTTGTTGTTGTAGCTGTTATTGTTGTTGTAGTGGTTGTTGGTGAAGCTGTTATTGTCGTTGTAGTGGTTGTTGTTGTAGTTGTTATTGTTGTTGTAGTGGTTGTTGTTGTAGCTGTTATTGTTGTTGTAGTGGTTGATGTTGTAGTGTTTGTTGTTGTTGTAGTGTTTGTTGTTGTTGTAGTGGTTGTTGTTGTAGCTGTTATTATTGTTGTAGTGGTTGTTGGTGTAGCTGTTATTGTTGTTGTAGTGGTTGTTGTTGTAGTGGTTGTTGTTGTAGCTGTTATTGTTGTTGTAGTGGTTGTTGTTGTAGCTGTTATTGTTGTTGTAGTGGTTGTTGTTGTAGCTGTTATTGTTGTTGTAGTGGTTGTTGTTGTAGTGTTTGTTGTTGTTGTAGCGGTTGTTGTTGTAGCTGTTATTGTTGTTGTAGTGGTTGTTGTTGTAGCTGTTATTGTTGTTGTAGCGGTTGTAATGGTTGTTGTTGTAGTGGTTGTTGTTGTCACTGTTATTGTTGTTGTAGTGGTTGTTGTTGTAGCGGTTGTAATGGTTGTTGTTGTAGTGGTTGTTGTTGTCACTGTTATTGTTGTTGTAGTGGTTGTTGTTGTAGCTGTTATTGTTGTAGTGGTTGTTGTTGTAGCTGTTATTGTTGTTGTAGTAGTTGTTGCTGTTACTGTTATTGTTGTTGTAGTGGTTGTTGTTGTAGCTGTTATTGTTGTTGTAATGGTTGTTGTTGTAGCTGTTATTGTTGTTGTAGTAGTTGTTGTTGTAGCTGTTATTGTTGTTGTAGTGGTTGTTGTTGTAGTGTTTGTTGTTGTAGCTGTTATTGTTGTTGTAGTGGTTGTTGTTGTAGCTGTTATTGTTGTTGTAGTGGTTGTTGTTGTAGCTGTTATTGTTGTTGTAGTGGTTGTTGTTGTAGCTGTTATTGTTGTTGTAGTGGTTGTTGTTGTAGCTGTTATTGTTGTTGTAGTGGTTGTTGTTGTAGTGTTTGTTGTTGTAGCTGTTATTGTTGTTGTAGTGGTTGTTGTTGTAGCTGTTATTGTTGTTGTAGTAGTTGTTGTTGTAGCTGTTATTGTCGTTGTAGTGGTTGTTGTTGTAGTTGTTATTGTTGTTGTAGTAGTTGTTGTTGTAGCTGTTATTGTTGTTGTAGTGGTTGTTGTAGTGGTTGTTGTTGTAGCTGTTATTGTTGTTGTAGTTGTTG
>OZ024745.1:23933101-23943101 GCA_964016885.1 Eledone cirrhosa | reverse complement strand
GTAGTGATACTAGTGTTATGAAATTTTGGCATGCATTAAATTCAACTCGTCTTGTAAATAACTGTATTGTTTCTTTCTAGGGACTATGTTAAAAATTAACCTTATTGGACATCCCACGAGTGTATCTTGGTCAGTCTATGAGCTTTTCCGTTTATGATATTTCAGCCGATCCTCGCATATTTAGTGAAACCAATGCCTTGCAGCATTTCAGATAAGTTCTTCACCGTAATATATAGTCAGCACAGTTATAGAATGATATATGCAAAGGATGAGACAATAAAGATAACATGCTGGGAGATATAAAGGAATGTGCAGACGATAAAATGTTAAGAGGAATACAAAGAAAAATGGGAAGAATGGAGGAGAGCAATTACAAGAGAGAGGAAGGAAAATATGAATCTAACAATAAGAAGATGATGACAGGAAGAAAAGAAAACAAATATGCGAGAAATTGTATGGTGTGGTATGGTATGGTGTGGTATGGTCCCGTGACTCCTTGTGGATCTGTAAGGGCGCCGTACGGTGTTTCTTGGGCATTTTGAGACTGGAAGAGCCCATCTTATCTCCAGGCCTGAGTACAGCACATTTCTTACAGCAAAGGATAAAAAGTGATAGAATGGAAAGGAGAAAGAGATATAGAGAAAGAATCGACCACAGTACTAAACTGATACTTTTTTATCGACTTCGAATGGATCTAAGGCAAAGTTGTCCTCGGCGGAATTTGAACTCAGAGAGTAGAGAGCCGGAACGAATGCGCAAAGCAGTATTCTAATGATTTTATCAATATACGAGAAATGACTGACAATATACGAGAAATAAGAAAGAATAAGATAAAGCGATTAATGAAACGAAAGAGAGAAAAATTGAAGAAGGATAAAAGATCATGGAGAATGAAATAAGCAATGTGTAAAAGAACGAGGAAAAATTGTCGAAGAAGGAAAAAGGAAAGGAAAAAAATAAAGATAGGTAAAAAGAAAGAAAAAAAAGGAGTTAATGAATGAGTAAAAGAAAGAAATAAAAAGAGAAAGAAAATAGGGTAAACGGAAGAAAAACGACTATAGATAGAGATTGAATTTGAGTTAGAGTGATCTAGAAAAAAATATATGAATGATACCACATTTCATCAAACGACTTTTCGTCGAAATTACATTTAACGCAACGAATTTTTATCGAAACAATATTTTTAATCAAAAACAATTTTTATCTAACGACATTTTATCGAAAATTCTTTATATGTAATGATATTTTATCGAAGCGATTTTTTTTTATTATCAAAACAACATTTTTATCTAAAAGAATTTTATCAAAACGATATTTTTATCGAAGCAACTTTTCATGAATTAGTTTTGTAAATATATTATTTTGTAGAGCATATTTTACGTTAGTCATAAGATTTTTTTTTTTACTTCTTATAAAAGACATTCGATAGATAGTCATTCATTGAGAGTCGTTCGATGAAAAGTCATTATATATATATGTGTGTGTGTGTACAAGGTAATTTTGTCCTAGCGCCCTATGAGAGGCCAGTATTAAAACGGCTCCTCCACTATAAAGTGGTAGCCATAACTGGGCCCCGAAACCTAAGGTCACGCATACATGTTAAGTGTAGGAAATTTTAATTATATAGTATATATATAATGATGTGCCCCACTTTAGAAGGAATAATCTATATATATATAATAATGTGTGTGTGTGTGTGTGTGTGTGTGTGTGTGTCTGTTTCGACATAACTTCTACAACTTGCAACCGATTTTCTTCAAATTTGGGACAAATATGCGTTATGCTTCTGAGCTTCATACGAACTCATTACATTTTCAAATTTGGGTCTACTGCGCCCTCTATAAGAGAAAACCCGACTAAAAAAATCATTTTTGTCAGTAACTTCTACAGTTTACATCCGATTTCCTTCAAACTTGGAACAAACATGCATTATGTTCCCTACTTTATTTTGGACTCATAACATTTTGTTTAGTGCACCCCCTGGACTAGAAAAAAAGGAATAAAAAAAATCCGCATCGTTATAACGCCTACAGTTTGGACCGATTTCCTTCAAATTTGGAATAACGATGCCTCATGTACCAAACAATATTTTGGACTAACCGATTTATCAATTTTATCTAATTCGGGCCCTGTGTGAGAAAAACTAAATTTAAAAAAGTATCGATGTCAATAACTTCTAAAGTTTGCGGCCAATTTTATTCAAATTTGTACTTAATTATGCATTGTGTTGCGTTTAATATTTTTTACTTATAAAATTTTAGTTGTTCTACCTACTATAGCCCATAGCAGCGGAAAATCAACTCAAACGGCCACTTGAATTGCATGGTTTACTGCTTGGTCCATGCGGGTTTATCGACTTTTTTCCACTGGCATAGCACGTGATGCACAGATGTTTAGTATAAAGGGAGCTTAATTGGTGAAAAAGTGTCAGAACGGATTTATTGCCTTGAAATTCTCTTTAGTAGTGACGATTTCATCACAGACCCATGATTTATATCTTATAAATAGAGAAATAAGGTTAGGGTTGGTTTATGGCTATGTTACAACATAAAATAGGATTCGTGTTTACCTGCTGAACACCTTAATTTAGCAAGAAATCTTCACCAACTCATTACAAATTAATCACAAGCATCAAATTTATGTTAATTCTGACAGAGAAGTGGTTAAATTTGATTTCTGAGTTGGTTAAAACACTGAACATTATATGAAATCATTGTTTTGGCTATAAGAGACGTGTTTCTACAGCATCGTTAAGGATCTCCCGCCAAAGCCTGTCTCAACTTGTTCATCATATGAAGGTAGCTCTGGTATATTTTTAAAGAATTATTTCTATAAGAAATTCACATCTATAATATTTCATTCATATTTGCGATATTGTATGTAATTGATACGAGTGTCGGCTGAGACCAAGATACTCTCATGGAATAACCAAATACGGTTTATTTTTCAGCATATTCCCTGGAAAGAGCCAATGCAGTTATTAATAAGAAGATTTGAAATTAATGCATGCAGATTTCACAGCTCTAACACCAATCCTTCATAATCAACGTATGAACCTTTCAGTTGACTGCCGTAGACAACATTTTATTGCACAGAACATAGCCATATATGTTAAATCGATTGGAAGCTTTTCATTTTTATTTTAAAATCACTGCTACCAGAGTTATTAAGAGGAACTCTATTGTAATTTTATTCATTTTCAAACCCAGGAAAATCACTACTTTGATTATTCTGGCGATAACTTTCAGTCATAACTGTATTCGCATCATTGGTGTCATCAACATCAGACTGTAAACTCCTATTATCCTTAGAGAAGATCATCTTCAGTTCCATTTAAAGCACTACTGCTGGTTTTTCATTTATTCAATATACAAAATCTCACAATGTCATGAAAGGTCATTGGCATTATATAAACATAATTGAGCAGTATCAAATAAAACAAAACCCTCACTACTAAAGGGAACAAAAAATTAAGAAGAAAAAAGAAAATGTAAAGGAGAGGAGCGACAGTCACTACACCCCAGTCTGAGTGGTGCTTCAGTCACACCCTACGGACAAAATGGCAAAAGCGTTACCACGGAGAAGGACCAGAGACACCCGCTGCAGCAGCCACCCAAGCACTACTTATATCAAGATTTCACAAAACTCGGTTCTCACTTTCTACTGAGCATATTTTCATCGATTGCCAAAGAAACTATGCCGAAGGACAAAATATATCAGAAAAAGAAACCTCATCCCACCGATACACCAGTCATAAAATTAACAATAGAATATACCAGGAATTAACCACTCAAGGTTTTTTAATCCGGCATTGAACATTCTACCGATAAATCCTCTGAGCATTTACGTCCTACAAAAAACACGTCAAAATCATGCTATTACTACTATAATTCGTATTCTGAAGATGTGGGTTGAAGATCTGGAAACATTGAGAAACTTTTGGATTTAGGAAAACCATGTTTCCAAACTAAATATATATGACTAATAAGGACATTTGAAAAAAAAAAATGAAATGACGAACATCAAACACGCAGGTGCCCGCCCCCTATATATATATATATATATATATATATATATATAACTGCCGCCAAAACTGGTATATATATATATGAATATATATATATATATATATATATATATATATATATATATATATATATATATATATATATATATATATATATATATATATATATATATACATATATATATATATATATATAAATATATATATAACTGCCGCCAAAACTGGAATATATATATATATGAATATATGTATATATATGACTGCCAAAACTGGAATTGAACCATCAGCACAGTTGAGGTATGTCAGACGTCAATTTATTTTATCTGATGAGGACGTACCGATCAAACAGCTCAGTACCTCTTAAATATACATAATAAAATATATTTGATCACATGAATGTCTATATTTATTAATATTTTGAAGTAATATATATATATATATATTATATATATATATATATATATATATATATATATATATATATATATATATATATATATATATATATATATATATATATATATATAGAGAGAGAGAGAGAGAGAGAGAGAGAGAGAGAGAGATAGATAGGTAAATATACACGGGTATTGCTCCCGTTTACGCGAACTCTGTAATGGGATACTTAGAACAACAACTCTACCAAGAAATAGAGGAAAAATATAGTACTGACTTTAGAAAGTACATTGAAAAATCTTGGAAGAGATACCTTGACGACTGTTTCATCATCTGGACAGAATCTCTAGATACTCTGGATGAGTTCGATATCCTCCTGAATAACCTACACCCATCTCTCCAATTCACAAAAGAGATGAGTAGGACCAAATTACCATTCCTAGATATAATGATAATAAAAAACGACACCACCATTACCACGGATATATATTATAAACACACAGACACCCATCTATATCTGAATTTTAAGTCGTGCCATCCACCTCATACAAAACGCAACATCCCATACTGCCTAGCCAGAAGAATTTGTACCATTGTAGAAGATACGAATACCAGGTACAAACGCCTAACAGAACTAAGAGAATTTTTGCTCAAACAAAAATACCCATCTCTACTTATAGAAAATGGCATACAGCGGGCTATAAAAATACCTATACAACAACTTAGAACAACCCAAGGAAGAAGAAACCAAGAACTGGTCATACCATTTATAATGACACACAACCCATGTCACCAGAATATCTTCAACACTGCCAAAGCAAACCTACCGATCATTGCTCAAAGTAATGAATTAAAAGGCTTAATCACAGATCGATCTTTGACTCTTACTAAAAGACAGCCAAAAAATTTGAAGCAATTACTAACAAAAGCAAAGTTTGACCTTAACAACAAAGACCAATCATTCACTGTATCTAAATGCAATGATAGTCGATGCGGCACATGTCAATCCATACACGCCGGTCAATATATGAAAACAAAAACTGAAAAAATATTCCCAAATGCAAATATGAACTGCAAAAGCAGAAATCTAATTTACTACATTAAATGCCCGAATTGTGAAGAACTATATGTCGGTCAAACTGGAAATGCACTATCGGAATGTGCACGGGTACACCGTCAACAAATCAGAGACCCAAATGTCCGTTAGATACCCCTAAGCAACCACCTAGCAACATGTGGTCAGGGAATATTTATAATATTCTCATTTTATAAATTACACAGCCCAAGTGAAATCAAGAGAAAAATAAAAGAAAAGAATTTTATTGATAAATTCAAACCCAAGCTAAATGAACAATAATAACGCTTAGGGGTATTACTTCTACTACCACTATGACCACGACCACTAACAACAACAACAACAACAACAATAATAATAATAATAAAAGTGATGTTGATGGTGATGATTAATAGAAAATGCTATTTTCATCATTTCTAAAAATAGCAAAACAATTGATGCTTTGGATATGATTATTGGTCGTTAGCATGCTCAACCAGCCGTGACGCTTAAACCAATCAGCTTTAGTAATTCAGTGAAACTACACACTGATTGGTCGAAATACAGTTTACAGGGCTTAGCATTCTGGAGCCACTTTTCTCTGTATAAAATGTATAAAAGGTAGGAAATTTACCCATCTCATTACAGTTGAAAATTGCAAACTCGACTGTCACCACATATTATGAACCCGAAGATTGCGAAAGCATGAAAGTACTTGTTCAATTAACACTTAGAATTTAATATTCTATCATACTATTTCATTATAATACCTTATTATATATATTTTAAAGGATTGTAAATAAAACGAGTAAATCAGACAAAGTTGGAATTCCTCTTATTAATATATATATATATATATATATATGCAATTGGAACACATGTATACTTATATCTGTGTTCATCCCTCTCATATATCCAATTATATTACACGACTCGGAAAGATTCCCTTCTTTGAGTTATTTAATTGTAAAAGACTATTTTGCTATTTTGAGTTTCTAACTCAATCTATGATATATATATATATATATATATATATATATATATATATATATATATATATATATATATATATATATATGTGCATATATGTATATATATATGTATGTGTATATATATATATATATATATATTATATATATTATATATATATACGCGCGCGCGCACACACACACACACACACACACACACACACACACACACACACACACACACACACACACACACACTCACACACATATATATAATATTGATAAATGGAAACTATATTTATAAAACACACACACACACACACACACACACACACACACACACACACACACACACACACACACATATATATATATATATAAGTGTTGCCTCCCTTGCTGAACTCCACGTGGGGTCAGTAATAGTCACACTTTGAATTAGCAATTGAACAAAAACCTGTTGATAAAGTGGCTTCCTTGTTCAATCATCTCACCAGAAGCCTAACATTATTTATGTAAACGGACAGTACTTGATTTAGGAGTCGCAGAAACCCAAATACTGGATTTTACCAACCTTCCACGGGTCCGGGTAAATTTTCATTCACATATATTTTTATTGTTTGACCCGAATTACTTGGTCGTTTCTTTGGCTGTGCGGATGTTTGTTTAACCATTCTCAGTGTGTTTGGCCTTTAACGTATATTGTAGCTCTGATTCAACTGAATCATCGAGCGCTTGCCACACATCTCGGAAGTTGTTTTTCGTTAATTCCTGAGCCGAAATACGATTCTCGCTAATTTATATATATATATATATATATATATATATATATATATATATATATATATATATATATAAGACTTATTAATTCTGGCAATATTATTACAACAATATGACCATCCCCAAGTATATATATATATATAAATATATATTTATAAGTTTATCCCGGGTTCAATCGGGCGTAACCACAGTAAGTAAGGTACTCAATACAAAGCAGAGTATAAATATTTAATGTTGGAAGGCTTCTACAAGACTAGTACTGTTTCATTCGGGAGAAATCATCGGGAAGCCTGATGATTTCTCCCGAATGAAACAGTACTAGTCCTGTAGAAGCCTTTCTACATTATATATATATATATATATATATATATATATATATATATATATATATATATATATATATATATAATAGGATATGTGTTCCTTCACGCACAAGGCGCTAAGGTACGCATGTATTGTCCAACCAAATGCCAATGTGGTTCAATGGCAGGTTAATAAATTAACGAGCCAGAACAAATATAAACAAGGTTTAGCAAATAATGAAAAAGTTTCAAAATAAATTTTAAAAAATTAACTTTACCTACTATAGTTACCTTTACCGATCGGTTTCGAATCCAGTGTGGTTCAATGGCAGGTTGCCTCTATCTTTACTTCGGCCCTTGATAAACCTGTTTCTACATCATCCACTCTCATCCCAGGAACAGTTTTGATAGCGCTAGTTCGTAATTTAAATTCAGGAATTTTATATTCTTTGAATGAAAAGAACCTTCTGACGAGAATCTTTCTTTGCAACGAAGGCCGTATGGTCTCCGTTTATTTTTGGGATTCGAAACCGATCGGTAAAGGTAACTATAGTAGGTAAAGTTAATTTTTTAAAATTTATTTTGAAACTTTTTCATTATTTGCTAAACCTTGTTTATATATATATATATATATTGGTAAAAGGAAAAGAAAATGGTGACAAATTGTTCCCAGTGAAAAATAGTTTAATTAGGAATAAATAAAAATTAGTAATAAGTATTGGTTAGTATTCAGTTTTGGTTTTAAGTTTTACTGGTTGCGCATTTCTAATGCTTTTCAAAATTATTTTGAGATAGAGCGCCCGTGATGTTATATATATATATATATATATATATATATATATATATATACATACGCATATGTTATGGGTATTTTATTTTATCGTCCCCCAGATGAATGAGAGTTAAATTACACCTCAGTGTTATTTGAACGTTGAACGTAAATAACTAAGTACCAAAAACCAGTTTGTCTGACATCTTTACGGTTCTGCCAATCCAGCGCCCTCATCCTCTATAGTAATAATTTCTATCATTGACACAAGACCAACATTTTTATAAGGTGGTCGTGGGGGTTGATTTCGTCGGTTAAAACACCCCCAATATTTTACTGGTATATAATAGATATTGTTCAGGGCTTCTACTACATCAGACATCCCCTGTCATTCCACCGTAATAATTGTTTCTTCTTTCGGCACAAGGCCAGCAATTACCCAGTACATTACTGGTACTTTATTTTATCAACCCCGTAAGGATGAAAGTCAAAGTTAACCTCGGCAGGATTTGAACTTAGAATGGCAAGGGCCGTAACTCTATGCGTCAAAGCAGTTATCCCACCGTAATAATGTTTTACTACTAATAATTGTTTCTATTTTTGGCAGAAGGTTAGCAATTTGAAGCGAATGGGAAACGTGATTAAATAGACCCAAGTGCGTGACTGGTACTTTATTTTATCGACCTCTGTAAGGATGAAAGGCAAAATTAACCTCAGTGGGATTTACTTAGATAACTAACTGAGAATATAAGGGACGTAACTATGTGACACAAAGCATTTTGTGCGTTACCATAATAATTACTGCCAAACTACCGCCATGTTCCACCGAAAGAATAATTGTTTCTACTTTTGGCACAAGGCCAGCAATTATCCCAGTACTTTATTTTATCGACCCCGTAAAGATGAAAGGCAAAGTTAACCTCGGTGGGATTTGAACTCAGATCATAAAGGGCCGTAAGTCTATGCTGCAATGTATGACGTCCGACCCTCTACCGATACTGCCAATCCGCTGCCCTGTTCCACCGAAAGAATAATGGTCTTACGTCTCTGCCAGCAGCACCATTACCATTACTAACACCACAGCTAGCGACAACCAAACACCACCACCACCACCATCATTACCCAAGCCACACTATCATCATCCCTACCAACACCATTCCCATTATTACCACCACCACCAACACAACTACCGCCACCACCACCACCACCACCACCAATACAACTACTACCATCACCACCAACACAACTACCACCACCACCACCAACACAATTAACACCACCACCACCAACACAACCACCAACACAACCACCACCAACACAACTACCGCTACCACCACCACCAACACAATTACCACCATCACCACCACTACCACCAATACAACTACCACCACCACCACCAACACAACTACCGCCACCGCCACCACCACCACCAATACAACTACTACCATCACCACCAACACAACTACCACCACCACCACCAACACAATTAACACCACCACCACCAACACAACCACCAACACAACCACCACCAACACAACTACCGCTACCACCACCACCAACACAATTACCACCACCACCACCACCACTACCACCAATACAACTACCACCACCACCAACACAACTACCACCTCCACCACCACTACCACCAATACAACTACTACCATCACCACCAATACAACTACTACCACCACCACCAACACAACTACCACC
>OZ024745.1:23928101-23930601 GCA_964016885.1 Eledone cirrhosa | reverse complement strand
ATATTTGGCGTTGTTGTTGGCGTTGTTGGCGTTGTTGTTGTTGGCGTTGTTGTTGGAGTTGTTATTGTTGGCGTTGTTATTGGTGTTGGTGGTGGTGTTGTTGTTGTTATTGCTGGTGGTGGTGTTGTTATTGGCGTTGTTGTTATTGGTGGTGGTGGCGTTGTTGTTGTTATTGGTGGTGGTGGTGTTGTTGCTGTTATTGGTGGTGGTGGTGGTGTTGTTGTTATTGGTGGTGGTGGCGTTGTTGTTGTTATTGGTGGTGGTGGCGTTGTTGTTGTTATTGGTGGTGGTGGCGTTGTTGTTGTTATTGCTGGTGGTGGTGTTGTTGTTGTTATTGGTGGTGGTGTTGTTCTTGTCGTTGTTGTTGTTATTGGTGATGGTGATGGTGTTGTTGTTGTCGTTGTTGTTGTTATTGGTGGTGGTGGTGTTGGTGTTATTGGCGTTGTTGTTGTTATTGGTAGTGGTGGTGGTGGCGTTGTTGTTGTCGTTGTTATTGGCGTTGTTGTTGTTATTGTTGGTGTTGTTGTTATTGGCGCTGTTGGGGTTGTTGTTGTTGTTGACAGTGTTGTTGTTGGGGTTGTTGTTGTTGGGGTTGTTGTTGACAGTGTTGTTGTTGTTGGTGGGGTTGTTGTTGTTGTTGTTGACAGTGTTGTTGTTGTTGGGGTTGTTGGTGTTGTTGTTGTTGGAGTTGTTGTTGTTGACAGTGTTGTTATTATTGTTTAGGTGGTGGTAGTGGTGGTAGCGTCTCCCGCTGTTATTGTTGTTGTTATTATTGGTGATGTGATGGCGGAGGGGGGGGGGGGGGGTAGCAGCGGCAATGGCTGCTCTGGTTATTGTTATTGCTGTTGTTGCAGCTGTCGTAGTCATTGTTGTTATTGTTGGTGTTGTTGTTGTTGTTGTTGTTGTTGTTGTTGTTGTGGCGACAGTCATAACGATTCCGGCTATTATTAGTGTTGATATGATAATGGAGGTGACAACGGCGTCTCTGTCTATTGCTGTTGTTGTTGCTGTTGCTGGTGGTGGTGGTGGTGGTGGTGGAGGCAGTGGTGGTGGGGGTGGCAGTGGTGGTGGTGCTGGTGGTGGAGGCAGTGATGGGAGTGGCAGTGGTGGTGGTGGTGGTGGTGGAGACAGTGATGGGGGTGGCAGTGGTGGTGGTGGTGGTGGTGGAGGCAGTGATGGTGGTGGCAGTGGTGGTGGTGGCAGTGGTGGTGGTAGCAGTGGTGGTGGTGGCAGTGATGATGGTGGCAGTGCTGGTGGTGGTGGTGGTGGTGGTGGTGGCAGTGGTGGTAGTGCTGGTGGTGGCAGTGCTGGTGGTGGAAGTGGTGGTGGAGGCAGTGATGGTGGTGGCAGTGGTGGTGGTGGCAATGATGGTGGTGGCAGTGATGGTGGTGGCAGTGGTGGTGGTGGCAGTGGTGGTGGTGGTGGAGGCAGTGATGGTGATGGCAGTGGTGGTGGTGGAAGTGGTGGCAGTGGTGGTGGTGGCAGTGATGGTGGTGGCAGTAGTGTTGGTGGCAGTGATGGTGTTGGCAGTGGTGGTGGTGGTGGCAGTGGTGGTAGTGCTGGTGGAGGCAGTGATGGTGGTGGCAATGATGGTGGTGGCAGTGGTGGTGGTAGCAGTGGTGTTGGTGGCAGTGGTGTTGGTGGCAGTGATGTTGGTGGCAGTAGAAGTGATGTTGGTGGCAGTAGTAGTGGTGTTGGTGGCAGTAGTTGTGTGGAAGGTCTGAGGTATATTTCTGACAACCTGTCCCACCCAGACTCTATTCTCCAAAGTGTTCTTTCTTTATTTTCCAATAGTAAATATAGCACGGCTGTTATTTCTAGGAGATCAGAAGACCACGTATTGACATCACTGATGATGATGATGATGATAAATGCAATAGTGATGGCTGTAACGATGTTGGCAGGTTTCTATGATAGTTTAAGTCACGTTGGTGATGGTTACAGAATAGTGATGGTGGTAAGGATGGTGGGGTGGAGGTAGTCTAAAGTGGTGGAGGTAAGGTTGGAGTGTGGAGTGGAGGTTGTAGTCTAAAGTGGTGGAGGTAAGGTTGTAGTGTGGAGTGGAGGGTGTAGTCTAAAGTGGTGGAGGTAAGGTTGGAGGTGGAGTGGAGGGTGTAGTCTAAAGTGGTGGAGGTTGAGTGGAGGGTGTAGTCTAAAGTGGTGGAGGTAAGGTTGGAGGTGGAGTGGAGGTTGTAGTCTAAAGTGGTGGAGGTAAGGTTGGAGGTGGAGTGGAGGTTGTAGTCTAAAGTGGTGGAGGTAAGGTTGGAGTGTGGAGTGGAGGTTGTAGTCTAAAGTGGTGGAGGTAAGGTTGGAGGTTGAGTGGAGGGTGTAGTCTAAAGTAGTGGAGGTAAGATTGGAGTGTGGAGTGGAGGTTGTAGTCTAAAGTGGTGGAGGTAGGGTTGGAGGTAAGGTTGGAGGTTGTAGTGTAAATGGTGGAGGTAAGATTGGAGTGTGGAGTGGAGGTTGTAGTCTAAAGTGGTGGAGGTAAGGTTGGAGGTTG
>OZ024745.1:23918101-23920601 GCA_964016885.1 Eledone cirrhosa | reverse complement strand
ATATGTGTGTATATATATACATGCATATATATATATATATATATATATATATATATATATATATATACAGTATATGCATGTATATATATATATACATATATATATACTTATATACATATATGTATATATATATACATATATGTATATATGTATATATATTTACACATTATATATATATATATATATGTATATATGTATATATATTTACATATATATATATATATATATATATATATATATATATATATATATATATATATATATACATATATGTATAATGTGGTGGTGGTAGTGGTGGTATGGTGGTGGTAGTTGTGACGATGATAATGATGATGATGGTGATAATGATCATGATGATGGTGTTGGTGGTGATGATGAATATAATGATGATGATGGTGGTGGTGGTGGTGGTAATGATGATGAATATAATGATGCTTATGATAAATATGAAGAATATGATAATGATCATGATGACAATGATGATAAGGAGAATGGGGAGGAGGGGGAGGCAGCGGAGGATAGTTAGATGGGGGGGGGGGCAATAAGGATTTTTTTCATGATCGGAGCAATCACTATTATTACCCTCATCATTATCCTTACCAACACGCTCGCAGCAACATTCTCCAACCTCACCACCACCACTACCACCACCACTACCACCATCACCACCACCATCACCACCACCATCACCACCATTATCATAAACCTCTCAACCTCACCGCTACAACCGCCACCACCACCACCACCACCACCACCACCATTATAATAAACCTCTCAACCTCACCACTACAACCGCCACCACCACCACCACCACCACCACCACCATCACCACCATTATCATAAACCTCTCAACCTCACCACTACAACCACGACCACCATCACCACCATCATCATCAGCATAAACCTCTCAAACTCACCACCACCACCACTACAACCCCCACCCCACCACCACCACCACCATCATCATCAGCAGCAGCAGTATAAACCTCTCAATCACACCACCACCACTACTACTACCACAAATAATACAGTCAATACCACCACCACCACCAACACATCTGCCATCAGAACCATTACTCCCACCACCACCACCACCACCACCACCATTACTCCCACCACCACCACCACCACCACCATTACTCCCACCACCACCACCACCACCACCATTACTCCCACCACCACCACCACCACTAACTCTCACATTAACACATACATGATAATAATTTCTAATTGAAGCAGAAGGCCAACAATTTATGGCGGAGGAGGGAAAGTCAATTAAATCAACACCAGTAGATAACTGGTACTTCAATATATCGACCTCGGCAAGATTTAACATACAAACATGTGAACGATGATGATCATCTTCACCTGCTTCATTCATACTAGAGCTCTCTAAGTGTTATCTCTGCCAGCTTGAAATAGCAGCCAAGTGAACCTCAATTCCCATCGTCACATAATTAGAAATAGTGCCACACATTATATATATATATATATATATATATATATATATATATATATATATATATATATATATATATATATATATATATATCTTCATTGCTGTAGTGGAGTCTGTGCTGCTGTATGGGTCTGAGGCTTGGACACTGACCAAGAAACTCACTCAGATGGTGGATGGGTGCTACACGAGAATGCTGAGGATGGCTCTGAACATTAATCAGTATACACTGAGGATGAAAAACTCAGAGCTGTATGGGAGCATCCCAAAAGTCAGCTCAAAAGTGACACAGAGGAGACTGAGGTTGGCTGGACATGCTCACCGACATCCAGAGTTGACATTGCACTCAGTGCTCCTTTGGGAGCCCCTACATGGACACACTAGAAGAGGAAGACCAAGGTTAACATATGTTGATGCCCTAAGGACAGACACTGGTCTGTTGGAGATGCAGGATATGGCAGCAATAATGAGGGACAGAGACCGCTGGAGAGAACTCGTCCATGGATCTCGGGAATTTTACCCGCCTTAGATAGATAGATATATATATATATATATATATATATATATATATATATATGTATGTATGGTGCATAACTATATAAACGGAGAAAGCTATTAGCGATACTCCGACCAATTTCCAACTCACTCAACAAACATTAGGAAACACCGGAGTATGTTCCCAATGAAACGTTTGGGAGTGTTAACTATATTGTATTGTGTGGATAATTGGCTGGATTATTTTATTGGATTGGCAGTATCGGTAGAGGGTCGGAGGCCATGCTTTCCAACATAGTTACGTCCCTTTACGATCTGAGTTCAAATCCCGCCGAAGTTGGCTTTGCCTTTCATCCTTACGGGGTCGATAAAATAAAGTACCAGTAATGCACTGGGTAATTGCTGGTCTTGTGCCTAAAAGTAGAAACAATTATTTTATATGAGATATATTAAAGATCTCATTTCCCAAACGAATCCTTTCATTGTAAGATTCCTACATTGTGGGTGAAATTATACCAAGTTATGTAGAAACTTGTGTAAGATCAGTTG
>OZ024745.1:23900601-23915601 GCA_964016885.1 Eledone cirrhosa | reverse complement strand
ATATATATATATATATATAAGCACACACAAACACACACACAGACTCACACTCACACAGATATATATACATATAAATATGCATGTGAGTGTGTTTGTTTGTGTGCGTATATGTATGTGTATATGTATATATGTATGTATATATGTATGGATGTATGATTGTATGCATGCACGTATGTATATTCATACACAGACACATAAAGGCCCTGAGAATCACATAGTATACATACGCCAACAAAGCATCATTGTACAATGCACACACACACACACAAATGCATTTATACACATACATACATACATACATACATACATACATACATACATACATACATACATACATACATCTGTATATAGACAGATACACACGCGGCAAATTTACACATTCACGGTTGTACACATGCAATACACAGAGACGAAACAATAGACAATTATTTCAACTCATGCACACATATACACAGAAAAACGCACACACACACACAACACACAAACACTCTCTCTCTCTCTCACACACACACACACACGACACACACACCGCACACAAATTCTCTCTCTCTCTCACACACACAAACACACACCATACAAACACTATCTCTCTCTCTCACACACACACACACACACACCACACACAAACACTCTCTCACACACACCACACACAAACACTCTCTCTCTCACACACACCACACACACACATATACAGTGATACATAAATATATAATCACAACACATACATACACACACATTCATATAATATACACACACAAAGGCAACAGAAAACAATGCTAGGACACATTCAGGAATACATATACACACAAATATACACACATATACACAGATATATACTCATATATACACAGATATATACACATATTTACACACGTATATACACAAAAATATACACACATATACACAGATATATACTCATATATACAGATATATACACATATATACACATATTTACTCATGTATATACACACAAATATACAGTTATATACAAATATGTACAGACAAATATAGACACAAATATACACATATACACATATACACACACACATATACACATATACACACACAAATATACACATATACACACACAGATATACACAGATATACATATATATACATACACACAAATACAGACAAACACACTTATGTCAACATAGACACACACACAAGTACACAAAAACACACTTATGCCAACATAGACATACACACACATACACAAATACAAACACACTTATATCAACATAGATATACACACACATACACACACAAGTACACAATAACACACTTATGTCAACATATATAGACATACACATACATACACACACACACAAAAACCCACATACACATACTATTACACACCAGTTGCATCACACATATTATGCCAATACACACACACACACACACACATATATATATATATATAGCCACACACAGACAGACATACATATATACCCACACACAGACAGACACACATATATACCGACACTCACACACGTATACCCCCACACAGACACATATACCCATACACAGACACACACATATACCCACAGACACACACATACACACACAGACAGACACATATAGTCACACATATACACACACACACAAGTACATACATATTTTCCACATCTTTGTTAATCTTCTAATTCTTTCTTTTTTCTTCCGCGACATCTTTTAAAGATACCTTTATTCTATCATTTCATTCCCCTTACACCCCCCTCTCTCTCACTCCCCTCTCTCTCACTCCTCTCTCTCACTCCCCTATTTCTCACTCCCCACTCTCTCATTCCCCTCCCCATCACACCCTCCCCCTCTCTCTCTCTCATTGTCTTTCACTCACTATATCTCTGCGCCTGTGTTTGTATGTGAGTAAATACACAATACACATACATACAACATACAGCATATAATATGCGTATTTATATATATACATACACACACACACGCGCGCGCGCGCGCACGCAAACGCTCACACACACACACATATATATATATATATATATATATATAACGAAGGAAGTGTGGTAAGAAAACAGGTGGCCCATAATGCACCAGAGTACTCGATATTTAGGGTAGTAGAGTGGGTAATAGGAAAAGAGTCAGGACCCCTGACTCTTTTCCTATATATATATATTAGGATTGGTGCTCTGAAATAGCGATGTATACATGAATGTATGTATAGTATATTTGGTAATATACCGTATGTTTAATTAAAAACATTTTGAAGACCTTGCGCTATCCTTTTTAAAGTAGTGACTATGTCACTTACTTCTTTTTTCGGCAAAGGAAGGAAGAGAAGCTGACAGATCTGTTTCACACTGTTGGTGTTCCTCAGAGCAACGTACTCCCCGACCTCTGCCGAAAATTATAGAGGCTGGATTCTTATAGAATTCCAGTAATAACCAGGAACTGATTATACAGAGCAATTGCCGGTCCAGCAAAAATTAAAAATTAGGATTGGTGCTCTGAAATAGCGATGTATACATGAATGTATGTATAGTATATTTGGTAATATATATATATATATATATGTGTGTGTGTGTGTGTGTGTGTGTGTGTGTGTTTTGCGAGGTTTTTGATATGAAATCGTGTCGAAACAAATATTTTTATATTTAGGGAGGGTCATATTGTTGTAATATTATTGCCAGAAATAATAACAGAACACTCACTGTTTGGTTAGTTTTCGCTTCTGTATCTTTTATATCTCCACAGTTAATTTATTTGACCATCAATGTTTATCACTGACTGACCAACGGTCAGAAATACAGATATAAATATATAAATATATATGCATATACATACACATGAACCCATGTATATACACATATACATATATATGTACATGTGCATATACATATTTACACACTTTTGGATGGCCGTTTACTCTTATGAGTTCTTCCACCCTTTGTCAGGTTTAGTTTTTTGTCCTGCAGGGTGTTCAACCCCCCCCCCCCCACCAAGTAAACTTGTAGGGGTTGCCGGTTTAGTCGCCGACAACCCGACCATGCGACAGGTTGTACTGGGTTACATGTTGCCAGTAGCACTTATGTTGGGTCACATACATATATACATACATACATACATATCTATAACAATTAATGCAAACTATTGTGTATATGTCTGGCTTATAAACGTAGGCCACCGGAAGCAGACCTCCACAAATAGCACATATATGGAATTTAGATAAATCCGGGAGTCTTTCTGAGCGACTGTGGTCTTTATGTATGTATGTATGTATGTATGACTATGTCGGCGAGAGTGGAACTGGTTTTGTGCAGTGCATTTGCTCACTATAAAAGCTTCACGGCACAGGCATTGCTTTATATCTGGAGATCTCTCTGCATTTGTCGTCACATGGTACCATGGGCCCAGCACTATGTTCAATAATTGTCACAAGTGTAGTGTTTGTACCAGAGTTTTCAAGTCGCTTGCTGGACTAAAAAGTCACACTCGTTCAGCGCATCGGTAGGGGTTCTCCTACATAGATATAAAGTAGTGGCCGTACTCGAAAACGAGTTGGCAGCCACCACCATGTATGTATGTATGTATGTATGTATGTATGTATGTATGTATGTATGTATGTATGTATGTATGTATGTATGCATGTATGTATGTATGTATGTCAAGTCACCAGTTGGTGCTACTGGTAATATGTATCCCAGTGCAACCTGTCTCATGGTCGGGTCGTTGGCGACTAAATTGGCAACCCCACCAAGGTTTCTTGGTGAGGAGGGTGACTTTGGACATCCTGCAGGACTAAAAACAAAACCTGTCAAAGGGCAAAGGAGCTCTTAAGAGTCAATGGCCATCCAAAATCACCGGGAGAGATGACCCCTTAGCCTTTGTCAAGGCAGGATTCTAGGAGAAGGAAAACTCTGATATAACACCTGCAACCCTGATGGTATCCAATGATGTTGACTTGTTCTTCTTTTTGGTAAATATCATCTTGGTTAAGAGAGTGGGACTGGCTTTGTGCAGTGCCTTTGCTCACTATAAAAGCTTCACGGCACAGGCATTGCTTTATATCTGGAGATCTCTCTGCACTTGTCGTCACATGGCACCATGGGCCCAGCACTATGTGTCAATAATTGTCACAAGTGTAGTGTTTGTACCAGAGTTTTCAAGTCGCTGGCTGGACTAAAAAGTCACACTCGTTCAGCGCATCGGTAGGAGTTCTCCTACATGGATATAAAGTAGTGGCCGTACTCGAAAACGAGTTGGCAGCCACCATGTATGAATGTATGTATGTATGTATGTATTGTAGGCTTTATTATTAAATTAGCCAAAAGAAGCTAGAATAACTTACAATATTATTTTCTTTGACAGAAGCTGTGGGATGTGACAAGATTGTTATGTCACCATGGCTGAATGTTTGTTTCAGGTTTGTGCATAGAGGCAAATTTGACTTGATCTAATATCGATCTAATATGTGAATGACGTATGTGGGCGTAGGGCTGGCACTATCAGCATAGAAATAAACATTGTAACAGCAAATATGCTACTAATGTACAAATGTACAAAGGAAAAATTGCGGGTGACATAAGCAAAAAAAAAATTGCAAGTGACATAAGCCCCATTAGAGCTCATTCCGACATTTCGATCTGAGGGGAAGATTCTGGTTCAAAAGATAATAGACGTTTGTAGTCTAATACTACTACTTACTTCCACCTATAGCAGAGTTCACCCACAGTGGGTTGTTCCAGCTCTATCAAAGGAATTCACCGTATAAGTTCATTTTAAGGAAGATTTTTCGCACGATTGGTTTCACACGCGGTGCACAGCCGCAAGTATATGCACTTTAGGATAGTGTAATCCAAGCATTGCATCGGTTATAGCGCAGAGCTCTCGCTTTCGCACCCAACCCAATTTGGTGGAGCCAGTGCCGCAACGAGGACTCAATGCAGGGACTTTGGCCGGCAGAGGTGATAAACACAACCTATTTGATCCATTTTGTAGGCCAATAGGAGCCCACTCCATTGTGACCCATGGCACCCATTAGCTAACATTCTTATCCAAAGTGATACTCCGGACAGGTTTGATAATATGCTTTACAGGTGCTAATTGCAACGATGAGTCTCCGTGATTGTGTGTTTGTGTGTTTAGTGAATGTATTTTATTTTTATTCCTTAGATATTTTCCATAGCGAGAAGGACGGTCGCAAATTATAAACAAATTTCTATCGCAGGATTTTAAGGACTAAGAGCAGTAAGTGTTTCAAGTTGAAGTTTAAAAACATCTTGAATATTTTTATTACTCCACTTATAGACAGAATTTACATGGCTTCTTTCTTTGCAGGAAGAACCCAGAATGTCAAGAGTATATCTTATACAGTAACATAGCGTAACTCGTTGATAATAATTACATAAAGGAATATAAATGGAATGATATAACCCTGGTTAATAGACTATTATTCAGAACAGTTGTCTATAATTTGTTTAACGGGTATTTATAGCTTGATCATGCATTTCAGAAGCATAACATTCTAAATGTGATGCCATTTAACGGTCCCTAAACAAAGAAAGGTTACCCGTTGTCAAGTTTGGCACCACGCTGAACGTTTCCGCATGCATAATCTTTTATCGGTATGTAAAGTACTTCTCATCTGAGTCGTTGTTAATGTAAATTTATTTGCTAGTTCATGGGTCGCACGAGAAATTTTCAGGAACGGAATGTATCTTGAGATTATGACAATTTGACATTTTCTGTTACATCTTAGAGATTTAAGGAGTTCTGTAGAATCCCTTAGAAATAGACGGCAATAACATAACTTTAAATTGTGAAGTGAAGTTAATCACCCAAAAGGAGTTATACTTCTTGTCAATATTGGCACCATTCTCAAGTTTTCAGGAAACATAAACTTGTTAACCTTTTGTTGGTATACAATATGTCCTTCTTGAGATACGTTCTCCCAGATGTTCTAGAAGCGCAGGGAATATCTTCAAAACCAGGATATTTCTTAGTGAATACACCCCGCCAACTTATATGGTATATATATATATTCTTTACTATGTTAGATGCCTTTGAGATGTAACTCATTTATATCTGCATCACCATGTTTGATAAGCACATCGATCCTGGAGTTGAATCTATAACATCCATATGAATCTTGAGCCAAACATCTGTGAAACGTGCGTAACTAGATCAGTACTCAATAAAAACAATTATGTGAAACTTGACTGTGTTAAATGACTTGAGCATAGTGTGTTAATATTGGTAACCGACAAAATTACAAAATTAATGAATAACCTCTATATATATGTGTGTGTGTGTGTGTGTGTGTGTGTTTATAAGTATGTATTATGTGTATATATATATATATATATATATATATATATATATATATATATATATAATGTATGTATGTATGTATGTATGTATGTATGTATGTATGTATGTGTATATATATATATATATATATATATATATATATATATATATATATATATATATATATATAAACAAGGTTTAGCAAATAATGAAAAAGTTTCAAAATAAATTTTAAAAAATTGACTTTACCTACTATAGTTACCTTTACCTACTATAGTTACCTTTACCGATCGGTTTCGAATCCCCAAAAATAAACGGAGACCATACGGCCTTCGTTGCAAAGAAAGATTCTCGTCAGAAGGTTCTTTTCATTCGAAGAATATAAAATTCTTGAATTTAAATTACGAACTAGCGCTATCCAAAACTGTTCCTGGGATGAGAGTGAATGAAGTGGAATCAATTTTTTCAAGGGCCGAAGTAAAGATAGAGGCAGAGGGAGGTAGGTCAAATCGGCCGCAACTATCACTAGCAGCAGTCGGAACGACCCAATTTGTCTCTCAACAATAGAGGAGAATAGTAATAATAGGATGTGTTCCTTCACGCACAAGGCGCTAAGGGACGCATGTATTGTCCAACCAAATGCCAATGTGGTTCAATGGCAGGTTAATAAATTAACGAGCCAGAACATATATAAACAAGGTTTAGCAAATAATGAAAAAGTTTCAAAATAAATTTTAAAAAATTGTTGAGAGACAAATTGGGTCGTTCCGACTGCTGCTAGTGATAGTTGCGGCCGGTTTGACCTACCTCCCTCTGCCTCTATCTTTACTTCGGCCCTTGAAAAAATTGATTCCACATCATTCACTCTCATCCCAGGAACAGTTTTGGATAGCGCTAGTTCGTAATTTAAATTCAAGAATTTTATATTCTTCAAATGAAAAGAACCTTCTGACGAGAATCTTTCTTTGCAACGAAGGCCGTATGGTCTCCGTTTATTTTTGGGATTCGAAACCGATCGGTAAAGGTAACTATAGTAGATAAAGTCAATTTTTTAAAATTTATTTTGAAACTTTTTCATTATTTGCTAAACCTTGTTTATATTTGTTCTGGCTCGTTAATTTATTAACCTGCCATTGAACCACATTGGCATTTGGTTGGACAATACATGCGTCCCTTAGGGGCCTTGTGCGTGAAGGAACACATATCCTATTATATATATATATATATATATATATATATATATATATATATATATATATACACACACATATCTGGGTAAGATCTAATATCACAGAAACCGGTATCCAACGGAATATTGGTATGCTACTAAATATGAAGACACTGTAGCAGTGAGGAGCAGACACGAGAGTACACAAACGTGATATGGAGCAAATACACCGAAACAATTGTCGATTGTTTTCTCTCAGCTACTGCTGGAACAAAAGGATGAAGTTGTCCATCTAAAAATCACACGTCGTGTTTATGAGGCTATTTCCTTGAAAACAAACCGAATATTAATAATACTATGATATTATTATAATACTATTATTATTCACTCACGAATACATTTATGTATCCATCGTGTTAAGAGCGAAAACAAACTTTGTTTATATATATATATATATATATATATATATATATATATATAATAGGATATGTGTTCCTTCACGCACAAGGCCCCTAAGGGACGCATGTATTGTCCAACCAAATGCCAATGTGGTTCAATGGCAGGTTAATAAATTAACGAGCCAGAACAAATATAAACAAGGTTTAGCAAATAATGAAAAAGTTTCAAAATAAATTTTAAAAAATTGACTTTATCTACTATAGTTACCTTTACCGATCGGTTTCGAATCCCAAAAATAAACGGAGACCATACGGCCTTCGTTGCAAAGAAAGATTCTCGTCAGAAGGTTCTTTTCATTCGAAGAATATAAAATTCCTGAATTTAAATTACGAACTAGCGCTATCCAAAACTGTTCCTGGGATGAGAGTGAATGATGTATGCAACGAAGGCCGTATGGTCTCCGCTTATTTTTGGGATTCGAAACCGATCGGTAAAGGTAACTATAGTAGGTAAAGGTAACTATAGTAGGTAAAGGTAACTATAGTAGGTAAAGGTAACTATAGTAGGTAAAGGTAACTATAGTAGGTAAAGGTAACTATAGTAGGTAAAGGTAACTATAGTAGGTAAAGTCAATTTTTTTTAATTTATTTTGAAACTTTTTCATTATTTGCTAAACCTTGTTTATATATATATATATATATATATATATATATATATATATATATATATATATATATATATATATATATATATATATATATGTATATATGTATTATGTATATATATATAAATATATATATATTAGGTACACGCTTGGTGGAAGTGGAGGAGGCTTATATATATATATATATATACACTCACTCTCAAAAGCGAAAACCTAATAAACTAATATTTTGTTCCTGTCTAAGATTTAACTATATATATATATACATACATACATATACAGGGTGTTCCAAAAAAAGTATACACACTTTTATTAGAATGCTGTTGAAGTGTGTATACATTTTTGGGGGACACTCTGTATATATTCATATTTATATACATATACACGTATAACTAACAGGGCAGCCGTTACGATTTTAAAAATTATATCGTGAAAAATTGCAAAGTAAAGTTGCCTGCAAACCTGAAATAATTGATTAGTTCAATAATCTTGGAATATTGACAATAAAAGGAATTTTAGAGAAGTTCAATATCAGAGAAAAACACTCGCCATCCGATGAGGCTTGCCTGAATTATCTAATTAAAGGGAAATCAATTAATCAATCATTACAATTATTGATTTATTATCCAACAACTTTACCTGCCCATCTATCTACTTATCGATCTACTTAAACGTATTTACAAGTGTATATATATATATATATATATATATATATATATATATATATATATATATATATATATATATATATATATATATATATATATATATATATATATGTATGTATGTATGTATATATATGATTGTGTGCGTGTACATACATACGTACATACATACATACATACATACATACATACATACATACATACATACATACATACACACACACATACATACACGCAAACATACGTATATATAGGTGTGTGTATGATATCTTGTATATATATATATATATATATATATATATATATATATATATATATATATATATATATATATATATATATATATATATATATATACACACACATATATATATAGACAGAGAGGTAGAGAGAGAGAGGAGTGGGTGGGGAGTAATTTGTAATGTAGCTTAACAGCTCTACCAGTTCTGTGTATTCTCCTAGTTCATATCCCACCATTAACACAAATACCACTGGTGAGAGAGCAAAGGAGATGGGGACACGTAATGGGTGTTATGGGAAATACTTTGCTGGATCTCAACATGGTGGCGACTACCACGTGATAGCCGTTCATACACAAAATATGGACAATTGGAACTGTGCATGTCCTCTGATGGTAACAAAGTAGGTCTTTTCAGACGTAGCACTGCTTTCCTTACACAGAGAAGGGGTGGTAAAAGTAGCCCTAAACAAATGCTTGACAGTCTTTGAACTGGCAGTCAACTGCAGCTGTCAGATTATCCAAGTATGTGCTGGAAATAAAATAAAGAATTTAACCTTTGGTTCCTGGAATGTTAGAACTCACTGGGACAATGATACAAATCTAAAACAAGATCAGCCCTCATCTGCAATCCTTAATATTGATATCTGTACCAAAAGTGAAACCCGACTCTTTCGTAAATCCCAAATTGATGAAAGGTACAGTGTTCTGCTCGGAAAAAAGCAAAGAAGATCACCGTCAGTAATGTAAATATGTATGTATGTATGTATGTATGTATGTATGTTTTTTCTCTTTCTCTTAATTTTGAGTATATTTTTTTGACCGGCCACCTTCCTGGTGGCAAGGTTGTAAAAGAAAAGAAATTGTCATCCCTTGAATCGCAAGAATGTTTTGCAAATTTTGAGGGTGCCAGCTATCGCAGCCATTTGTAGACTATGAATTAGGGAGCTGCGCTTTTTGTCCGCAAATCCAAGTTCAGTCATACTTTGGTCCAAGCGGGTTGGTATATAACCCGTAGCACCAATAATGATGGGTATGAAGCTAAAGGTGTATCTTGGATACTGGATTTGTAAACTCCTCATCAATGGTCCGTAGATGTCCTCCTTCTCCTGTATTTTTCTGACAACGTTTACATCAAGTGGGCAGCTGATCTCCACAACAGAACACGTTTTCAATGTGTGGTCCCAAACTACAATATCAGGCCGGTTGTGCTTTAATCTGGTGGCAGTTTTTATTTTCAGGTTCCACCAGTATTCCTTAGTGCCATCTGTCTCAATATATTCTTCCTCGTTTGTTGTTAATTTTGTTTTCCGAAGTGCGTTCCAGATGGTTCTAGCTATCCCATCGTGTCTCATGGGGAGGTAGTAGCGAGATGACATTCTTTCGCAGCTGGCAACAATGTGGCTTACATCCTCGATCTTTGTTTTACATAGCCTACATTTATTGTCAGCTGCTGGCCCTCCTCTTTTGTGCAGCAGATATTTGGTAGGGAGTTCTTGTTCCTGTATTGCATAGAGATATCCCTCAAGGTGTGATGTCATAAACTTGTCGGAACTCCATGCCAGGCTTTTTGAGTGGTTTATCCCCTCTATGGTCTGTGTTTTACGCCTCAAGTATCCATGCACAACTTTTTCTGTAAATTGGTCAATTTTTTTTTCTTGTTTGAATATTGAATAGGATGTTCCGATTTCTCTGGGTGAGAGATTTATATCGGGCTTTATTCCATATCTCTCCTCCAGATCAGTCGCTATTCTAATGATATTTCTTTTTTCATGGTCATAAACCTGGGCAAGATGGTTGCCAACCTTTTTCCTCTGTTGAAGGTGTTGCTTCAGTGTCACTATCCGGGTCTCATATGTTGTTAATATTGATTTTAGACCCCGGCCACCTTCCTTGCGTGAGAAGTATAGCCTATCCACATCACCATTGATGTTAAAGTTCCCAGTAACACTGAGAAGTTTTCGAGTTCTAACATCCATCTCACTTAGTTCTTGCAATGACCAGTTCAGTAGGCCAAATGTTGGCGTTAGAATTGGCACAGCATAAGTATTGTGGGCAATGTATTTGTTGTAAGCTGACAGTTCTGATGACCATATTTTCTTTACTCTTCTGAGGTATTCAGTTCTGGTTTTCTCCTTATTTATGGGTCCATCATATCTGACATTCTCATCCTGTCCAAGATATCTGTAGTTGTCACCTGACTGCAGAGGTTGTATTGTCAGGCCGTTCATCTCTAGATTTCTAGAGGAGGGCACAGCTCTTCCACGTTTTACTGCCAAATATGCACACTTGGACTCACCAAATTTCATTTTGATGTCGGTTGAAAATTGTGTAATGAGGTCCAATTGTTTCTTGATGTCATTGATATTTGGCCCATACAACTTCAGGTCATCAACAAAGAAAAGATGGGAGATACTTCTGGTCCCACTTCTTTGTCGACCTTGTTTCCTGAGTAGGTAAGATAGTGGATTCAGTGAGAGAACGAAGAGTAGCACCGACAAGCTATCACCCTGAAAGATGCCCTTCTGGTAATGTATCTTATCAGTCCTAACCTGCTCCTTCTCACCTCTAAGGATCAAACTGGTGTACCAGTTCTTGGTCAGGCGTTCAACAGCAGCTACCAATGGTTGTGGGACTTTAGCTAACTGTAAAGCCTTAACAATCCACCCATGAGGTACACTATCAAATGCTTTTTGATAGTCCAGCCACACGACAGTCATGTTTCTGCGATTCTTTGTTGTTTTTTCCTGAATCATTTTGTTAGTTAGTAGGTGATCTATGCAACCCCACACCTCCCTCTTTCCACCAGCTTGCTCAGGTGTTATGATGTTGTTGGTAGCACAGTGATCCTGTAAGAACAGGTTAAGGCACCCAGTATATAATTTATACATGATGTTTTGGCAGGCAATTGGGCGGTAATTTTTAGCAAGGGTGGTTTGGCTATTTTTGGGAATGAGGAGAGTAGAGGCAGTTGATAACCATCTGGGCAGTTCTTGTGTGCCCTTAATGGTTTCTGTAAACAGCCGTATGAGATCTTGCCGATAGAAAGTGAAATTCTTCAACCAGTATCCTGTAATGAGGTCTGGGCCTGGCGATTTCCTATTCGACATTTTCTGTAGAGCTGTTTCCAGTATTGACCCATCTATGTCATATTGTTTTGTCTGGACATGTTGGCAGTAGTCCTGTTCCAGTTCTTTTAGCCAATTAGCTTGTCTGTTGAATCCGTCATCCGTTTCCCATACAGGTCTCCAGTAGCTCTCAACCTGTTCTTTTGAAGGGGTGTCATTTACAGAGATTGAGCTTTTGCCACCGAAGCTGCGATAAACTGATTTAGGATCTCTGGCAAACAATCTATTTAGCACTTGTCGTTTATGTGCTGTTGACTTATATTTTAGTCTTTCTGTTGTAGCTGTGAGTTGTTGTTTCAACTGGTGTAATTTGGAGTTCAAAGTTTTAAATTTTGTATCTCCAAATCTTCTCTCTAACTTTTTCTTTAGGTCTTCCTGGTGTTGTGTGAAGTTGCTCTCTATGTTGCATTTCATAACGACTGCGATGTGTGAGATACTTCGTCTCAGGGACAAAATTTTGGTTTTTAAATTTCGCATCCACGCTGGTTCAGGCTTTCTGTTTGTATCTTGATTGCGTGGTTTTAGATGTGTGTTATATGCTAGCAATGTGACAGCTGAAACATATAACAAAACATTAAGCGTTTCAAATGTCGTTTCTACACCTTTAGATCGTATAGCCTTCAGATAATTGCAAGCTATTTCGTTCACCGCTTCCAATTCCAATTTAGTGGGTTCTTTACTGACTCTAGTGTTGTATGGTCTGTCACTCACATTAAGGCTGTGTATCTCTTGAAACATATCATTCCATATCACTTGTAGGGAGCCCACAAGTTTTTGGTGCTCTGTTTGTTCAGTAGAGTCATGAATTTCAGCCTCGTTGTTGATGTGGTGACAATTACTACTAGAGTCAGCTGACCTTTCTCGCTGTTCTTCAGTGGAAGTGGGATGAATTTCAGCAAAATTGTTGGTGAGCTGTTCACTGTTAGATTTAGCCGGCCATTCTCTTTGTCTGTCAGTGGAGGTGGGGTGGTTGTCTACAAGGGCTGTATTTGTAGTATCACTCGATTCCGTTAGATGTATCAATTTACATCTAATGATACGTTTTGCCTGTTCATTTAAATGCTTTGGAGAAAAGTCTAATTCTGGGTGTTTGGAGTTCCATAAAGTTTTTAGCCTTTGCATAAAACCGAACTTTTGGGGTTCAGATTGTTTGTATGCTTCATATAATACCTTGTTAAACTCGTAGGTCCACTGTGTACAACGGTTGTAATTGCGATTTGGTCGAAGGAGACTTGTACTTTTTGCCATGATGAGTTCGTCTATTCACTAATATTTCGTATTTATTTTTCAAAATAGTCGATGATCTTCTTTAAAAGTTACGACAAAGTTCTGTCAGAATCAAATTTAAAGTTATTCACAGCTTGAGTAATATTTCTTTTCAGTTAGTTTTTAATTCTACAACTGTGTTTTATATAAATGCAATATTTCTTTATAAATGTAATATAACAACGTTGCATTTATATGTTAAAGTGTATGTATCGTTCATATATCATAAGTGTATGTATCGTTCATATAAATAGGTGTTTTACAACATACCCACAGTTCAAACATTTATGTAGAATTATTGTATGTAATCTTACCGCGTAATGTAGCTCAACTTTTTCCAATATATGGTATGTTGCCTTCATGTAAGCCGTAATTACACACGTCCGATTATGTATGTATGTATGTATGTATGTATGTATGTATGTATGTATGTATGTATGTATGTATGTAAATATGTATGTATGTATGTATGTATGTATGTATGTATGTATGTATGTGGGAGAGATGACCCCTTAGCCTTTGTCAAGGCAGAATTCTAGGAGAAGGAAAACTCTGATATAACACCTGCAACCCTGATGGTATCCAATGATGTTGACTTGTTCTTCTTTTTGGTAAATATCACCTTGGTTAAGAGAGTGGGACTGGCTTTGTGCAGTGCCTTTGCTCACAGGCATTGCTTTATATCTGGAGATCTCTCTGCACTTGTCGTCACATGGTACCATGGGCCCAGCACTATGTGTCAATATTTGTCACAAATGTAGTGTTTGTACCAGAGTTTTCAAGTCGCTGGACTAGAAAGTCACACTCATTCAACGCATCGGTAGGGGTTCTCCTGCATGGATATAAAGTAGTGGCCGTACTCGAAAACGAGTTGGCAGCCACCATGTATGTATGTATGTATATATGTATGTATGGACGGGTCACTCTCGTGGTAACATGAAACCCAGTACAACCTGTCGCATGGTCCGCTCGTCAGTGACTAAACCGGCAACCCCACCAATTCTACTTGGCGAGGAGGGTGATTTTGGACATCCTGCAGGACAAAATACAAAACCTGACACTCAGGGAACTGAGATAACTCCGACATAAAATCTGCGGCTCAGAAGTTACTGATGATGTTGATATTTTCTTCTTTTCGGGTTATAGCTACTGTTGCTCAGCGAGTGGGATTGGCTCAGTGCACAGTCTTTCCTCATTTAAAAAAA
>OZ024745.1:23860601-23888101 GCA_964016885.1 Eledone cirrhosa | reverse complement strand
CACAACCACCCCAACCATCACAACCAACAGAACCCTCTCCCGCACAACAACCACCACGACCCTAACCACAACCACCCCAACCATCACAACCAACAGAACCGTCTCCCGCACAACAACCACCACGACCCTGACCACAACCACCCCAACCATCACAACCAACAGAACCCTCTCCCGCACCACAACCACCACGACCCTGACCACAACCACCCCAACCATCACAACCAACAGAACCGTCTCCCGCACAACAACCACAAAGACCCTGACCACAACCACCCCAACCATCACAACCAACAGAACCCTCTCCCGCACAACAACCACCACGACCCTGACCACAACCACCCCAACCACCACAACCAACAGAACCCTCTCCCGCACCACAACCACCACGACCCTGACCACAACCACCCCAACCACCACAACCAACAGAACCCTCTCCCGCACCACAACCACCACGACCCTGACCACAACCACCCCAACCACCACAACCAACAGAACCCTCTCCCGCACCACAACCACCACGACCCTGACCACAACCATCCCAACCACCACAACCAACAGAACCCTCTCCCGCACCACAACCACCACGACCCTGACCACAACCACCCCAACCACCACAACCAACAGAACCCTCTCCCGCACCCCAACCACCCCAACCATTACAACCAAAAGAACTCTCTCCCGCACCACAACCACCACGACCCTGACCACAACCACCCCAACCACCACAACCAACAGAACCCTCCCCCGCACCCCAACCACCCCAACCACCACAACAAAAAGAACTCTCTCCCGCACCACAACCACCACGACCCTGACCACAACCACCCCAACCATCACAACCAACAGAACTCTCTCCTGCACCACAACCACCACGACCCTGACCACAACCACCCCAACCACCACAACCAACAGAACCCTCTCCCGCACCCCAACCACCCCAACCGCCACAACCAAAAGAACTCTCTCCCGCACCACAACCACCACGACCCTGACCACAACCACCCCAACCATCACAACCAACAGAACTCTCTCCCGCACCACAACCACCACGACCCTGACCACAACCACCCCAACCATCACAACCAAAAGAACTCTCTCCCGCACCACAACCACCACGACCCTGACCACAACCACCCCAACCATCACAACCAACAGAACCCTCTCCCGCACCACAACCACCACGACCCTGACCACAACCACCCCAACCACCACAACCAACAGAACCCTCTCCCGCACCACAACCACCACGACCCTGACCACAACCACCCCAACCACCACAACCAACAGAACCCTCTCCCGCACCACAACCACCACGACCCTGACCACAACCACCCCAACCACCACAACCAACAGAACCCTCTCCCGCACCCCAACCACCCCAACCATTACAACCAAAAGAACTCTCTCCCGCACCACAACCACCACGACCCTGACCACAACCACCCCAACCACCACAACCAACAGAACCCTCCCCCGCACCCCAACCACCCCAACCACCACAACAAAAAGAACTCTCTCCCGCACCACAACCACCACGACCCTGACCACAACCACCCCAACCATCACAACCAACAGAACTCTCTCCTGCACCACAACCACCACGACCCTGACCACAACCACCCCAACCACCACAACCAACAGAACCCTCTCCCGCACCCCAACCACCCCAACCGCCACAACCAAAAGAACTCTCTCCCGCACCACAACCACCACGACCCTGACCACAACCACCCCAACCATCACAACCAACAGAACTCTCTCCCGCACCACAACCACCACGACCCTGACCACAACCACCCCAACCATCACAACCAAAAGAACTCTCTCCCGCACCACAACCACCACGACCCTGACCACAACCACCCCAACCATCACAACCAACAGAACCCTCTCCCGCACCACAACCACCACGACCCTGACCACAACCACCCCAACCACCACAACCAAAAGAACTCTCTCCCGCACCACAACCACCACGACCCTGACCACAACCACCCCAACCATCACAACCAAAAGAACTCTCTCCCGCACCACAACCACCACGACCCTGACCACAACCACCCCAACCATCACAACCAAAAGAACCGTCTCCCGCACCACAACCACTACGACCCTGACCACAACCACCCCAACCATCACAACCAACAGAACCCACTCCCGCACCACAACCACCCCAACCATCACAACCAACAGAACCCTCTCCCGCACCACAACCACCCCAACCACCACAACCAAAAGAACTCTCTCCCGCACCACAACCACCACAACTCTGACCACAACCACCCTAACCATCACAACCAACAGAACCCTCTCCCGCACCACAACCACCACGACCCTGACCACAACCACCCCAACCATCACAACCAACAGAACCCTCTCCCGCACCACAACCACAACGACCCTGACCACAACCACCCTAACCAGCACAACCAACAGAACCCTCTCCCGCACCACAACCACCACGACTCTGACCACAACTACCCAACCATCACAACCAACAGAACCCTCTCCCGCACCACAACCTCCACGACTCTGAACACAACCACCCCAACCATCACAACCAATAGAGCCCTCTCCCGCACCACAACCTCCACGACTCTGACCACAACCACCCCAACCATCACAACCAATAGAGCCCTCTCCCGCACCACAACCTCCACGAATCTGACCACAACCACCCCAACCATCACAACCAACAGAACCCTCTCCCGCACCACATCCACCACAACCATCTCGACCCAGACCCATCACCAGCAATAACAATGTGAACAAAGACGACAGTCTCACCACCACTCCCACCACCAATACTACCATAACTAAAGTATCTCTACATGGTAACTCGACTTGCTCAAAGTAACAACCAAATCTTGCTCGTGGTTAACCTGTGTTAAACACTTATCAACTATTAACTACAATAATAGCCGTCTACATTACATTTCCAGTATGACCCTGGTGGTGGGTTTTGGAAAATATTTCGGGGATGGTTATGTGACGTCATATTTGCTCCTTCATTATTGATGATATTGTATATCGATTAGACTGACCTATGATTGGAAGTGATCCACGTACGTCCATACTATCCTTTCTTGGGGCGGAGATGTTTAGAGTTTCTATGAAATACGTCGTCTTTATTTTTATGAGAGTAGTGTAGTGTTTGAGAGAGATCAGGTTGCTATTGTTAATATATCGATACATACAATTGTGAAGGCGCTTGTCTCAGAGGTTAGAACGTTGAGCTTACAATCGTGAGGCTGTGAGTTTGATTCCTGGACCAGGCAGTGCATTGTGTCCTTGACCGAATCACTTTGTTTCACATTGCTCGAGTTTACTCAGCTGTAGAAATGAGTTTCGACGTCACTGATGCCAAGATGGATTGACCTTTGCCTTTCCCTTGGTTAACATCAGTGGTATGGAGATGGGAGACTGGTATGCAATGGCGACTAATGGTTTTAGCCTTTCCCTTGGTTAACATCAGTGGTATGGAGATGTGAGACTGGTATGCAATGGCGACTAATGGTTTTAGCCTTTCCCTTGGATAACATCAGTGGTATGGAGATGGGAGACTGGTATGCAATGGCGACTAATGGTTTTAGCCTTTCCCTTGGATAACATCAGTGGTATGGAGATGGGAGACTGGTATGCAATGGCGACTAATGGTTCTAGCCTTTCCCTTGGTTAAAATAAGTGGTATGGAGATGGGAGGCTGGTATGCAATGGCGACTAATGGTTTTAGCCTTTCCCTTGGATAACATCAGTGGTATGGAGATGGGAGACTGGTATGCAATGGCGACTAATGGTTTTAGCCTTTCCCTTGGATAACATCAGTGGTATGGAGATGGGAGACTGGTATGCAATGGCGACTAATGGTTCTAGCCTTTCCCTTGGTTAACATGAGTGGTATGGAGATGGGAGGCTGGTATGCAATGGCGACTAATGGTTCTAGCCTTTCCCTTGGTTAACATCAGTGGTATGGAGATGGGAGACTGGTATGCAATGGCGACTAATGGTTCTAGCCTTTCCCTTGGATAACATCAGTGGTATGGAGATGGGAGGCTGGTATGCAATGGCGACTAATGGTTCTAGCCTTTCCCTTGGATAACATCAGTGGTATGGAGATGGGAGACTGGTATGCAATGGCGACTAATGGTTTTCCACAAACGACCTTGCTCGAACTTGTGCCTCTATGTACAAATGCCAAGGTCATTCCTCACCAAAGAGGGTCTTTACCATTTCATACACAATAAAACCAACATTCGATACCTCATAGTCACGTGTGCTTTAGTATCTTGATATATCTTACGTACTATTCCTTTTTTTATCTTTCGTTCTTCAAACACTCACAGAACGAAATGTTGGGACTCCCCGATTACATTACTGTTAAACATGGGTAAATGTTTACATGTTTTGTGTATGAATGTAGCATCAACGAGAGCCAATGACGCAGTATTCGGTGATTTCGGTGGTGCTAGTGGTGGTGGTGGTGGCGGTGCTGCTGGTGGGAGTGGTGGTGGTGGCGGTTGTGGTGGTGGCGGCGGTGGTAGCGTGGTAGCGGTGCCGGTGGTGGGTGTGGTGGCGGTGCCGGTGGTGGGAGTGGTGGCGGTGCCGGTGGTGGGAGTGGTGCCGGTGCCGGTGGTGGGAGTGGTGGCGGGGTCGGTGGTGGGAGTGGTGCCGGTGCCGGTGGTGGGTGTGGTGGCGGGGTGGGTGGTGGGAGTGGTGGCGGTGCCGGTGGTGGGTGTGGTGGCGGGGTCGGTGGTGGGAGTGGTGGCGGTGTAGGTGATGGGAGTGGTGGCGGTGCCGGTGGTGGGAGTGGTGGCGGTGCCGGTGGTGGGAGTGGTGGCGGTGCCGGTGGTGGGAGTGGTGGCGGTGCCGGTGGTGGGTGTGGTGGCGGTGCCGGTGGTGGGAGTGGTGGCGGTGCCGGTGGTGGGTGTGGTGGCGGTGCCGGTGGTGGGAGTGGTGGCGGTGCCGGTGGTGGGTGTGGTGGCGGTGTAGGTGGTGGGTGTGGTGGCGGTGCCGGTGGTGGGTGTGATGGCAGTGCCGGTGGTGGTGGCGGTGCCGGTGGTGGGTGTGGTGGCGGTGTAGGTGGTGGGAGTGGTGGCGGTGCCGGTTGTGGGAGTGGTGGCGGTGCCGGTGGTGGGAGTGGTGGCGGTGCCGGTGGTGGGTGTGGTGGCGGTGCCGGTGGTGGGAGTGGTGGCGGTGCCGGTGGTGGGTGTGGTGGCGGTGCCGGTGGTGGGAGTGGTGGCGGTGCCGGTGGTGGGTGTGGTGGCGGTGCCGGTGGCGGGTGTGGTGGCGGTGCCGGTGGTGGGTGTGGTGGCGGTGCCGGTGGTGGGTGTGGTGGCGGTGCCGGTGGTGGGTGTGGTGGCGGTGCCGGTGGTGGGTGTGGTGGCGGTGCCGGTGGTGGGTGTGGTGGCGGTGTAGGTGGTGGGTGTGGTGGCGGTGCCGGTGGTGGGTGTGGTGGCGGTGCCGGTGGTGGGAGTGGTGGCGGTGCCGGTTGTGGGAGTGGTGGCGGTGCCGGTGGTGGGAGTGGTGGCGGTGCCGGTTGTGGGAGTGGTGGCGGTGCCGGTGGTGGGAGTGGTGGCGGTGCCGGTGGTGGGTGTGGTGGCGGTGCCGGTGGTGGGAGTGGTGGCGGTGCCGGTGGTGGGTGTGGTGGCGGTGCCGGTGGTGGGAGTGGTGGCGGTGCCGGTGGTGGGTGTGGTGGCGGTGCCGGTGGTGGGTGTGGTGGCGGTGACGGTGGTGGGTGTGGTGGCGGTGCCGGTGGTGGGAGTGGTGGCGGTGCCGGTGGTGGGAGTGGTGGCGGTGCCGGTGGTGGGAGTGGTGGCGGTGCCGGTGGTGGGAGTGGTGGCGGTGCCGGTGGCGGGAGTGGTGGCGGTGCCGGTGGTGGGAGTGGTGGCGGTGCCGGTGGTGGGAGTGGTGGCGGTGCCGGTGGTGGGAGTGGTGGCGGTGCCGGTGGTGGGAGTGGTGGCGGTGCCGGTGGTGGGTGTGGTGGCGGTGCCGGTGGTGGGAGTGGTGGCGGTGCCGGTGGTGGGTGTGGTGGCGGTGCCGGTGGTGGGAGTGGTGGCGGTGCCGGTGGTGGGAGTGGTGGCGGTGCCGGTGGTGGGAGTGGTGGCGGTGCCGGTGGTGGGAGTGGTGGCGGTGCCGGTGGTGGGTGTGGTGGCGGTGCCGGTGGTGGGTGTGGTGGCGGTGCCGGTGGTGGGTGTGGTGTCGGTGCCGGTGGTGGGTGTGGTGGCGGTGCCGGTGGTGGGAGTGGTGGCGGTGCCGGTGGTGGGTGTGGTGTCGGTGCCGGTGGTGGGTGTGGTGGCGGTGTAGGTGGTGGGTGTGGTGGCGGTGCCGGTGGTGGGTGTGATGGCAGTGCCGGTGGTGGTGGCGGTGCCGGTTGTGGGTGTGGTGGCGGTGTAGGTGGTGGGTGTGGTGGCGGTGTAGGTGGTGGGTGTGGTGTCGGTGCCGGTGGTGGGAGTGGTGTCGGTGCCGGTGGTGGGAGTGGTGGTGGTGCCGGTGGTGGGAGTGGTGGCTCTGCCGGTGGTGGGAGTGGTGTCGGTGCCGGTGGTGGGAGTGGTGGCGGTGCCGGTGGTGGGTGTGGTGGCGGTGCCGGTGGTGGGAGTGGTGGCGGTGCCGGTTGTGGTGTGAATGATGTCTACCCAGTGAGGGTGACGTTGTTAGCGACGGAGAAACATGTTTACGTAAAGTTGGTTGTTGGAAATGATTGAGAAAAGCAGTATTGGTTGGATAGAGAGAAGAAGGAAGAGCAGAGACGGAGAGAAAATGAAGAGGAGAAAAATAAACAGAAGATTGCAAGAGAGAAGAGAAGAGAGCGAGAGATAGAGAGATAGAGAGGGGGGCGGAGACAGAGAGGGCAAAGCAGATTGGAAGAGTAAGACAACAAGGAGAAAACCTTGGCAAGAAAATCGCAAGTTACGTGAGGATTAAGATGGATTAACGAGTAGGATTAAATGCTATCACCCGGGGAATTAAGGTTTTAGATGGGGAGAGGGCTGGTGACGGTAGTAACAGACCGAAGTATACATACATACGTACAGACACACACACACACATATATATATACATATGTATATATATATATACATAGAATATATATATATATATATATATGTGTGTGTGTGAGTACACGTAAATATATATATATATATATACACACATGTACACACACACACACACATATATATATATATATTTATATATATACACGTAAATATATATATACACATATATACACATATATATACACACATGTACATTTACTCATACATACATACATATATATATATATATATATATATATATATATATATATATATGTATGTATGAATATATATTTATGTATGTATGAATATATATGTATATATATATTCATACATGTACATGTGTATATATAATTATATGAATATATATCTATATGTCTGTATGTGTGTGTATGTCTATGTAGTGAGCGTGAGAGGGATAAGGTCTGTGTGTGTCGTATCTGAAGATAGCAACACGAGTCTATTTTTCTCTCAGTTTTCCTGATCAACACTCAATGATACCCAAACTGAATTCATTGTTTCAAAGTGGCAAATAATTATTCGGCTTGTGAAGGTAGGGATGGCGTGTCGGGTAGAGATGGCGTGTCGGGTAGAGATGGCGTGTGGGGTAGAACTGGCGTGGGGACTCCGGACATCTGAAGACGACAACAATAAAGACACAGGAAAAAATGAACATATACGTAGCTGAGTATTCATAAGATTAATTTTCAGACGGAATACATGTGTACACACACGACTATATATATATATAAAAGGATCGATCGACTTTCGTCAAATCGGACCGAGGAAACAACGTTTTCGTCGGTCTTTCCAGTTGCTAGTACTATCTATCGGTCGCAACTCCAGGTAGAAGGGGCAACGTGAAATAAAGTGTCTTGCTCAAGGAAATAACGCATCGCCCGCTCCAGGAATCGAACTCACAATCTCAAGATTGTGAATCCAATTCTCTAACCACTCAGCCACACGCCTTCACTATATATATATATATATATATATATATATATATATATATATATATATATATATATATATATATATATATATGTATATATATATATATATGTATATATATATATATATATGTATATATATATATATGTATATGTATATATATATATATATATGTATATATATATATATATATATATATATATATATATATATATATATATATATATATATATATGTATATATATATATATATATATATATATATATATATATATATATATATATATATATGTATATATATATATATGTATATATATATATATATATATGTATATATATATATATATATGTATATATATATATATGTATATATATATATATATATATGTATATATATATATATGTATGTATATATATATATATATATATATATATATATATATATATATATATATATGTATATATATATATATATTTTGGTAAAAACAGGAGTAAGCAGGAGAAAGCTCTCATCGATCGTAGTTTTTAGTTACGATGGAGAATTTTATAAAAAATAACAAAATAAGATGCTGAGGTTACATATATTGTTTAATCATAATAATTATTTCCACGGTACTCCATGCAAGCGAGATGTCCTTCATGCATTTGCTGTTGATTATGAGAACGGTATCATCAGATGAATAACCGATATGTTTGATATGTAACATATCGGTTATTCATCTGATGATACCGTTCTCATAATCAACAGCAAATGCATGAAGAACATCTCGATTGCATGGAGTACCGTGGAAATAATTATTATGATTAAACGATATATGTAACCTCAGCATCTTATTTTGTTGTTATTTTATATATATATATATATATATATATATATATATATATATATATATATATATATGATAATAATAAACAAGAAAGACGGTTTCGTTCGCACATCCCTATTTATTTTGTTATACGTATTTTAACAACTGCCTTACGTGTTCTTTTCAGTCAAAATCCAAACGAACAATTTATATATATATATATATATAACGAAGGAAATGTGGTGAGGAACCAGGTGGACCATAACGCACCAAAGTACTCAATACTTGGGGTAGTAGAGTGGGTAATAGGAACCAGCAAGACCCCCTGGGGTCTTACTGGTTCCTATATATATATATATATATATATATATATATGTGTGTGTGCGTGTGTGTGTGTGTGTGTGTGCGTGTGTGTATGTGTGTGTGTGTGTGTGTGTGTGTGTGTGTGTGTGTGTGTGTGTGTGTGTGTGTGTAGGAGGTGAGTTTTATTGTAGCACAATAAAGCAATGCAAATATTGGATAAACCTCATTAACTTTTAATTTCAATTTTTTTTAAATTTATGTATTATCTTACAACGGTTTTTTTAATTTCTCTCTGCGAGAGAGTGTTTCTCAGTATTAAAGTCTATCTCTCTCTCTCTCACTCATTTCTCCTCCTCTCTCATCCTTCCTTCTTATACTCCACCCCCGTCATCCTTTATTTTGTTTCTTCCTCTTCCTTACCTTTTCCCTTCCCCCTTTCTTCTTTTTTTTCCAATCTCATATATCCATTTTATTTTATTTTTCATATGTAGATTTAACACTTCACAGCTCGCAAGTGTTTTTTAAACTTCATATCATGTCTCCCTATTTTATCTGATGAGAACGCAAATATCATCCCATAATGATATTTGTTTTTGAAATGCGCATAATAAAATACATGGAACTCTTTTAACCATCTTTTGATCTTATATTATATATATATATATATATATATATATATATATATATATATATATATATATATATATATATATATATATATATATATATATTAAATGCATTAAATTGCATATTATTGTCTTCGGCCCATTCGTATATGGCATCTAAATATTGTTGTAAGAGCGTAGCATCAACCGGTTTCTTGATTGTCTGTGCTAATTTAGTGTCACCAGCATTGCTTGGGGGGGAGGGAGGCTGTCCGTACTATACAGGGCATGTCTGAGAGAGCCATCACAAACAGTAGTGCTCCCAAGACGGTTCCCTGGAGCAAGCCGCTTGTTATTGACTTTTCCTTGGCGGCAACAGTCTGGCTTCTGTCTTTTAAGAAGTCATGAAGACTTTTACTAAGTTTTCAATCTATGCTAAAGCTACGTAGTTTGTGACATATCATTCCATGATCAACATTGTCGAAGGCCTTCGAGAAGTCAAGATATATCACATCCACGTTCGAACGGTCGAGCAGTTGCTTGAGTATCCAGTCATAATGCTGCAAGAGCTACGTATGCCAACTTCTATCTGGGCGAAAGTGCTGCTGGGTGTCAGTTAGAAGACCATTTTCTTCTCGAAAAGTAATCATTCTAATAATTATTTCCATGTCATTGTTTATATGTGAGGTCGGGGAGACAGGTTTATAGTTTTTAGCATCTGCCCTGTTTCCTCCTTTATGGATAGGAGATATGCTTTCTCTTAGTTTTCCGGATGGTTTTACTAATGTTCACCTCCATGTTTTTAGGAGGATTGCTGGGAAACCATCATCGGCAGCCGAATTTGGTCTCATTTCGTCTATGGCTGATGTTACATCTTTCACCTTTATATCTATGTGGTTGGTGGTTGCCATTTCTCTGTGTAATTGTTAAAGAACTTATCTGGCTTATTTATTTGCCTGTGTTTCGTTGGAGGTGTGAAAACACTTTTGTATTTTTCATTCAGTGCCTCACTTATCCCTTGCGGAAGGGGTCTGCGGTCAGTGAGCCACTTTTATGGAAAAGTGGCCATCCCGTAGTTTACCGAGGCGATCTCTTTTGCAAATTTAAAGAAGGCCTTAGGGTTAGTCTTTATGTTTTCTGTGGCCCTGGCTTCTCTTTCTGCCCTCTCCATTTCATGGGTGGGTTTGAGTTCATTTGCAATTTCAGACAGTGTTTGTTTCAAATGTGATTCTTTTTTGTTCCTTACTTGTATATGTAGCCGATTTGAGATCTTCGTTCTCCTTCTCTTAAGAATTTTGCTGTCTCTGGGAATATATGTATATATGCAAAAAATAATTGTATATATGCAAAAGTGAAAAAAATATATTTCTGTTCAAATTTAGAAATAGAAGCTTTCGCTGTAATTTTTGACTAAAGACATTTTTAACTAGAGAAAATTTAGCCTGATAAACTACACACAAATTGGATATTTTCTTTTTCTTTTACATTTCTATCTTCAACGCAACTAAAAACACAATCACAGTGCGCCATCTCCCTTGTATTGCATAATTGTGTATATGTAAAGATGAAAAAAAGATAACAATGCACGGGAGATAGCATGCTATGATTGTGTTTTTAGCTGCGTTGGAGATAGAAGTGTAAAAGAAAAAGAAAATATCCAATTTTTGTGTAGTTTTCACTTTCAGTTACCCATTTAGAGGTACATATATTCAAAGTAAGAACTTCGATTCATGCCTGCAAAATCCTGACAATTCCGAGTGTTCAGTGATTCCATTATCATTTCCAAATAATTTTTCCCTTAAACAGAACTTGCAGCGTTGATTTGAATTAGAACTAGTATGTACAAATGTAGTAACATGGCTGAGGATCGGCCCTTGGATAATGAATGACCTACACAGATCTGAGGCCCTTACAGGATTGCGTAAACGCTGAGGCGCATAGTGTAAAACATGGATTGACACACATTTTGAGCAAACATCTGGTCAGGTCCTCATACATGTGGTTTCCGCCGTTGATATCTGTCTCAGACGTCTGTGACCAATGTACAAGACTGGCCTCTGTTTGCAATTCTCTATAGGAACCGATCTGAAATGGCTCTATCTATCATGGATCAATACCTAGCATGGGTCAACACTTTGGAAGTTAGCAGGACGTATATGATCTGATAAAGGAAAGAGAAAAGAAATATTATGCTCATTATATATATGTATGTATGTATGTATATATATATATATATATATATATATATATATATATATATATATATATATATATATATATATATATATATTACAACAATATGATCCTCCCCAAGTATATATATATAATTGGTGTTGGATGCTTAAAGCGCCCGTATGCGGTAGGTCGTATGAGCACTCGATGCTCTCATAGAGCAGAGTATGATATCACAGAGAAAAAGAGAATCAGTGTTGCGACGAATGGAATTTATTGGACATGTTTCAATCGTTTCTCTGGCGACCAGCTCGAGGCACGATCAATGTGATGATCGAACCTGACTCTGAAAATCGCAAGGTCCTCATATACGAATTGATTCTACGAAGCAGATTTTCCTATATATATATATATATATATATATATATATATATATATATATATATATATATATATATATATAATATACATATATATATATATATATATATATATATATATATGTATACTAGCCGAATTACCCGCGCTTGCTGCGTTTCACTCATTTTCTTTTGTAAGAAAATGATGATTGATTTTAAATCAGTGATATAATTTATGGAGAAAAACTCAGCATTTCAATATTACTCAATGTAAAACGTAATGCATGAAAAATTGGAAAACATTACTTTTTGTAATATATCAAATCAAAATATTATTAAATCTTATTCTTATTTTGTTTCTTGTAAATAAATTTTTTTTAAATATCAATTCAAAACTTGATCATTTCATTTTTGTCTAAAGCATTATTTTCAAATTAAAAATTCAAAGTTTAGTTATTTATTTTTTAACATAATATATACATGAAAATATATTTCATACTTTGTCCCAATGAAGAACATCAGGGTAAACAACATTTCTTGTCTTTCTTTGATTGGCTAAAATGTAGATATTTTTTGAAGTTCCAGTCCTTGAAACAGCCACATAAACATACCATGACTGAAACATAGGTTTGTCAGATCTATACCAATAGTTTTGAAAGTTTGACCTTGACTCTTATTGATGCTCATGGCAAAGCATGGCCTCACTGGGAACTGAAACCTCTTAAATGTAAAAGGCAACTCGCTATCACTTGGTATAAGTGGAATACTCGGAATGAGAAGAGCTTGACCTTTGTAAGTCCCGAATATAATGGTTGCTTCAATCAAGTTCTCATGCAATCTTGTTACAACCCATCTTGTTCCATTTATTGGCCAAAATTTTCACTATAGAGGGTTTAACGCCCATTAGGGTGACTTAAAATTATTGAAATTGTGTGAATAGGCATCATATCTTGTCATTTACCAATGGTTTAAATTTCATATAAATTGAAGGAAAAATATTTTCACCGGGGGTTTGTGCCTACGGGGAACCTTTTGATTAAAATGAAATATACTTATCCAAGTACCCTGGGCAATGTAGTTACAGAATATATATGGTTATGGGGTCTATCCCCAAAACCATAGGAGGAGTTCGTGAATAAACAAACAGACAGGAACTACAACTTTATTTATATATATATATATATATATATATATATATATATATATATATATATATATATATATATACATATATATATGTGTGTGTGTGTGTATATATATATACATACATACATCCATACGTGCGTACATGCATAAATACATACATACAAACATACATACATACATTACATACATACATGCATACATGTATGTACGTACGTATGTATGTATATATGAATGCATGCATATAAGTATATATGTATGCATGTATGTTTGCAAATAGTAAACGAAAAACAACACACCAAATCGATACAGTAAAATAAATATATACATTAGTTTAACGCTTGATATATTATGAAAAATGTCTTAACATTTCGGACGTGTGTCTTTCATCAGAAGATAGAAAGAAATTCATATATGAAAATGCAGGAATCCCAAATACAGATAATAAATGTACCAAACAGTCTGCCGTTATAAATAATAGCTTAGAAAATCGGGTAAAATATCCTTATTAGGCGAAAAAAGTGGCTAAAAACCGCTACGAATAATCGAACTCCATATCTCTCGAATACAGAGCGATTTTCTAACTTATTATTTATAGCGATCCACTTTCTTACAGTTAATTTCTGTGTTTGGATTTACCACATTTAAAATTTAAAATTACCGAGTGCTTCAAAAATACATATATATATATACATGTATGTATATATATATATATATATATATATATATATATATATATATATATATATATATATATCGTTTCTGAATTTGTTTAGCAAGATTCTTTATCTGAAATCGTGTGTTGAAACCGATATTGTTATACTTTGGGAGGTTATAAATTGAAGTGAAAGCAACTGGTGCGTGTGTTTCTTATTGGCAACATGACCCTCCCAAAGTATAACAATATATATATAAATATATATATATATATATATATAACGAAGGAAATGTGGTAAGGAACCAGATGCACCATAACGCACCAAAGTACTCAATCCTTAGGGTAGTAGAGTGGGTAATAGGAACAAGTATGACCCCGATGGCAGAGCTCAAGCCGTTTCGACGGCTAATTCTAGTCCAGAATTAGCCGTCGAAACGGCTTGAGCTCTGCCGTCGGGGTCATACTTGTTCATATATATATATATATATATATATATATATATATATATATATATATGTGTGTGTGTGTGTGTGTGTGTTTGTGTGTGTGTGAGTGAGGGTGTTTGTTTTTGTGTATGACTGTTGTGTATGAGTGTATATTTGCACACTGGTGTGTCTGTATGTATGTATAATTTCATAAATACATCTCACTTACACAAACATATAAATATATGCACATGCACACAAGCACATGCACGCACAGACGCGAAAGTTCGCACTCACCTACCCGTATAACCTGAATACATGCGGGTGTACACTCTGCCTACATCTTAACGTTGAAATCTAGCATAGTATGAAGTTTCTCTCGTTTGTAGCATAGACAGCCCTTTTACAATGGCCGTCAAATGATAAACAGGAAGCCGTAGTTAAAGAAAGAGGAAGAACGTAGCAGGTAGAGAGCGGGAGAGAGAGAGAGAGAGAGAGAGAGAGAGAGAGAGAGAGAGAGAGAGAGAGAGAGAGAGAGAGAGAGAGGGTGCAAACGGAGGAAAAGATGAGAAAATAAGAGTGAGAAAGATTACGATAGAGGGAGAGTATGAAAGACAATCAGAGAGAGAGAGCGGGAGAGAGAGACAGACAGATACAGAGAGAGACAGCGAGAGAGAGAAAGAGAGAGAAAGAGAGCCAGCAGAGAAGATAATGTCGGCTGACGGCTTTTGTGTGTATGTGTGTGCGTTTGTATATGTGTGGTTGTGTAACCGTTGTCTGTGCTTCTTTCTATGTCTGTGGAGATATGTGTGTGTGTCTGTTGAGTGTGTGTATGCTATTGCGGCTATGTGTATGTTTCTTTGCGTGTCGGTGAGCGATTATGTGTGTGTGGGTGTGTGTGTGTGTGCCGATATTGTCTGTGTCTGTGTGTACGAGCGTCTGAGACGTGTTGGCTGGTTTTTTCTCCGCCATACTCTTTCTCTCACCTTCTCTCTCCCACCCTCTCTCTCTCACCCTCTCTCTCCCACCCTCTCTCTCTCACTTTCTTACTCTCTCCATCTTATGTATCAATGTATCATACACACACGCACTTGCATACGTGTATATATATATATATATATATATATATATATATGCAGAAGTTATATTTAATTTGTTGGGATTCCGACAAACTTAAAAGTTTATAACTGATATAGAGCACTCAACAGTTTACTGGAGTAAATATTCAATATATTAATAAATGGAAACTATATTTATAAAATCATAATTATTTTATTATATATATTTCAAGGGCGACCAAGGCAGTCTTGGTGCGCTTTCATCAGATAAAATACAAAATTTATGTTATAAATAGTGACATAGCCGTGGAAAACAATTTCCAACGAATTTTCAACCGTCAAGGTTGTTTTCAACGAATTTTCAACTGTCAAGTTGTTTTCCACGGCTATGTCACTATTTATAAAACAAATTTTGTATTTTATCTGATGAAAGCGCACCAAGACTGCCTTGGTTACCCTTGAAATATATATAATAAAATAATTATGGTTTTATAAATATAGTTTCCATTTATTAATATATTGTATATATCCCTATGTATGTACATATATAAACCGAAACCGCGACGACCTCCAGGGGTTCACTGATGAGTAGGACAGTCTGGTGTTTCGTCCGTTTTTCTGTTGTCTTCAGCCACCTTTTTTCATCCATTTCACATGATTTTAGCTACACAGGACAGTTTTTCAAAATTATATATATATATATATATATATATATATATATATATATATATATATATAATGTATAAAAATCAATACAATATAATTACCTCATTACCAGAGGTTTCCCGAATGAGGCGAATGCGAAAGAAATTTTGAAATATTGCCTCGTCTGACGAACGAATGAAGACGTTTCTTTCGTATTCGCCTCATTCTGGAAACCTCTGGTAATGAGGTAATTATACTGTATTGATTTTTATACATTAAATTTAGCTCTGATACTTACATAGAGCACTCTTCACTTCTATGACCCTTTCTGTTTCCAACGGAAATTTCAATACACACATATATATATATATATATATATATATATATATATATATATATACATATATATATATATATATATATATATATATATATATATATATATATATATATATATTACCATAGTACACGGCGTGGTTTATAGTAAAATGCATATAATTGTATGTAAAAAGGCTTCAATCCCCGACATCTCTTCAATTCCACCCACTTGTGACGTCCGCCATTGTCCTATTTCATTTAAAATCAATTATAGTAATTTCCCTCATATTTTTTTTAGTTATTATTAAACATATATCCCCTAAATTACGGTGACTTTGTTCTCTCTCTCGCTCTCTCTCTCTCTCTCTCTCTATATATATATATATATATATATATATATATACTTGGGGAGGGTCATATTTGTGTAATAATATTGCCAGAATTAATAACAGAACACACTCACTGTTTGGTTGGTTTTTTCTTTTCACTTCTGTGTCTTTTATATCGGTTAATTTAATTTATTCGGTCCTCAATGTTGTCATTGACTGACCAACGGTCAAAAATACAGATACAATATAGACACAAACACATATATATAGTCTATCAAAGTTCTTTCGTTGCACATCTGCAACATCGTCAGTGGTGCTATTATGTTTCCTCCCGTTGCATTGTATGCCTACGCCATCTTTATTTACTCTGTTTATTTATTTATTTATTTGTTTGTTTGTTTTTTGTCTTCTCTGCAAATGCGTTTGCGTGTGTGTATAGTGTTTTGTTTGATGCGTGTTCGTGTTTGGGTGACTGTGTTGGTTAATGTATTCTATCTTAGTTTACTAGTGTGTGTTTATATGTGTTTGTTGTTATTGTGCTAGTGTATGTATTTATTTATTTATTTATTTATTTATTTATTTATTTATTTATACTTCTTTTAGGTCAGTGTTGTTTGTTTGGGTGTTGTTGTTATTCCATTCATTTTTTCTGTTTAGCCTTGGCCTTCTGTATTCTATTTCGCTGGCCTCTCTGATTTGCCTATCTGCTGGGTCATTTCTATGTTTAGATATTATTCTAACTTCTATGTTGTCTATGTTACCGTTGTGTTGTTGTCTGGCATGTTCGTATAGTACTGAACCGTTTTTTCGTCCTTTTAGTTCCCCACCAGTGTTGGTCTATCCTTTCACCTATGCTACGAGCTGTCTCGCCTATGTATGTTGTTGTCATGTTTCTGCAAGTACCCTCTGTACATCCTATGCTATAGACTACGTTTCTAGTTTTACAGTTTATCCGGGGGTTTACTCTACATATGATGCATTTCCTATTAGTACAGTGGGTTTTTTAAAAGGGTAGGTTTTGCTGATCAGGGATTTTATGGTGGTTCCTGGCTTTTCTACCACCTTAATCTTTAAGTGGGTCTTTCTCAGGGCCTTTCTACACCGGTTAGCTAATTTCCCTCCAGGGGTAGCGTCCACAAACATGACACTCTGGTATCTCTGGTTGTCATACCATGAGGTGGCTTTCCCTATCTTATGTCTACTCCTATCTAAGCGATTCCATGATTTGCTCCTGTATAATGGGCAAATTCCTTTCATGTCCAGTTTTATGAGGGTCTTATACTTCTCCTGGCTCCTTCGTATACTCTGATTCTGTTTCTTTTGTTGTAGCCAGAGAACTGCATGCGGTTGATGAAGTGTTGGATGTCTCTTTCCATTTCTGTTGGGTCGCACACGCGGGACACGTTCTTCATCACTCGTACCAAGTCTGCGATCAGAATATTAAACTTAGCACTACTGGACATTGCTGAGTTTTTGAGTATCATGACCCTCTCCAAGTATAACAATATTTGTTTCGACACACGATTTCATATCAAAAACCTCGCAAAACTAATTCATCGCCGTTATATATATATATATATATATATATATATATATATATATATATATATATATATATATATATATATATATATATATATATATACATATATATAACATAAGAAACGGAGTATCAGTGTTGCGACGAATAAAATATATTAGACATATTACAATCATTTCTCTGGCGACTAGCTCGAGGCACGACCGATGAAATGATCGAACTCTGAAATCGCAAGGTCCTCAGGTACGTCTCGATTCTACGAAGCAGAGTTTCCATTTTGGAAACTCTGCCAAAATGGAAACTCTGCTTCGTAGAATCGAGACGTATCTGAGTCTGAGGACCTTTCGATTTCAGAGTCAGGTTCGATCATTACATCGATCGTGCCTCGAGCTGGTCGCCAGAGAAATGATTGTAATATGTCTAATATATTTTATTCGCCGCAACACTGATACTCCGTTTCTTATGTGATATCATACTCTGCTCTGTAAAAGCATCGAGTGCTCGAACGGCCTACCGCTTACGGACGCTTTAGGCATCCCACACCAATTATATATATATATATATATATATATATATATATATATATATATATATATATATATATATATATATATCGCCCTGTATGTATCTGCTTTTTCTCCGGATCGATAGATAGATAGGTGTTGCTTTTATTGTCTGAATAAAGGTAGACATATAGGGAGGCATGAGCGTTCCTGCTTTATCACTGAGTCTCTTGTCAACACTATGTTATAGAGAGATAGAGAGGAAGATATCAAATTACCATGTCTCTGACAAAGTTAGCACAAAATGCGTCTCACGTGTTTTCTTATAAAGATATATTTCATTTATATATTATAAAATACATATGACATATTATATTATATTATGTGGATTGGCAGTATTGATAGAGGGTCGGACGCCATGCTTTGACGTATAGAGTTACGGTCCTTGCCATTGTGAGTTCAAATCCCGCCGAGGTTAACTTTGCCTTTCATCCTTACAGGGTCGATAAAATAATGTACCAGTAATGCACTGGGTAATTGCTGGCCTTGTGCCAAACGTAGAAACAATTATATTATATTATATTATATTATAGGTGTGTATATATTCTTCGACCAATGTGTATTTTTCAAAAGAAAGGTGTCAATGCATGTATACGTAAAATGAATTTCTTATAATTACTTAATATTTAGACGCACGGTGTTAGGGGTTCAATCCTGAGCAAGTGTAACCTAATGGAGCCCAATATTGTGGGAATGGAATTTGCCGAAGGGAAACTGCAGAAGCCCGCGTTAAACATATAAATATAGATGTGCGTGTCTGTGTGTATGTGTCTATAAATTTGTGTCGGTGTTTGTGATTAAGCACTGTATCCTAGAAGCTGAAGAAAAGCGAGGTCGATAAAATAAGTACCAGTCTTTAAAAATATGGATTTGGGTTGATATGATCAGTTAAATCAATGTGGTGCCCCAGCGTGGCAGCTGTCTAATAACTGGAAGAAGTGTAAAAGAATAAATGAATACACATACACACACGCACACACACGCACACACACGCACGCACGCACACGCACACACACACACACACACACAGCATGTGAAGGCGCATGGCTTAGTGGTTAGAGCATTGGGCTTGCAATCGAAAGGTTGTGAGTTCAATCCTCGGACCGGGTGATGTGTTGTTTCCTTGAGCAAGACACTTTATTTCACGTTGCTCCAGTTTACTCAGCTGTAGAAATGAGATGATAGGGTTGGGGTCTCTATCATTATATTACCCAAGACACCTCCAACGAGATATACCTTGGAGGAGGCCAGCTAAACCTGCATAGGTGTGAGCTGTCACACACACACACACACACATATATGTGTGTGTGTGTGTGTGTGTACACTGGAATGGACGGTACCAACTTTAATGTACTGAAACCGTACTGATATCCAGGACTTGACTCAGGAGATGGGACTGTCGGTCTCCCCGTTGATTCTTTTCAATTGTCTTTAACCTATACGCCCCCAACATTGAATTTATATATATATATATATATATATATATATATATATATATATATATATATATATATATATATATATATATATATATATATATGTGTGTGTGTGTATTAAATAAGAGGAGGCTGGACTGGTGTAATTCCTTGAAAGGTTTATTATACTATGATCATTTCAATGACCGGGTTCAGTATGAATCCGGTGACATCATCAGGTATTCGAAATATAACAAAGGAATATACTAGACAAAATACATGGGGCTGAACATCAGGGACATGAGGGCGACCGAACATTTAGCACCTTCTACCCCGTCGGCCGCCCGTCGCCCTCATGTCTCTGATTTTCAGACCCATGGATTTTGTCTAGTATATTCCTTTGTTATATTTCGAATACCTGATGATGTCACCGGATTCATACTGAACCCAGTCATTGAAATGATCATAGTATAATAAACCTTTCAAGGATTTACACCAGTCCAGCCTCCTGTTATTTTATAATATATATATAGAGATATAGATATAGATATATATATATACATACACACACACACGCGCGCATATATATACATATAAATGTGTGTGTGTGTGTGTGTGTGTGTGTGTGTGTGTGTGTGTGTGTGCGCGCGAGTAACTCCGTACTCGCACCACCAACTACACAAACGAAGACGGGCGAGTTTGACCATACGGAATGACCAGTTCTATCCAGTGGTGAACCAACATATCTAAATATATATATATATATATATATATATATATATATATATATATATATATATATGTATATATATATATATATATATATATATATATATATATATATATATATATATATATATATATATATATATATATATATATATATATATAAATATATATATATATATATATATATATATATATATATATATATATATAAATGAGAGGTATAGAGATTGTTTTAGCAAGAAGCTAACGGCATTCTATAACATATATGCGACTATAACGTCAAGATGGGAAAAGTAGTTAACGAAAGATTTAGGAAAAATAACTCAAACTCATCTCAAAAGAGAATCAGGATATAAATTCATCCACAGAATTTAGTGAAATCCGGGGAAAATCTATAGACCTTTAACTCATGATAAAATAAAGTTTGAAACACTTATCCTTCAATTTGGAATAACATCAAATGCTCTGTATAGTCTTAAAAGACTATTTCATGAAAACTTTCAGTGGAGATGGTCACGGTTGGATTTCATTCATCAGCAGAGCTCAACAGAAAACCAGGGTTCTCACAGTAATATAATCCGAAAAAGGGAATTCTAAAACTGGCTAGTTCGCCTTCATGTGTAATTATGAAAAAGCACATGAGGAAAAAAACGGGGCTAGTGACGTCAGGATGGAAGTGAATGTTTATTTACAAGAAATAGCAGTCAAATACATTCTGAAAAAAAAAACTCTACAAAAGGAGTTCAGCAAAATAGCAATAATTATCACAGTTTTTATGAAAAAAACCGGGATTAGTCACATAGTTTAAGCACTCTAGGAAAAGAATCCGAGTATAAATATAAATGAGAGGTATAGAGATTGTTTTAGCAAGAAGCTAACGGCATTCTATAACATATATGCGACTATAACGTCAAGATGGGAAAAGTAGTTAACGAAAGATTTAGGAAAAATAACTCAAACTCATCTCAAAAGAGAATCAGGATATAAATTCATCCACAGAATTTAGTGAAATCCGGGGAAAATCTATAGACCTTTAACTCATGATAAAATAAAGTTTGAAACACTTATCCTTCAATTTGGAATAACATCAAATGCTCTGTATAGTCTTAAAAGACTATTTCATGAAAACAACTTTCAGTGGAGATGGTCACGGTTGGATTTCATTCATCAGCAGAGCTCAACAGAAAACCAGGGCTCTCACAGTAATATAATCCGAAAAGGGGAATTCTAAAACTGGCTAGTTCGCCTTCATGTGTAATTATGAAAAAGCACACATATATATATATATATATATATATATATATATATATATATATATATATATATATATATATATATATATATATATATATATATATATATATATATATATATATATATATATATATATATATATATATATATATATTAAGATAAGCAGAACAAGTAAAATTCAATCAATTTTTCAAAATACATTAAAAAATATAATATAAATATTTACCTCTTCTAGTGGCCCTTACTGATCAGTTTCGCTTTGTAAAACCTCATAAATCCGATGGATATATATATATATATATATATATATATATATATATATATATATATATATATATATATATATATATAGTTATACTTTTGGAGGGTGATGTTGCCAATAAGAAACACACGCACCAGTTGCTTTCACTTCAATTTATTATAACAATATCGGTTTCAACACACGTTTTCAGATAAAGAATCTTGCTAAACAAATTGAGAAACGAAATATATATATATATATATAAATATATATATATATATATATATATATATATATATATATATATATATATATATATATATATATATATATATATGTGTGTATATATATATATATATATATATGTGTGTATATATATATATATATATATATATATATATATATATATATATATATATATATATATATGTGTGTATATATATATATGCAATATAGTTAACACTCCAAACGTTTAATTGGGAATATACTCCGGTATTTCCTAATGTTTGTTGAGTGAGTTGGAAATTGGTCGGAGTATCGCTAATAGCTTTCTCCGTTTATGTAGTTATGTATATATACATATATTTATATATATATAATTGTTTCTACTTTTGGCACCAGGCCAGCAATTATCCCACTGCATTACTGGTACTTTATTTTATCGACCCCGTAAAGATGAAAGGCAAATACTCCAAAATGGCTGACTGAATACACACGTGTTTTTTCTCAAAATATGTTTTTTCCATTCCTTAGTCTTCTCACTCTCTCTATCTCTATTGAAACTGCCATTTTGCCTTCTATCTTTTTATGAAAGACTAGTGTCGTCCAGAACGTAAAGACCGTATCAAGCGATAAACCATAATTCTTCATTGTACTGTGTTGTTTCTTTTATTATATATATATATATATATATATATATATATATATATATATAGGATAAAGTATGACCCCGACGGCAGAGCTCAAGCCGTTTCGACGCTAAGTCCAGAAATAGCCGTCGAAATGGCTTGAGCTCTGCCTTCGGGGTCATATTTTTTCCTATTTCCCACTCTACTACCCTAAGTATTGAGTACTCTCGTGCGTTATGGTCCATCTGGTTCCTTGCCACAATTACTTTGTTTTATATATATATATATATATATATATATATATATATATATATATATATATATATATATATATATATATATTTATATATGTTTATATATATATATATATATATATACATACATATATATATATATATAAATGTATATACAAATATATATATATATATAAGTTCGAAGTGAGATATATATATTTAATTATTTTTATATATATTTATGTATTTGTTTGAATCACTGGATGTTCAGATTACTGACATATAAAACATTTTAAAATTCATTTTTCAGTGCAGACAATATTAATTTTATTTTTTATTTTCACATGATATTTCAACATAAATGTCTTCACAAATGGGTTTTTTTTCCAGGCACGTCACTCGCTTTCTCTCTCTTTATCCCCCCCCCCTCTCTCTCTCTCTCTCTCCAGCTATCTATCTATCTCTCTCTAAATATATATATATATATATATATATCAATATAAATATATATATATATATATAAATATAAATATATATATATGTATATATATATATATATATATATATATATATATATATATATATATATATATATATATATATATATATATACATATATATATATTTATATTTATATATATATATTTATATAAATCTCTATACATCTAAACACCTTCCTCTTCTCACCCGTTCTCTCTTCCTATATATATATATATATATATATCACCACACTTCCCTTTCTCTTTCAATGTTTATGTGTCTTATCGAGAATATCGGATAATATCACGATGTATAATTCTATATTTGTATATTTAACTCACGTATGTATGCATCCCACGTATCTACGTACTTACACCCCGCACAAGCACACTAACGTACACACATATAAACTCATACAAACAAACGTATTCTCTGCACACACTAATACACATACATTCATTTATATATAGACAGATATATAGATATAGATAAATAGATAACACACACACATACACACATATATATATAATGAAAGATGAGGCAATAGGCTGGAAACTTATATTATTTTATTAAATGCGTCATTGCTGTTATACGCATTTCGTTGATATCAATTATATAATAGAAGTGGGTGCATATATCAGCCTGGCGCGGAAGGAACAACAGCAAAATACTCGCCCAAGATATATAGGAGTATACAAATTACATAATAGCTGTCTGATGAAGTCGTACCTATTACATGACTGCGTATCTATTTCATGAACGATTTCATCAATTTCCATTGTTATGCGAATGGCAGCAATTACATAATTAATAAAATGCGGTAAGTTTCCAGCATACTGTATTGTTCTTTATTATTATACAAACACCTCGTCGTACATAAACCTGTGTGATTATATCGCAGTCTTGAATGTAGACTACGTCGAGTGCTAAATACTGTGTATACACATATTACTTTATCAATACGTCCAATAAATTCGTTGCTTCCTTTTTCTCTGTGCTTCCCCTTTATTCTAAAGTAGGATTTTATATTTTTTTATCACTGTGTTTGACTCGTGTTGTCTGGAAGTACGAATTAATATATATATATATATATATATATATATATATATATATATATATATACGATATTAACAAATGGAAACTTCATTATATATATTTCAAAGACACCAAGTTAAATTATGGTGTGCTTTCATCAGATAAAATATAATATAGAGCAGTTTTATAAATAAATATTGACATACCCTTAAAGCTTCCAACTGTAATGGTTGCATTCTTTAAGGGTATGTCAATATTTATTCATAAAACTGCTCTATATTATATTTTATCTAATGAAAGCACGCCATAATTTAACTTGGTGTCCTTGAAATATGTATAATGAAATAAATAAGGTTTTATAAATATAGTTTCCATTTGTTAATATCGTACTTTTACTCCAATTATTTGTTGAGTGCTTTATATCAGTTATAAAAATATTTGCTTGTTGTATCCCAACAATTTAAATGAAATTCTACATATATATATATATTAATTCAAAATATTAACAAAATAGATATTCTTGTGATCAAGTATATTTTATTATACATATTTCAGAGGTACTGAGTTAACTTCAACAGTACGTCCTCATCAGATAAAATAAGATGATGCATGACATACCCTGACATAGTAGATGGTTAAATTCCGTCATGGTTAAGATTCAGTCATATATATATATATATATATATATATATATATATATATATATATATATTCCAATTATGCCAAACCCATAACTTCCAAATCTCTGATCCACCGAAACTCAGCTGTTTCGGACCATACCAAAATCAACATACTGATTGCGGATTTGGTACGGGTGATGAGAAACGTGTCCCGCATGTCCCAAAGAACTAGAGAGAGACATACAACACTTTATCCACCGTATGCAGTTCTCTGGATACAATCAGAAAGATAAAATCAGAGTATATAGAGGAGCCAGAACCAAATGGGAAAAAATGGTAAATAATGACACAAATGGGACCTGCTCCTTGTATAGGAGCAAATTTTGGAATAGAATAGAAAGAACTAGGAATAAGGTTAATAGAATAAACTCATGGTATGGTAGCAATAAATACCAGAGTGTAATGTTCATCAATACAACCCCTAGAGGTGAATTAGCTTACAAATTTAGAAGGGCCCTAGATAAACATAAACTCAATATTAAGATAGTAGAAAGACCAGGTACCTCCATAAAAACACTTATTAGCAATACATACCCTTTTCAAAGACCTCCCTGTATAGATAAGAAATGTATAATCTGTAAACTAAGCCCCCATATTAACTGTAAAACTAGAAATGTAGTATATAGCATAAGATGTGCTGAAGGACAATGTAGAGATAAGAATATAGTGTACATAGGTGAGACAGCTCGTAGTATAGGAGAACGGATAAATGAACACTGGCGAGAGCTTCAAGATAGTAAAGAATCATCTGTACTCCACCAAGATGCTAAAATAGAACATAAGGGTAAATTAGACAACATAGAAATAAAAATAGAATCTACAGACAGAAAAGACGCAATGTTTATACAAATCACAGAGGCAATAAACATAAATGAACTCCAACCAAAATTAAATAGAAAACATGAATGGAATAGCAACATCACAACTTACAATTAAGGACAAAATGAAAATACACACACACATAGAACAAACAACCAACCAGTAACATGTAAATAAACAGATAAATAAACAAATATAAACACACACAGACACCCGGATGTAACACATGCGCAAACTAAGCACACAACACAAATACAAACAAGATGGCGTAGGACAGAACAAAGGAGAAGCACAAAAACAAAGAAAAGAATCCCCAGTCACTGAAGAGGTCACAGAGTGTGTGACGAAAGAACTTTGACAATATATGAACAATCGTCTGGTTGTGGAACCAACCAACTAACCGGAAATTTATAAATTCCTAAATTTATAAATTTAATTTATAATAAATTGAAGTGAAAGCAACTGGTGCGTGTGTTTCTTATTGGCAACATGACCCTCCCAAAGCATAAAAATATCGGTTTCAACACACGTTTTCAGATAAAGAATCTTGCTAAACAAATTCAGAAACGAAATATATATATATATGTGTGTGTGTGTGTGTGTGTGTGTGTGTGTGTGTGTGTGTGTGTGTGTGTGTGTGTGTGTGTGTGTGTGTGTGTGTGTGTGTGTGTGTGTGTGTGTGTGTGTTTATATATATATCAGATTGTGAAAGATCTCACAAAGCAGAGACACTGAAGAGGCAGCAACATCCAAGAGATGCAAGAAAAGTGCTACACGGAAGAAAACATCATCAGCGGGAGATATACAAGATACTGCTCAGAATTGTACAGCCGTTAGATGCATGGAGACCCCAGCGT
>OZ024745.1:23853101-23855601 GCA_964016885.1 Eledone cirrhosa | reverse complement strand
CACTTGTGACATGGTCGGGTCGTTGGCGAATAAACTGGCAACCCCACCAAGGTTTCTTGGTGAGGAGGGTGACTTTGGACATCCTGCAGGACTAAAAACATACATACATACATACATACATACATACATACATACATACATACATACATACATACATACATACATACATACATACACACATACATACATACACTCAGGAGGCTACCTTTTGACCTCTGCAAATGTTTGGAGCACTGAATAGATACGAAGTCTTTTATATAAGACACACTAAGCGACAGGGTGAGTAATACGCTTTAGTTAGAGGGCGCCACCTTCACAATTAATGCTATTGCTCTAGTACAACAATTACTACAACAACTACAACAACTACTACTATTACTACAACAACTACAACTACTATTACTACAACAACAACCACAGCAATAACTACTACTATTACTACAACAACTACAACAACTACTATTACTACAACAACTACAACAACTACTATTACTACAACAACAACCACAGCAATAACTACTACTATTACTACAACAACTACAACAACTACTATTACTACAACAACTACAACAACTACTATTACTACAACAACTACAACAACTACTACTATTACTACAACAACTACAACAACTACTACTATTACTACAACAACTACAACAACTACTATTACTACAACAACTACAACAACTACTATTACTACAACAACTACAACAACTACTATTACTACAACAACTACAACAACTACTATTACTACAACAACTACAACAACTACTACTATTACTACAACAACTACAACAACTACTATTACTACAACAACTACAACTACTACTATTACTACAACAACTACTATTACTACAACTACAACCACGAGAACAAACCTACAACACCAAGAGCTACAACAACTACAATAACAACAACAACAACGGCAACAACAACCACCACCACAAAAACAACTACAAATACTACAACAACAAGAGCAACATTAATGTTATTCAAACTTTAATTGTAAATATTTTTATTGAAGTATGTTCCTCCATGCATACCATGGAGGTATGTTCCTCCATGGTATGCATGGAGGTATGTTCCTCCATGGTATGCATGGAGGTATGTTCCTCCATGGTATCATGGAGGTATGTTCCTCCATGGATATCATGGAGGGGTGTTCCTCCATGATATCATGGAGGTATGTTCCTCCATGATATCATGGAGGTACGTTCCTCCATGGATATTATGGAGGTACGTTCCTCCATGGATATTATGGAGGTACGTTCCTCCATAGATATTATGGAGGGGTGTTCCTCCATGATATCATGGAGGTACGTTCCTCCATGGATATTATTGAGGTATGTTCCTCCATAGATATTATGGAGGGGTGTTCCTCCATGATATCATGGAGGTACGTTCCTCCATGGATATTATGGAGGTATGTTCCTCCATAGATTATGGAGGTACGTTCCTCCATGGATATCATGGAGGTACGTTCCTCCATGGATATTATGGAGGTACGTTCCTCCATGGATATTATGGAGGTACGTTCCTCCATAGATATTATGGAGGGGTGTTCCTCCATGATATCATGGAGGTACGTTCCTCCATGGATATTATGGAGGTATGTTCCTCCATAGATTATGGAGGTACGTTCCTCCATGGATATCATGGAGGTACGTTCCTCCATAGATATTATGGAGGTATGTTCCTCCATGATATCATGGAGGTGTGTTCCTCCATAGATTATGGAGGTATGTTCCTCCATGGATATTATTGAGGTATGTTCCTCCATAGATATTATGGAGGTATGTTCCTCCATAGATATTATGGAGGTATGTTCCTCCATAATATCATGGAGGCATGTTCCTCCATAGATTATGGAGGTATGTTCCTCCATGGATATTATTGAGGTATGTTCCTCCATAGATATTATGGAGGTATGTTCCTCCATAATATCATGGAGGCATGTTCCTCCATAGATTATGGAGGTATGTTCCTCCATGGATATAATGGAGGTATATTCCTCCATGGATATCATGGAGGTGTGTTCCACCATAGATTAATAAGTAACACTATAGAGATACTGGATACAATAACTAAAATAAAACATAATGTTATAACAAATGGCAGACAGACGCTCGTAGAGTTAAATAACGACTTTAATGGAATAACAATTTATTGAAACAAGATATAATAATGGTTTCTTATATAGGCACAAGGCCAGCAATTTTGGGGGAGGGGAAAGTCGATTAAATCGACCCCAGTGCGTGACTGGTACTTTTATTTTATCGACCCCGTAAGGATGAAAGTTAAAGTTAACCTCGGTGGGATTTGAACTCAGAACGTAAAGGGCCATAACTCCATGCTTCAAAGCCGATACTGCCAATCCAGCGCCCACAATGACAATAATGAAAACGTCACTACCTTATCAAAGAAATATCTAGAAACCAAGTAACCGCCTCATTGAATGCATAAAATACAAGTTTTAGATGCAGAAATAAACTGTCTGAAT
>OZ024745.1:23845601-23848101 GCA_964016885.1 Eledone cirrhosa | reverse complement strand
TATACCTCTTGGTAATACTCCCACGATTTCTTGAAGACTTGCCACGAGGTGAATATTTGGTGTTCAACAGCTAGCGAGCCTGGCTGGTCTCACTTGGAGATCCAGCTGGATCAATTGGAGATGGTTACTTCTGACAGGATCCGCTAGAAGGAATGTTTGACGACACTGCCCCCACGGACATCTCAAGAGGAAGAAGAAGAGAACAAACTCATCACATCCTTTCTCTTGTTTATACAAATAGTTTCTCAAATGAGGTTCATTATTGTAAAATCATTGGAAGCTACTGAAAACATGAAGCTAACCTGACATGATCTTGACCTGTATGAGACTGATCTTGACCTGTATGAGACTGTTTTCTTGCTAATTACAATTGATTTTGTTTACTTTAACGTCATATCCATATCATCTGACATTCCTTGTTCTACACTCATTTTAAATCTAGATTGGTGAACTTACATGAAAAACGAAATTTTTGTTACTGAAATAATATAATCCTAGATATGCAGAACGGTTTCTCCAAGTCAAAGATGAAATAGATTTACTTTTTCTTCTCTTGTACTCTACTTGTTCAAATACCTCTAAAATACACCTAATGATTCTGGTGTTCCTATTCCAGAAAAAGACCTCTCACTGTAGAGTTTTATGGAGTTTTATGGAACCCCTAAACAACTAGGGCCGTTTAAAAACATTGAAATCTTCATTTTCTTCAACAAACATGGTAACGCTTTATAATCTACAGAAGGTGAAAAATATACCAACAATCTAAGCCAAGGATATATAAATACTGTTTATTAAAAACAGGAAACAAGACTGGAACTTGATAGCACTTTCCATGTTATCAAATTTAAGTTCTAATAGACTTAACATAAGAGAGTAGGCTGAAAGTTCCATAGGCTGACGGTGTGATGCTAGAGCTGTGAAATCTTGCATGCATTAATTTCGATTCTTCATATTAATAACTGCATTGTTTCTTTCCAGGGACTATTGCAAAAATAAACCCCATTTGGTCATTCCATGAGAGTATTTTGGTCAGCCTATGAAATTTTTAGCCTATGAAATTTTCAGCCTATGAACCTTTCAGCCGACCATCTTATTAACAAAGGCGACTACCGTAATGTTACATCACTTTACTCACCTCAGTTCAACAAACTCCCACTCCAATCCAAGATCAGTGACTCAGATCTATTTAAAACTAGCTGACATACCCGGTAATACCCGGGAGCGGGGGCATTCCCAGTTTCGCTGCAGGTGGTGAGAAAATAAATGTTACAGCAATCAGAGAATATTAAGTGGATTTATGGAGAATATTTTAAGCCCACAACAGCTAAAGTCAAATTTCACTCATCAGTTAATCAAAAATCAGCTTACGCGTTGCTCGAGTAATGTGGATAATCTTAGCAAAAAGCCATCCTTAGCACATAAAGTATCTGTGTTTCAAGTTTGAAAGAAATCGGTTGAGAGCTTTAAAAGTTATGGCAGAAAATGACATTCATATGAGCATTTGCATACAAATTTCTTATTCATTTTAAAAAAGTCGATGCAGACTGGAAATTATCGATATTTTTAAAACTTCGAAGTACGTAAGAAATCAAATGGGCATGAGCCTCACATACGTGTCAAGTTTCATCAAGATCGGTTTGGTAGTTTTTGAGTTTTAGGTTCACAAACAAATCCACAAACAAACACACACACAAACAGACAGAAATTGCCATTTATGTATATAGATATACCCTAACATAACTCTTTGAACATTTTCTAACAAAACGCCCGAGGGTGGTTATAATTCTCAGCAGAAACGGACAGGAGGAGAAGCCGATCAAATCGATCCAATACTTAACTGGTCGTTTATTTTGTTGACCCTGGAAGGGTGATAGGGAGACGTGAGCAAGATTTGAACCCGAGGGTCGATTAAGTGTCGTTATGTAACGTTATGCTGAGAGGAAATGGTGAGGTGATAAACCCTTCAGTATTTCCGTTATTAGAAGCTACACTTATTTACATTAGCTAGGAGATTTCTTCGATATATTATATTTACTGGTATTAGAATTACGTATATATTTTGATTTTCTTCTAGGTACTAGAAGTTATATTGTCTGCGAGATAATGTGTTGTTAAATTGGCAAATTCTTACAATTACATCTGTCATGCGGTGGAAATGAAATCATTATTTGCTTTGTTTTCAATGAATTTGACCTCCGGTCGGAACGAACGATAAGATGAGAGGTGTAAGCAGTCATAGTTATCACCAAGAATCTATGAAGAAGAAATTGTTCTGTTGATGGTAATAAATGTTAAGAATTATATGCGGCAGAAATTAAAAGTAGCAGGCATGATAACACATAAGACCCCCTCCCCACTAAAATGGTTCAAAATGAACATGGGTCTTATATGCAAAGTTTAGGTATCTGGTAGGTTAATGATTTTTCTAAATATTTTCTGTTGAAATGGAAAGGGGTTCCTATATGACGGAGAGTACTATATGCCATCAAATACGGTAGTT
>OZ024745.1:23820601-23838101 GCA_964016885.1 Eledone cirrhosa | reverse complement strand
GATATTCGAGGAACATGCGCCTTATTACAACCAAGCCCTCAATGTGACTTCAAGACCCGGCTATACCAACACAGATATACCTTCCGAAACCCGGCCCGGCGTCACGCCACTACACTTTCGGGCCACATCTGGGACCTCAAGGATAACAATATTACCTATGATCTCACTTGGAGGTTACTGTCCAGAGCCAACTCTTACACGGGAGGACGCCGTCCGTGCAATTTATGCTCGGAGGAAACTTTACAAATGCTGTTTTCGACGGACCAATTCCTAAACAAGAAAGATGAACTGGTAATTGCATGCAAACACAGATTGCGTAGGACTTACCTCGTCCTCAAACCCCATAATGACCCGGGGGGATGGGGAGTAGACAAGGGCTATAACGCCCCACTTGCCGACTTTGTAATGGGTAACCCCTGCTTGCAAAGGTAGACGTAAGATCTTCTTTTATATCTTTTTATCGCTTCCTCCATATTTCCTTCTTCCCCCATCCCTCCCTAGTCCTCTCACCCCAGTCCTCTTTCTTTGTCGTCGTCCTTTTCACCTTCTCGCCCACCCGAGGCAGCCCCTCGGTCCTTTGTAGCCTCAGTACCCCCACCCCTTCCCCTATTCTATGATAGAATTGGCCGACTCCGCTTTTTATACCAGATGTGATAGACCCCGGTTACTTACCTTCTTATCCGATGGCTGCCCCTTTTCCGTGCTTTCTACATTTCTTAGTGGTATCTTTGCTTTAATTTCTCGTATATCAGTATTTTTTTGGGGGGGGGGGGGGGGGATTCTGAATTCATTTTCCGTATCAAATTCTTCATATACTTCGTACGAGCATTTATGTAGTTTGCACTAGAATCTTTGTATCGTAGCGGCACCCTTAGAGATAGTATTAGTATTCTTTTTCGGGATTCTGAATTATTATTTCGTATTAGTTTATTTTTTGCACTGGGTGGTTGCTGGCCTGGTGCCTGGGGTTGAAACCTTTATTTCGTATTAGTCTCGGGAATCTGAATTATTATTTCGTGGTAGTTTCTTTAGTATTTTGGCCCCCCACTTGTTGACCCGTCACCGTAAGATATACTCGGCTGATTACTAATACCTCTTAAAAGGTCTCATTATAATTCCGTCCCACCTAGTAAACCTTTCTTTAGTCTAGCAGTACCAGTGAGAGACTTGATAGCTGTCCTTAGGTTATAATAACCAGAAATTGTTTTTTTTATATTTAATTGTTTTTTTAACATTCTCGGTATTTTTCTATATATTTACCCCATATTGTTTTACTTATTGTTTCGACTTCCTCCCCCTCCCTAGTTTACTTCCTTGACCTTCTGCCCTGCTGTAGTTGGCACTATCAACGCACGACTGGGTTTCCTCCACCCCCTCTCCCTCTTTCTTCTACTGGCAGATTCAGCTACCCCTTCCTTCCACAAATTGCCATGATAGAATTGTGTCTCAACAACAAACTTTTGACCAATCCTTGTGACAATCACTTTTACCATATATGGAATTACCCCCTGAGAAGCTCGGCTATTCATATACCCGGATAAAAATGTTCATTTAGTCCAGAATTAGCCGTCGAAACGGCTTGAGCTCAGCCGTCGGGGTCCTACTCGTTCCCATATATATATATATATATATATATATATATATATATATATATATATATATATATATACATATATATATATACATATATATAAGGGGCGGGGGAACTGGGGGAGTCAGGTGTACCCCCCCCCCCCCCAATAATTATATTTTTCTCCCCAAACTATCAAAACATCTGTTTGTATATGCAATACAATTTATGCACATGTAGATATAGGGAAGGGGAGAGTTTCGTGTTAATAGATATAGAGAGGGGTATTGGAAGAGAGTTCCTTGTAGTAGATATACAGAGGAGGAGAGTTTCGTTTTAATTGATAGAGAGAGAGGGATTGTGAGAGTGTTCCGTGTAGTAGATATAGAGAGGGGGGAGTTTGGTGCTAATTGATAGAGAGAGAGGGATTGGGAGAGAATGTTGTATGGTTGACGTAGAGAGGTGGAGGGTTTGGGTTAATTGATATAGAGGGGGGGGGGTGAGAGACTGTTGTATCGTTGATAAAGAGAGAAGGAGAGTTTGGTGGTAATGAATAGAGTGAGATAATTGATATAGATAGGTATTAATAGATATAGAGAGGGGGAGAGTTTGGCAGTGATAGATAGAGGAGAGGGAATGAGAGAGAAGGTTGTATGATAGATATAGAGAGGGGAATAGTGTGGTGGTAATTGCACCACCAGCACCACCACTACCATCACCAGAAATACCACCATTACCATCACCACCAATACTACCACCCCAACCACCACAGCCTTCACCAGCACACACACCACCACTACCACACCACTACCACCACCACACCACCAGCACCACCACTGCCTTCGCCAACAATGCCACCATTCCTATCATCAACAATAAAACCAATACTACCACCACCACAACCACCACAACTGGCACCACATCAACACACCACCAACAACAACACCATCACACCACCAGACCACCATCAGCAGCACCACCACCACAACCACCACCACCAACACTATGACATCACCACCATCATCACACCAACACCACCATCACCAAGAATAAAACCAATACTACCACCACCACAACTACCACTACCAGCATCACACCGTCACACCACCACCACCAACACACCACCACACCATAACACCACCCCCACCACCACCACACCACAACCACCACAAACTCCACAAATACTACAAACACCACACCACCACACCAACACAACCACCACACCACCACACCACCACAACCACCACACCACCACACCACCACAACCACCACACCACACCACCACAACCACTACACCACACCACCACACCACCACACCACCACATCCACCACACCACAAACACCACAACACCACAAACACCACACCACCACCACCACCACCACCACCACCACCACAATTACCACAATCACCACAAGCACCACAACCACCACAATCACCACCACACCAACACCACCAGAATCACCACACCTCCACACCACAACCACCACTACCACCACAACTATCACCACCACCACCACTACCACCACCACCACCACCACTATCACCACTACCACCACCACCACTACCACCACTACCACCACAACCATCACCACCACAACCACCACTACCACCACAACCATCACCACCACCACCACAACCACCACTACCACCACAACCATCACCACTACCACCACCACCACCACCACCACCACTACCACCACCCCTCGTCACCAACACTACTTAACAAGTAGAACGGAGCCGGACCGTATTGACACAAGTAAGGTGTTTGTTTACACAGACAGCACCACACCACCACACCCACTGCTATTGTTACTACTACTATTGTTACTACTACTACTACTACTACTACTACTACTACTACTACTACTACTACTACTACTATTACTGGTGCTGGTGGCGGCGGTGCTACTACTACTACTACTACTACTACTACGACTACTACAACCAACTTCATTGAAATCACGTACACACATACACATGTATAGATAGTAGTATATTATATTTACACACACATGTGTGTAAATATATATATATATATATATATATACTAGACCTGAAAAATGCGCAAGCTCAAAAGAGCCACAAAATGTTATAATAAACCTTCAAAAGTGTGGGACTAGAGTTGTTGCTCAAAAATATTGTAATCATTATCTATCGTACACTCTGTGGCATCCTTTTATAAAAAAGAGACTCATAACGAACTCAAGACGACACGATAATTATTTAAGCTAATGTTCAATATCTCATATTAGATATTTAGTAATGATTAATACGAATGCACTTAAACCGAATTCTCTATTATAAATTCACTTAAATAATTATCGTGTCGTCTTGAGTTCGTTATGAGGCTCTTTTTTTATAAAAGGATGCCACAGAGTGTACGATAGATAATGATTACAATATTTTTGAGCAATAACTCTAGTCCCACACTTTTGAAGGTTTATTATAACATTCTGTGGCTCTTTTGAGCTTGCGCATTTTTCAGGTCTAGTTTAATATTTGTTTTAAGGCAACGCTTGTAATAACTCTAGTTAAACATGATATATATTAATAATAAATTATCGTTGTAATGTAATTAGATTATATAATTGTTATTTTATAAATGAGCTTATAAATATTATTGTAAGATGTATAAAAATATCTTCAGTCTTTTAAAATAAACACCTACAAAAAACAATCAATATTAAATAAATATATTTTACATAATAATTGTTATAGTTGAATTAATAAAAATTAAATATTACATACTTAATAATAAAAAAATACTCTAACATAAAACGAACAATAATATGAACAAATATACAAATAAATATGATACAACCAATATTATAAGCACGTTATAACGAACTGAAAAAAAAATTCATATAAATTAAAAAAATCATATATAAATTAACAATATAACTTACCAAAACGAGAAAAATATTTTGATGATAAACGACGAAATACAGGAGGAAGATTCGAAAACGAAACGATAAATAAACGTGCAAACAAAGTTGCGGATGCTTTTGAGCAACAATTACGCTCATTGGTTGATTAGCCAATAAGACGATACATTACAAAAGATGTGTGGCAGGGATCACCAACGGCCAGTGAAACCCCTTGAATTTTTTATTCACAAGCTACGCATATATGTCAGACATGCAGACTTAAAACATTCTGTTGTTAGTCACTGCATGTCTAACAGATAAGCAAAGAGACATTTAATTTGTTGGTTATTCAACAAATTTATTTATAACAGATTCGAAGCATTCTACAAGTTTTCTGGAGTATAATATCAATGATATTAATAAATGGAAACTATATTTATAAAACCATATTTATTTTATTATATATATTTCAAGGGTACCAACATTTTGGTACACTCTCATCAGATAAAATACAAAATTTGTTTTATAAATGGTGACATTCCCAAGAAACCAGACCTTATCGGTTCAGGTTCAGTTTGGATAGTGAAAGAAAAATTTCAAATCTTGAGGATGAATATTTAAATGAGGTTGAAACGTAATTAAAAAGATCGTAATATTTAGACGCTAGGTAAATTTAAATAATTATTAGGATAATTTATAAAGGGAAGAAGAAAAAGAGAGGTTAATATTAATATTAGGATGTAGGAAAATTTAAGGAATGATTATAAGAATGAATTATAGTTAGAAATACACTATTATTATTAAGATAAAATTGTATGGATCATATCAGTGATGGTGTCAAGAGAGTGATATAATTATATTTAATTATTTAATTATATAATCATATATTTTAGTAGTATCTATAAAATAATATGAGAGTTAAAAATGTGTTGAAGTGGTAGAATACCAAATTAAATTTTTTTTAAATTGAGATATACAACTAATTATTGGATCTATTCAAATCATGAGTTATAATATTATATAGATAATATTTATAAATATATTTTAAGGTTGTAAGTATATTTTAGTTTATTATAATACAACGGGTTATTTATATAAGTATTTATATAAATATTTTGGTGAGTATATATGTTGTTATTTTCACTAGATAGATAATTTAAATATTTTTCTATATGTTAAGGGTTACGAAGAATTTTGTGTTTACATTTTCAATATATAGTTAAGAAAAGGACGTAGTTATAAATTTTATTTGAGAAAATTATTTTGTACATTCAGATAGTTCAATCGAGATTGGAAACATTCACAAAAAATTTATTAAGTCAACGAAAATAAATAGTTATGTAAAGTTTAGTTGTTACGTAGAAGGGATGTTTAAGCGTGTTACATTATAAAGGAAAAGATAACTCCAATGTTTCTTAGTTAAAATAATTATATAACATTTGTCATTTAATTCTAGAATTTACTTTTTTAAAAATATACAATTAAGATATATGCGGAATATAAGTAAAAAAATTTAATATATTATTTTGTATATGATTATAAGGTATTTTATATTAGATGTTTTCAAAGATGAGAATTATTTTATATATATATTTAGATAGTATTGTCTACATCAATGCATGTGTTAAAGTCTATATAATGAATTACGAAGAAAGAATATTATTACAGACATCATAAGTATATTTAGAAACATTATCAAAATTATCACAAAAAAGATATATTTCAAAATATCATTGAAAACCATTAAAAAGAATATCATTTGAAAAAGAATATCATTTGAAAAATATTAGATAAAAAGAAAAATATCATTTAAAAATCACCACAAAATCTCGACAAAACCTAGTGAAGACATAAAATGTAAACAAGTGAAATATATTCTATAGATTAAAGATACTTCTGAAAGTATTGAAAATGAAATAATCTCCATAATACAGAACGTTAAATTTTAAAAGAACGAATTTATAGGCCAGGAATACCTCAAAGGCCTCAAAAACAGAATAGGCAATCTGGAAAAAACAAAGAAGATCCTTGTAAAATCGGACAAAACCAATAACTTAAACGGTATAGAAAAGGAGGCTTATAATAATTTGATATTGAACTAGAAATAGCAGTCAAATGATCCATCAATTCATTCTACTACCATCTTATATAAGGACAAGACATATGAGATACTGAAATCCTGTTTCAATTTGAAAAAATGGGATGAGGACGTCTGGAATACTTTAGATCAGTGTGTCTCAAACTTTTTACTCTTGAGGAACCCTTGACATAGTGTCCATGCCTCAGGGAATCCCTGCTTAGTCTTATTATATACCAGTATCAGTAGAGGGTCGGACGCCATGCTTTGATGCAAAGAGTTACGTCCCTTTACGATCTGAGTTCAAATCCCGCCGAGGTTAACTTTGCCTTTCATCCTTACGGGGTCGATAAAATAAAGTACCAGTAATGTACTGGGTAATTTCTGGCCTTGTGCCAAAAGTAGAAACAATTATATACCAGTAATATTATCTATCTCTTTTATATTTTTATCGTAGTAAACATAATATATATTTTTTCGAATAACTGGTTTAAGGAAAAAAATGAACCCCAACTTTTTTTTCTGTAAAATTACGAATATAAAATTAAACACAAAATTACTCCAAAATGTATTAGTTTATTTATCTCTGTTTCTCGCAGAAACCATAACGACCTCTTGCGGAACTATAGGCTTCCGGAGAACACTGGTTGAAAAACGCTGCCTTAGATCATAGGTCAGCTCAATTGTTGTTGACCTGACAACAACAGTAATAAAATTACCAGCTCAACCACAGTGACTTCACAACCATTAATGTTAAGATTACTATGAAACCATCACCGCTTCCACCAATGCCAACACCACGACTACACCTACAAGATAAACGATTTCACGAGGAATATAATCACAACTACTACCAGTACCAGCGTGGCCAATACCAAAACCAATAGAAACTTCACCACCACAACCGCAACTAGCACCACCAATACTCCTAATTTCACTATCATCACAACTACAAACTGCACCATTACCACCACCACCACGATCGCTACTACTACTAACAACACCATTGCCACCACCACCATCACCACCATCACCACTACTACTAACTTCCCCATTACCACCACCACCATCACCATCACCATCACCACTACTACTAACTTCACCATTGCCACCACCACCATCACCATCCCCACCACTACTAACTTCACCATTACTGTTACAACTACCACAACCACTACTCAACTACTACCCACAAAAGCCCTTCACAATACCACCACAACCACTACTCATAACATCATCATCGCCTTCAACACTACTGTTGCAACTACCACAACCATTGCTAATACCATCATAATCACCACCGCTAATAAATATCAACAACATCGAAGCCGTGTCAATGAGTGTGCTTCTATGTCGTAGCTAGATCTGTTAGAAATAATAGTCAAATATTCCTCAAATCTCTCTCTATCTCTCTATTGCCACAACCAATACTAGCACCACCACTGCCACAACCAATACTAGCACCACCACTGCCACAACCAATACTAGCACCACCACTGCCACAGACAATACTAGCACCACCACTGCCACAGCCAATACTAGAACCACCACTGCCACAACCAATACTAGAACCACCACTGCCACAACCAATACTAGAACCACCACTGCCACAACCAATACTAGCACCACCACTGCCACAACCAATACTAGAACCACCACTGCCACAACCAATACTAGCACCACCACTGCCACAACCAATACTAGCACCACCACTGCCACAACCAATACTAGCACTACCACTGCCACAACCAATACTAGTACCACCACTGCCACAACCAATACTAGCACCACCACTGCCACAACCAATACTAGCACCACCACTGCCACAACCAATACTAGCACCACCACTGCCACAGCCAATACTAGTACCACCACTGCCACAACCAATACTAGCACCACCACTGCCACAGACAATACTAGAACCAACACTGCCACAACCAATACTAGTACCACCACTGCCACAACCAATACTAGCACCACCACTGCCACAACCAATACTAGCACTACCACTGCCACAACCAATACTAGAACCAACACTGCCACAACCAATACTAGCACTACCACTGCCACAACCAATACTAGCACCACCACTGCCACAGCCAATACTAGCACTACCACTGCCACAACCAATACTAGCACCACCACTGCCACAACCAATACTAGCACCACCACTGCCACAACCAATACTAGCACCACCACTGCCACAACCAATACTAGAACCAACACTGCCACAACCAATACTAGTACCACCACTGCCACAACCAATACTAGCACCACCACTGCCACAACCAATACTAGTACCACCACTGCCACAACCAATACTAGAACCACCACTGCCACAACCAATACTAGCACCACCACTGCCACAGCCAATACTAGCACTACCACTGCCACAACCAATACTAGCACCACCACTGCCACAGCCAATACTAGTACCACCACTGCCACAACCAATACTAGCACCACCACTGCCACAGACAATACTAGAACCACCACTGCCACAACCAATACTAGTACCACCACTGCCACAACCAATACTAGCACCACCACTGCCACAGACAATACTAGAACCACCACTGCCACAACCATACTAGTACCACCACTGCCACAACCAATACTAGTACCACCACTGCCACAACCAATACTAGTACCACCACTGCCACAACCAATACTAGCACTACCACTGCCACAACCATACTAGTACCACCACTGCCACAACCAATACTAGCACCACCACTGCCACAGACAATACTAGAACCACCACTGCCACAACCAATACTAGCACCACCACTGCCACAACCAATACTAGCACCACCACTGCCACAGACAATACTAGAACCACCACTGCCACAACCATACTAGTACCACCACTGCCACAACCAATACTAGCACTACCACTGCCACAACCAATACTAGCACCACCACTGCCACAGCCAATACTAGCACTACCACTGCCACAACCAATACTAGCACCACCACTGCCACAACCAATACTAGCACCACCACTGCCACAACCAATACTAGCACCACCACTGCCACAACCAATACTAGAACCAACACTGCCACAACCAATACTAGTACCACCACTGCCACAACCAATACTAGCACCACCACTGCCACAACCAATACTAGTACCACCACTGCCGCAACCAATACTAGAACCACCACTGCCACAACCAATACTAGCACCACCACTGCCACAGCCAATACTAGCACTACCACTGCCACAACCAATACTAGCACCACCACTGCCACAGCCAATACTAGTACCACCACTGCCACAACCAATACTAGCACCACCACTGCCACAGACAATACTAGAACCACCACTGCCACAACCAATACTAGTACCACCACTGCCACAACCAATACTAGCACCACCACTGCCACAGACAATACTAGAACCACCACTGCCACAACCATACTAGTACCACCACTGCCACAACCAATACTAGTACCACCACTGCCACAACCAATACTAGTACCACCACTGCCACAACCAATACTAGCACTACCACTGCCACAACCATACTAGTACCACCACTGCCACAACAAATACTAGCACCACCACTGCCACAACCAATACTAGTACCACCACTGCCACAACCAATACTAGTACCACCACTGCCACAACCAATACTAGTACCACCACTGCCACAACCAATACTAGTACCACCACTGCCACAACCAATACTAGTACCACCACTGCCACAACCAATACTAGCACCACCACTGCCACAACCAATACTAGTACCACCACTGCCACAGACAATACTAGCACCACCACTGCCACAGACAATACTAGCACCACCACTGCCACAACCAATACTAGCACCACCACTGCCACAACCAATACTAGTACCACCACTGCCACAACCAATACTAGCACTACCACTGCCACAACCAATACTAGCACCACCACTGCCACAACCAATACTAGCACCACCACTGCCACAACCAATACTAGCACCACCACTGCCACAACCAATACTAGCACCACCACTGCCACAACCAATACTAGTACCACCACTGCCACAACCAATACTAGCACCACCACTGCCACAACCAATACTAGCACCACCACTGCCACAACCAATACTAGTACCACCACTGCCACAACCAATACTAGCACCACCACTGCCACAACCAATACTAGTACCACCACTGCCACAACCAATACTAGTACCACCACTGCCACAACCAATACTAGTACCACCACTGCCACAACCAATACTAGAACCACCACTGCCACAACCAATACTAGTACCACCACTGCCACAACCAATACTAGTACCACCACTGCCACAACCAATACTAGCACTACCACTGCCACAACCATACTAGAACCAACACTGCCACAACCAATACTAGCACTACCACTGCCACAACCAATACTAGTACCACCACTGCCACAACCAATACTAGAACCAACACTGCCACAACCAATACTAGCACCACCACTGCCACAACCAATACTAGTACCACCACTGCCACAACCAATACTAGAACCACCACTGCCACAACCAATACTAGCACCACCACTGCCACAACCAATACTAGTACCACCACTGCCACAACCAATACTAGAACCACCACTGCCACAACCAATACTAGCACTACCACTGCCACAACCATACTAGAACCAACACTGCCACAACCAATACTAGCACTACCACTGCCACAACCAATACTAGTACCACCACTGCCACAACCAATACTAGAACCAACACTGCCACAACCAATACTAGCACCACCACTGCCACAACCAATACTAGTACCACCACTGCCACAACCAATACTAGAACCACCACTGCCACAACCAATACTAGCACTACCACTGCCACAACCATACTAGAACCAACACTGCCACAACCAATACTAGCACTACCACTGCCACAACCATACTAGAACCAACACTGCCACAACCAATACTAGCACCACCACTGCCACAACCAATACTAGTACCACCACTGCCACAACCAATACTAGCACTACCACTGCCACAACCATACTAGAACCAACACTGCCACAACCAATACTAGCACCACCACTGCCACAACCAATACTAGCACCACCACTGCCACAGCCAATACTAGCACCACCACTGCCACAACCAATACTAGCACCACCACTGCCACAACCAATACTAGTACCACCACTGCCACAACCAATACTAGCACCACCACTGCCACAACCAATACTAGCACCACCACTGCCACAACCAATACTAGCACCACCACTGCCACAACCAATACTAGCACCACCACTGCCACAGACAATACTAGCACCACCACTGCCACAGACAATACTAGCACCACCACTGCCACAGACAATACTAGCACCACCACTGCCACAGACAATACTAGCACCACCACTGCCACAACCAATACTACCGCCAACCCCACCGCCACCACCTCATTCAAAACCTCACTGCCACAAAAACCAATACTAACATCTCTACTGCCACAACCACCACAACCACTACCACCACTACCACCACCACGACTACCACCACCATTACCATCACCACCAGCACCACTGACACCACCACCACCAACACCACTACAACCAACACCAATATCATCATCACAGCTGTTATCAACTACCACACATACCATTACCAACACTTAAGGAAGCCTTATATTTACTCTAACCAAACCACACCCAACATACTCAATAGAAGGACATAGTCAATAGTCACACTTTTGCTGCCTCCATAACCCTCACACTCATCACTACTGACGTTGTCAACAACGATATCAACAACCAGAAGTATACATCGCCTTCTTCAAACCACACTCCTCTATGTGACAGGGTCGGATTTAATAAGGAGGGGGGGGGCAAGGGGGGGGGGGGGGGCAATTGCCCCGGGTCCCTTGCAGTGGAAGGCTCCGACAGCGACGGCCGTAGCAATTTATTTGGGTCCTCAGTTGGGGTCTTTACTTATAGGATGGTTAGATTTTTTAAATGTAATACCTGTATGTATAACTTTTCAATTCCATTTACTTGCGCCAAGCTAACTTTGATATGTAAAACTGGGGGTTTGCTGTGTATTCTAAGTTTTTGTGTATGAGGGGGGTTGCCCCCCACCCCCACCCCCAAAAAAATCTGAAGTGCCCTGGGCCATCGAAGGTCTAAACCCAGACTTGCTAAATGACCCAACTTTTTCTCTCTGATATCACTAAAACAGCGCTGCTACCCACGCAGCAATATATTCCAACTTCTTTCTAAAATATGGTGTCTTCGCTAACGTAATAACCACACCCTTCACCATCCATCCCTCTTACCTGATTATTAATAAACACTTCCAATCAGTGTCTCGAACTAGTCTCTTTTGTCCATTTTTTCTACTGCTAATCTCTCAACATCACCATCTACGAATAAATGTGCTGGCATTATTCTGTGAAAAATCATTATCCAAGTTAAACTTCAATATACATAACTCATTTTGTCTCTCACACTACTTCTACGCTGAAACTGCTGGCACGGAATCCTAATTGCTTGTTATCCTGAATCGCGTCTGTCTGCCAGTTATCCCCCCCCCCCCCACCTTCACATATCATTGATTGATATGCTGACTCTCAAAACAATTTCTGATAATTCCTATCTAGTGTTGTTGACTTCATATATATAATAATGTTGAAAAATATTGCTCCGCGTCTAAGCTGTATCTTCTTGAACAGATCATATTTTTCACTGAGGTCAGTTAGTGACCAGTCAACGCCCGAAGCCTATTCACGTTAAAATATTTCTCACATATCTGAAGCAGTACTACTACAATACCCCCCCCCCACACACACACTCACTCACTCACATACACTCACATACACACACTCACATACACGCACTCACAAATATTCTAAACAACAAACTTAAAACAGCTATCGATCCCAACGAACCATCACTCACTACAACCAATGGCCCACAGACGAAATGTTACATGGGTCATGACATTTTCTCATCAGGTAAACATGCACATACCACCAGAAGCCATCTCAACACATTTCCATGTAGTATATGCAAATATATTAGATACTAGCAGCAGTACCCGGCGTTGCACGGGATAAGGTATTTTGGAACGCGGGCCGCCAACAGATCTAATCGTGGAAAAACTGCATGCCTGGAAAATATGTAAAGAAAATAAACCGAATACTCTGATGGCTGGATAATCTTTAAGATTTTCCTCGATGAAGCAGGAAAAATGCAGGTTTTCACCTAATGCGGGCCCTAGGTGATCAAAAAAATGAATTTTTTTATGTACATAATATGCCTTGAATTTTCGGAAAAATCGGCTAGATGTAACGCCTCAAAAAAGCCCTAAGAAGCTGAAAAAATGAAGTTTTTAACCTAATGCGGGCTCTAGGCCATAAAAAAATGTTGGATTTTCTTTGCTCACGGTATGAAGAAGAGACTGGCTAATACATAGTTACAATTTCAAGGAAATCGTCTGACGTAACGCCTCAAAAAACCCCTAAAAAGCTGAAAAATGCAGTTTTTAACCTAATGAGGGTCCTAGAGGATCAAAAAGTTGTGCATAACACTCCTTGAACATAGGTAATGCACATATAAAGTTTGAAAAAAATCGGTTGGGTACTTCTCGTGTTTCACCCACCCCCATCCCTACACACACACACATATACACATACACACATACATACATACATACATACATACATACATACATACATACATACATACATACATACATACATACATACATACATACATATATAGATTAAAATAACAGATTAAAGTTTAAGCAAACAATCGTTGCTTTCACTCTTAACAGGATCTTCTGAAACTAAAAACATCAATCTGTGAACGCAGAAGTAAATGTTTCGAAAAACGTTGCAACCGAAGGAAAACAGGAAGACGATACTTTGGTTCGTGAAGACGTTGCCTGGCAATGAACGGAAAATAGCGAACATAATACGACATTCTGACGAACATAATGTTTGTCAGAATGTCGTAATGCAGACAGCCAGGCATACAGACAGACATTATAAGAGCGTTACGGAGATCGATAACCGCCGCCTAACACCTCTTTAACAACAGAAAATTGAAAAATAAAAGCTGCAGTTAATATCTTTATACCACAAGGAATATATAAATGCAAGTTTGAAGTCAATCAGTGTAGAAATGTGGATTTGTAATCGTTGAGATTTTAAAATCAGTTAATCATGATTTCCTATTACTCACTTGCACCTTTACGACTATCCTGATTCTGAAGATGGAGCTGTGAAAGCCTCAAAACGTGAAACACACATGGATTTATGAAGACTACTATTCCAAACTAAGTATAAAGAAATAAGAAAATACATTTTTTAATAAACATGAACCATTCTGTGTGCTGTCATACAGCCTTGAATTGTTGGATCAGTCATGATTGTGCAATGGGGCACGTATGGTTGTGATTCACATTATCGAAGGCAAGCACTGGCAGACATTGTTATTTATACCTAGAATACCGCTAATACCAACAGATGTCCCCTTTCGTTTCAAACGACTGCAATTCACAGCGAGAGTCAGTTATGCAATGGCCATAAACAAGTCCCAAGGTCAAACACTGCAGGTTGTTGGTCTCCATCTAGAAGAGGGCTGTTTCTCACATGATCAATTGTATGTCGGTTGTTCCAGAATAGGAAGCCCCACAAACTCTTCATATATGATAAAAAAAAAAAAGTTAAAAACATTGCATATACTCTGTAAATGTTTCATAAATTTCCTTGAATACATTTTTCTATTATTTTTGTTATTACTTTCTGTATTTAAATATTCTAAATAACTTCTTAAAATTGTTATGCAATATGTAAACACATTTTAACATCTTTTATTTCAAGGAAAATGGACATTACGATAGATGCCAATATGTGCTGTATGAATAGAACACAGTAAAGACCGGGGTGAAGGCGGAGATGCCGCTAATGTCTGTATTAGTATTGAGTACTCTGGTGCGTTATGGTCCATCTGGTTCCTTATCACAACTTCTTCGTTATATATATATATATATATATATATATATATATATATATAAACGGAAAAAATGAAACGAAATTTCATTTCCCACTCTTAGTACGGCTGTTACTTAAATATAAGTATGTATACGTATATACATATATGTATACAGACGTACAGTAGTATGTATATATATATACATGCATGCACACATATATATATGTACGTATGGATTCACCAAACATTTATTATAATGCTCGGTGTGTTTGTAAACATCACTCGATATGCAAATTAGGCTGCTCAGCCGTTAATATGCATAAGGAAAGTATATACTTTCAGACGTTCAACCATCTGGCAGGAAGGTATACGTTGCTGACGATAGCTAACAAGCTTGAAACTAGAACAGCGTTCCTTTGTCAGTGTTGAACAAACGAGCAACGGTGGTTGCTAGACACTACGGCTTAATACGAGATGTTTGTTTACAAACACACCGAGCATTATAATAAATGTTCGGTGAATCCATCCGTACATATATATATATGTGTGCATGTATGTATATATATATACATACTACTGTACGTCTGTATACATATATGTATGTACGTATACATACTTATATATATATATATATATATATATATATACAATGATATATATATATACAATGATATTAAATAAATGGAAACTATATTTATAAAACCATATTTGTTCTATTATATATATTTCAAGGGTACCAAAAACTTTGGTACGCTCTCATCAGATAAAATACAAAGTGTGTTTTATAAATTTTGACATAGCCAAGAAAACATACCTTGTCAGTTGAATTTTCCTTGGGTAGGAAAATCAACTGATAAGGTATGTTCCTTGGTTATGTCAAAATTTATAAAACACACTTTGTATTTTATCTGATGAGAGCGTACCAAAGTTTTTGGTACCCTTGAAATATATATAATAGAATAAATATGGTTTTATAAATATAATTTCCATTTATTTAATATCATTGAATATTTACTCCAGAAAACTGTCGGGTGCTCTGAATCAGTTATAAACATTTATATTTGTTTATATTTGTTGAATTTCCAACAAATTAAATATCCCTTCTGCTTACATATATATATATATATATATATATATATATATATATATATATATATATGAAAAAATGGGGAGAAGAATACTGCTGGTTGCACATGGATAACATGTAATAAAATAAGTCCCTCATCAGTGATTTGCCGACGATCATAGATATTTCATTGCATTAAATATATATATATATATATATATATATATATATATATATATAGCAATTAGTAAAATCCTATTGTCTACTGTGACACGGACAACAATGCGTAGAATTCAGTCGTCGTTACAGCTGCTGTTGTTGATGTTATTATTGTTGTTGTTGGTGGTGATGGTGGTGATGATGTTTTTTTTAATGATGCTGTTGTTGTTACTGTTTTTGGTGTTGTTGTTGTTGTTGTTGTTGTTTTTGTTTTTGTTTTTTGGTGGCGGTAGTGGAGGTGGTGGTTGTGATGTTTTTAATGTTGCTGTTGCTGTTTCTTCTTCTTCTTCTTCTTCTTCTTCTTCTTCTTCTTCTTCTTTAGCCCATGGTAGACAGTTCCAATCAAGCATCACTACCATTTATTATTTGTTTACCAAAAGAGATATACGGTCGCATGGGATTGTTATCTGGTGAGGATTTCTTGAGCACGGGCTGTTGACATTAAATTCTATTCCGTTTTCAACACGGTTCACTTCACTCGGATAATATAATTACATACATGTATTGTAGGTATGTCTTATGTGTTATTTCAGAGTCGTAGGCACTGGATACATATATGCACTGCTTATCCAATACATATAAGTCCGTAGTTGTATTTAATATAAATATCGTTTGCAGCATTAACTCTTAACATCGTGCAATGATTTAGTAGAAAATATCTAAAAGTGGGTTTGTTAATTCAAATGTTTATAATATCGTTAAACTCTACAAAATACTTCAGCAATGCTGGTATAGTCACTACCTCCGT
>OZ024745.1:23798101-23813101 GCA_964016885.1 Eledone cirrhosa | reverse complement strand
TATATGTATGTGTTCGCGTTTCTCGAATGTATTTTCCAGTAGATATATATATATCTAGTGAGAGTAAGTGAGAGTGGATAAGAAAGAGAGAAAGAAGAGAGAGAGGGAAAGAGAGAGACAGAGACGTAAACGAAAAAGAATGAAAGAAAGAAATAAGAGAGAGAGAGAGTGAGAGAGAGAGGAAGAGAGAGTGAGGAAGAGAGAGAGAGAGGAAGAGAGAGTGAGCAAGAGAGAGAGAGAGAGGAAGAGAGAGTGAGGAAGAGAGAGAGGGAGGAAGAGAGAGAGAGAGAGAGAGAGAGAGAGAGAGAGAGAGAGAGAGAGAGAGAGGAAGAGAGAGAGAGAACACAAGATAGGGAGAAGTTAGTAGATATACATGTCCAAGAGAATGAACGAGAGGGAGAGAGAGAGAGAGAGAGAGAGAGAGAGAGAGAGAGAGAGAGAGAGAGAGAGGAAGAGAGACACAGAAGGAGTCAGAATGAAAGAGAGGCAATGTGATAGGAGGAGATAGAGAGATAATAAGGGAGAGAGAGAGGGGGAGATCGAGGGAGACAGAAAGATAGAGTGATAGAGTGAGACAAAGAGACAGAGTGACAGAGATATGGAGGGAGGGAGAGAGAGACGAGAGAGAGAGATAGAGAGATAGCGTGAGATAGATAGAGAGACAGATAGATAGAGGGAAAAAGTGAGAGACAGAGTAAAATATAAGGTAAAAGGGGAAAGTGTGAAACAGAGAGAGACAGAGAGATGGAGGGAGAGAGAGAGAGAGAGATAGATAGAGAGAGAGAGAGAGTGTGTGTGTGAGAGAGAGAGTTAAAGTGAGAGAGAGAGAGAGAGAGAGAGAGAGAGAGAGAGAGAGAGAGAGAGAGAGAGATGGGAAAGAGAAAGAGAGAAACAGTGGGACAGAGGGAGAGGGAGAGAGAAAGAGAGAGAGGGGGAGAAAATGAGAAAGAGAAAGGGGGGAACAGAGAGACAGAGGGAGAAGGAGAGAGAAAGAGAAAGAGAGAGAGAGAGAGAGAGAGAGAGAGAGAGAGAGAGAGAGAAAGTGACAGAGAGAGGTAGAGAGAAAGAGAAACAGAGAGAGAATGAGGACGGGAGATAAAGTGACAGAGAGAGAGAGAGAGAGAGAGAGAGAGAGAGAGAGAGAGAGAGAGAAGGTAAAAGCAGTAAGGCAGATGAGCCGTAGCAGTTTGTGACTAATCTGGCTTTTCATTGCTAGAGTTAAAACGGTATTGGATGTTTCTTTGAAATAAACGACAAAACTGAGAGAGAACAGGATGGAAGTCGGCTTCCGTCGATTTTTACATTGTTTTCTTCATTTTCTTTTTCTTCCTTTTTTCTTTTTCTTTTTCTTTTTCTTTTTATTTCTTTTATTTCTATATTCGCTTAGAAAAAGAAAAACAACTTCAACTGCAAGAACAACAACAGCAAAAAACCACATTTGTACGGACGGCTTCCATTGTTCTTCAGTGAGATTGCAATTATTCAGCGATAGGATATGAAGAAACGAATTTCAACCAAATACATTCAGTATTTCCTGCTCCGGTAATAAATAAAGAAATAAAATACAAATGAAAAAAAAAAAAACAGGCATGAACGTCATACATTCTCATTTCCCCTTCTCTGCAATACTATGTTATATATATATATATATATATATGCAGATGTATACAAACATATATAATATATATATATATTTATATATTATATATATATATATATATATATATATATATATATATATATATATATATATATATATATATATATATATTATATATAAATATATAAATATATATGTACACACATACATATATATATATATATATATATATATATATATATATATATATATATATATATATATATATATATATATATATTATATATGTTTGTATACATCTGTACATATATATATATATATATATATATATAAGCCTCAATATTGGTCGGTATTTTTAAAAGTGTTGTTATTTTCGCTGCTATTTCTGTGTTGTGGTTGTCGCTGATATTTTCCTTGTTCGGTGGAGCACCACTGTATTATGCTGGGTTTATTTTACAGATTTTACAAACGGAAGTTTTGCTCTTAACATTGAAAGAGAAGCCCCCTCCCCCCCAACCTCCTTGGTTGTCTCTGAAAATAACAGAACGTGTATGGATTGGCAGTATCGGTAGAGGGTCGGACACCATGTTTTGACGCATAGAGTTACGGCCCTTGCCATTCTGAGTTCAAATCTCGCCGAGGTTAACTTTGCCTTTCATCCTTACGGGGTCGATAAAATGAAGTACCAGTAATACACTGGTTAATTGCTGGCCTTGTGCCTAACGTAGAAACAAGTATGTTATTGGCAGCACAGTAACATACGATAGCTGGCTGAAAAGTTTATAGGCAGACCAAGATACTCTCATGGAATCAACAAATGAGGTTTATTCTTCAATATAGTCTCTGGAAAGACAAAATGCAGTTTTTAGCATCATTCCTTCATAGTCAGCTTATTAACTTTCCAGTCGACCTCATACTATGACAAGGATCGGCTAAAATGTTAATAGGCTGACCAAGATATTCTCGTGGAATGACCACATGAGGTGTATTTTTCAACATAGCTCCTGGAAAGAAACAACGCAGTTATTAATTAGAAGAGTTGAAATTAATTCATGCAAGATTTCACAGAATTAGGATCACTCCTTCATAGCTAGACCATGAACTTTTCAGCCTAACCTCGTATGTGTATAATTATACATATATATATGTATATATATGTATGTATATATATATATATATATATATATATATACATATATATATATATATATATATATATACAGAGAGAGAGAGAGAGAGAGAGAGAGAGAGAGAAAACAACACTACCAGGAGCTGGGCATATCGATGGATTGACGGAGTAAAACACACTTCAACAACATGTGTACCTGTCTTTCCCACAACAATTCGGACTGCCTGAAGAGGTCACAGCCAATGATGGCTGTCACCGAAATATATATAGCAGTATATTTATAATTTGTAATAAACGAAGCCAAATTTTACATATTTAACTTAATTATTTTATATATATATATATATTACGAGGTCAGCTGAAAAGTTCATAGTCTGACCAAGATACTCTCATGGAATGACCGAATGAGGTTTATTTTTCAACATAGTCTCTGGAAAGAAACGATGCATTTATCAAAAAGTTGAGTTGAAATTAATGCATGCAAGATTTCACAGCTTTAACATCACTCCTTCATAGTTAGCCTATGAACGTTTCAGCCGACACTCGTAGATCACACATCGTCGAAACCGACGGAAATCCTTCGTTTTTTTTCGTCATAGATCCTATTGTAATTGTTGTTTATATTTTATTAAAATATCTTACATATATTCTATCTTTGCTACCGTTGGTTTCGTGAGGCCCGTTGTTGTTGTTGTTCTTGTTGGTGGTGGTGGTGGTGGTGGTGTTGTTGGTGTTGGTTTTGTGGGGCCTGTTCTTGTTGTTGGTGGTTTTGTGGAGCCTCTTGTTGTTGTTGTTGTTGCTGTTGTTGCTGTTGTTGTTGGTTTTGTGGTCCCTGTTGTTATTATTGTGGTTGTTGTTGTTTTTGGTTTTGTGGTCCCTGTTCTTGTTGTTGTTAGTTTTGTGGTCCCTGTTGTTGTTGCAGTTGTTGTCGATATTGCTCTATTTGTTTACGAGAATAAGGCTAATATTGATAGAGACGACGGCGGTAGTGTTGCTGATGATGTTGTTGGTGGTGTTGTTAGTGTTGTTGTAGTTGTTTTTGTTGTTGTTGTTGGTGGTGGTGGTGGTGGTGGTGGTGGTGGTGATGCTGGTGGCGTTGTTGTTGGTTGTGGTGGTGAAAACGACGACAACGATGATGACGATGATGATGGTGATGATGATGATATTTACAATGATTTAACAGTTATTTTCTGGATGAGTGCTTCTTCCCTATACAACATTCGTTCGGGAATTTTAAACAGAAGAGGTGGGAGGTGACTTTAAATAACATTTTTCTTTTCTTCTTCTTCTTCTTCTTCTTCTTCTTCTTTGTATTGTAATTCTGGAACAGTAATCGTAGAAGGTATAGCTCAGAAAATAACTCAATATATTATTAATGAAATGAGAGGGGCGTTGGATTTGCAGGTTCGGTAGATCATCGGGCAACATGCTTTGTGGCATAGAGTTACAGCCCTTCAAATCACGCCGGTTTCAACTTTGCCTTTCATCCTTACGGGGTCGATAAAATAAAATACCAGAAATGCACTGGGGTAGATTTAATCAACTCCCCCCACCCGAAGCTGTTGGCCTTGTGTCTAAATCAGAAACCATTAACGATGAAATGATACCTAATAATACCCTAATTCATTAGATATTAATTATAGTGTTTCCTGGCGTATTAGACGCATTTCCCCCTACAAAATATCTTTAAAAAAAAACACCTTGTGTCCTATAAGCTGAAAGTCAGTGACTAAAGTTACAAGTTTGGACTGAGTGGTGAGCTGTAGCTCTCCTAGTTACGCCTGTCTGATGTTGAGCTTGTGAAAAGGAAATGTGTCTAGCTCTCCTAGTTACGTCTGATCCCAAACGTGTGAAACTAAGGCGAGTCTGACTGACGAGCTCTGGAAATAATTCCACAACGAAACATTCGTATTCGACAGATGAAATTGTTGAGAATTAACCTAATTTTTAATATTACAACTCGTCCCTCGTTCTCTGTCAACTTTGGATGTTTAAAAAAAAAATGAAATTCACTACACACACATCATATATGTATATATATATATGTATATAGTGGTGGAATACTGGACGGTAATATCCGTAGTGGTAGAGCACTCAGTCCATGGGACGAGTTAAGTAGAAGTGGTTACACAACAGTTAGTTCACCATACTGAGATCAATTGTTTCACCTTAGCGGATCCTCAGCTCGGAATGGGCATGGTTATAGGAACAGGAAGGACAACCGTACGAACGCGCATGCGCAGAAACCAGTCACTTCACACAGGCAATACTAGACTACGTGCGAGAGGTGTAAGGGAGATAACTGCGAAAGTCCAAAAAGTTTTTAGGTTGAAAATAAAATGACAAAGAATCAGTCCGGAGCCTTGTGGTTATGCAATAGGTGTTTGGCGACGTGTGGACAACGTGTGAAAAATTCATTTTTCGTGTTTAGGCAATCACTATTGCGTAATCTCTTTAGAATAGTTATTCGTTCGTCAATACATAAGCCACACGTCGGATTTCCCCTTCCGTATGGCTTGGACTTAGTGATGGCTTTCCATTGAATGGAGTAGTCTATACTTGAGTCCTTGAGGGACCATACGTGGCTCGCGAGTTTCGTGGATGAACGTCTGTCCGGGTACCTGAAGGTAGATTGGTGGTTCAGGAAACGTTCCTTAAATCGGCCCTCCGCCATGCCCACACATATATATATATATATATATATATTCCTCTGCGCACTCTCAAGATCATTATATATGCATATACATATACATATATAATGATCTCGAGAGTGCGGATATATATATATATATATATTAGAAAGTGAGGTTTTTCTACAAAATGAAAAATAACCGAGGTGTCCTACACGAGTGAAAGTATAAAGAAAAAAAGATGAAATCGAAAATGCAACTGGAGTCTTATTTTTAAAAAAATATATATATATTTATTTGGTTCCTTTACCGGTTTCGCAGTTCTTCTGCTTTTCAAAAGTAGAGTTGAGATGGAGGGTCTGTGGTTTTTCATATATATATATATATGTGTGTGTGTGTGTGTGTGTGTGTGTGTGTGTGTGTGTGTGTGTGTGTGTGTGTGTGTGTGTGTGTGTGTGTGTGTGTGTGTGTGTGTGTGTGTGTGTGTGTGTGTGTGTGTGTGTGTGTGTGTGTGTGTGTGTGTGTGTGTGTGTGTGTGTGTGTGTGTGTGGGTGTGCGTGTGTGTGTGAGAGAGAGAGAGAGAGTCCGTAGATGAATATATATATATATATAAATATGTATATATATATATAGGAAGAGTTCAAGAGGGGAGAGAGAGAGAGAGAGAGAGAGAGAGAGAGAGAGAGAGAGAGAGAAAATGTGTGTGTGTATGTGAGTGAGAAAAAGTGAAAGAGAGAGAGACGGGGAGGCATCAGGAAAATGGGAAGGAAGTGAAACGGGGATCACGCTATATATATATATATATATATATATATATATATATATATATATATATATATATATATAAAGAGAGAGAGAAAGAGAGAGAGAGAGAGATAGAGAGAGGGGGGGGGGTGAGAGGGGGGAGAGGGAAAGAGTGTATGAAGGAGGTGATTGTAAATACCAGCAGCAACAATTTCACAGTACACCGCCTCTGGAATGTTGTTATTGGATTTTCTGGTTTTCACTTCATTGCTTTGACACTTGACCTTTCTTAGGTCGTTGGTGTCACCACGGAGGAGGTCAATCTTGAATTTTAGGCCTCATCGTTAAGACAAATCTTCCTCTTAGCGGTATCTTTCTATCTATCTATCTATCTACATATATATTGGAAAAGAGTCAGAACTCCGACGGCAGAGCTCAAGCCGTTTCGACAGCTATTTCTCTACTACCCAAAGTATCGAGTACTCTGGTGCGTTATGGTCCACCTGGTTCCTTACCACACTTTCTTCGTTGTATATATATATATATATATATATATATATATATATATATATATATATATATATATGTACTAGCAGAATGGCCCGGCGTTGCTTGGGATTTGCTCTAGGGTTCTTATATATTTGATCTATCGAGCCTCGTGAAATAAAATGTCTATCTCCTTTTCTCCCAATCTATCTATATTCCTGTCTACCTCCTTATCCTGTAGGTTAAAGAAGAGGGCAAAAGGAAGAAAGGAGCACTTGCACAACACGCTCCTGAAGTTGAGGGTTGTTCTATCGACGGGGTATTAAACAACCCATTTGTGACGCCTCCCCCTATTGAGGATTTCGATTGTTATAATTATTTGTTTTATATTTTTACACGATTGTATGTAAAATCCCCGGCATGTCTTTGTTTTGTCCCCTTTTCTTGTGCGCCCTTGAGGCTAATAAAGAAATATATCTGTCTGTGTGTCTCTGTCTTTCTGCCTACCTATCCAACTATTTACCCATCTCACTCTCTCCTCCCCCCCCCCCCCCCCTCTCTCTCTCTCTCTCTCTCTCTCTCTATATATATATATATATATATATATCTTTCTATCTATCTATCTATCTATCTATCTATCTATCTATCTATCTATCTATCTCTCTATCTATCTATCTGATATCTGTCTCCCGCTTCGCTGGTACATCTGGTATATCCATCAGTCTATCTCTCTACATCATTTGATCCAGGATTTGATGGTATGACTACTGAAATAACAGGACACATTATTCTTAGCTATCCAAGAAGAGGAACTTTTGAGGTAGGTTGTAGAGGCTTCACAAGACACAGACTCAGCAAGGTCCTCAACCAATTGATCTTTATGGGAATAGCAAAGATCAGTTAGGCAGTAGGAGAAATATCAACAGCATAATAATAGATAATGCTGGAGGGACCATATAGAACAAGACTCAGTAGATGGAATCAGTTCTTGGTGTTTGCAGGGATTATGTATCTGTGTTATTGAAGGAAAGATGATAAATATAATCCAATTTGAGAATATTTTGTGGGTCTTATTCCTGGTTTGGTATGACATGTGGGCCTTATTCAGGTTTGGCCTGAGATGTGGGTTTTATTCACAGTTTCATGTGAGATGTGTGTCTTATTCCTGGTTTGGTGTGAGATGTGGCTCTTATTCCTGGTTTGGTGTGAGGTGTGGCTCTTATTCCTGGTTTGGTGTGAGATGTGGGTCTTATTCCTGGTTTGGTGTGAGATGTGGCTCTTATTCCTGCTTTGGTGTGACATGTGGCTCTTATTCTTCGTTTGGTGTGACATGTGGCTCTTATTCCTGGTTTGGTGTGAGATGTGGCTTTTATTCCTGGTTTGGTGTGAGATGTGGCTCTTATTCCTGGTTTGGTGTGAGATGTGGGTCTTATTCCTGGTTTGGTGTGAGATGTGGCTCTTATTCCTGCTTTGGTGTGACATGTGGCTCTTATTCTTCGTTTGGTGTGACATGTGGCTCTTATTCCTGGTTTGGTGTGAGATGTGGCTTTTATTCCTGGTTTGGTGTGAGATGTGGCTCTTATTCCTGGTTTGGTGTGAGATGTGGCTCTTATTCCTGGTTTGGTGTGAGATGTGGCTTTTATTCCTGGTTTGGTGTGAGATGTGGCTCTTATTCCTGGTTTGGTGTGAGATGTGGCTCTTATTCCTGGTTTGGTGTGACATGTGGCTTTTATTCCTGGTTTGGTGTGAGATGTGGCTCTTATTCCTGGTTTGGTGTGACATGTGGCTCTTATTCCTGGTTTGGTGTGACATGTGTGTCTTATTCCTGGTTTGGTGTGAGATGTGGCTCTTATTCCTGGTTTGGTGTGACATGTGGCTCTTATTCCTGGTTTGGTGTGACATGTGGCTTTTATTCCTGGTTTGGTGTGAGATGTGGCTCTTATTCCTGGTTTGGTGTGACATGTGGCTCTTATTCCTGGTTTGGTGTGACATGTGGCTCTTATTCACAGTTTCATGTGAGATGTGGCTCTTATTCCTGGTTTGGTGTGAGATGTGTGTCTTATTCCTGGTTTGGTGTGAGGTGTGGCTTTTATTCCTGGTTTGGTGTTAGATGTGACTCTTATTCCTGGTTTGGTGTGAGATGTGGGTCTTATTCCTGGTTTGGTGTGAGATGTGACTCTTATTCCTGGCTTGCCGAGAGATGTGTAGCTAGTATGTAGATGACAGTTGGCTGAACAAAGTATAAATTTATATTGTTGACAACATTACAACAACCAACTGGTAGCAACATAGAAACATTTAAAATATTTAATAAAATTTAATAACAACGTATAATTGCCCGGATTTCTTTTTCTTTTATTTATTTTAGTTTGCTAATCTTGTTTTTTTTTAATATCTGTGATGATTGGCAATATATGACATTATTTCACTGAAGGGTCACAATGTCAACAACAACAACAATAACAATGGCAATAACAACAGTAGCAACAACAACAGTAGCAACAAAAACAACAGTATAAGGTTTATATTTCCACATAGTCTCTGGAAAGAAACAAGGCAGTTATTAATAAGGAGAGTTGAAATTAATGCATGCAAGATTTCATAGCACTAGCATCATTCCTTCATAGTCAGCATATGAACTTTTCAGCTGGCCCTCGCATATGTGAAACTGGAGTTAAAACAATAGACAAGGGACCGAAACACTTGCATGTAGGGTAGGTGTGAGGTTTTTCTTCTCTGAAGACCTTCTGCCGCTCAACTTCCCTTGCCAGATTCTTATCACTGACAAATCGAGAAAACCGTTAATAAGAAATGCTGAAATTAATGAATGAAAGATTTCACAATTCTAGCATCACTCCTTTATAGGCTAAACAGTCCATAGGCTAACCAAGCTACTCTCATAGAATGACCAAATGAAATTTATCTTTTAACATATATCTATATAACCACATATCCATCGAATACGTCTCTCTTTCCCTGTACATCTATTATACATTTCTAAACGTTTGTCAGTGAGTGTGTGCTTCAGACATTCTAACCACAAGCTCATAATATCGGTGCTGTGATCTCTTAGAATTGTTTTTTCAATTAAAGATGTTTTCAGGAATAATAGCATGGAAAAGCTGATCCACACTTACAACATCATTTGGTACGAAACGCCAGTGGGTTCTCACAGTAGCAGACCCAATGGAGCCGATATCCTGATTTGCTGATAAATTTTATGTAAGACGCACAATAGTTGTACGAGAGTCAGCTAAAAAGTTCATAAGCTGACCAAGATACTCTCATGGAATGACCAAATGAGGTTTGTTTTTCAACAGTCTCTGGAAATAAACAATGCAGTTGTTAATAAGAAGGGTTAAAATTAATGCATGCAATATTTCACAGCTCTATCATTATTCCTTCATAGTCAGCCTATGAACTTTTCAGCCGACCTTGAATATGATCAATACGATTGACTTATAAAAGGACATTTATGCATCGACCTAATTTCATTTACTTTAACGCATCGCTTCTGATAGAGAAAGCTGAAGGTGTGCGGATTAAAGAATTATGGAATTTGTAAAGAGGGAGGGAAATTAACAGGTGTGATAGGGACAAATAGATGATAGGGGGATATGAAAGTGAAAACGATCTGGGTTCCACGTGGAGGTAGTGATAGAGGAGTCGGCAAAAGAAACATAGCTGCAACCCTACCACATCCACCAATACACCACTACAACCACTACCACAACAACAATAACAATAACAGCAAATACCAACACCATTACTACCACCACCACAACAACAATAACAGCAAATACCAACACCACTACTACCACCACAACAACAACAATAACAATAACAGCAAATAGCAACACCACTACTACCACCACCACAACAACAATAACAGCAAATACCAACACCACTACTACCACCACCACAACAACAATAACAGCAAATAGCACCGCCACATCCACCAACGCACCACTACTACCACCACCACCACACCACTACTAACTCCACCACCACCACCACATCCACCAACACACCACTACTACCAACACCGCTACCACCACATCCACCAACACACCACTACTACCACCACCACCACCAAACCCACCAACACACCACTACTACCACCACCACCACAACAACAACAGCAAACACCACCACCACCACATCCACCAACACAACCACCACCACAACAACAAAAATTACCACAACCACAACTAATACTACTACTACTACCACCACCAACACTACTACTACTACTACTACTACTACTACTACTACTACTACTACTACTACTACTACTACTACTACTGTTGCTGCTGCTGCTGCTGCTGCTGCTGCTGCTGTCGCTGATGTTGATGATGATGATTAAAAAAAGACTTTAAACATACATACAGTAGCGAGGGACAATTAAATATATCTTAATACTATTATTTTTTTTTCCATTTTTGCTATTGATTCTATCAGCCCGAGTTCGAACCCCTTATCTGGCATCTCAGCTATAGTGAAGCTAGAGTACAGGTAAGCTGTGAGGTAGCAGGCTTTTCAAGAGATTCTCTCCGAATAGGACTGTTTTCTCCAAAGTGACCGCCACCAGTTACAATTTTCGAAAGGAGAAAGATATTATCACGTGGTTTTACGGTTAACAGAGGGGTGGTGAAGGACAGACTGTTGGCGAGTAACAGAGTTGCTAAAAAAAGCAGTCTATTTCAGCATAACTTTTACTCGACCATAAGGGATTTAGGACAACTTATAGAAGATACATATACATATAGATACATAAGTATAAACACATATAAGTGAGTGGTGTCTATTGCATTATGCTTAAAAGTGAGTCTTGATACTCTGGAGTTTCGCCTGTTTATCACGGGGTTATCAGACAAGAACTGTTCTTGTCAAGCCCCCTCAATAATTATATTTCCCTCCCCAAACTACCAAAACACACATCTATTTGTATATGCGCTACAATTTATATACATGTAATGTAGAGACAGTTGGGAGAGATAGATATAGATATAGAGAGAGTTTGATGGTAATTGATATAGAGAGGAGGATTGGAAGAGTGTTTCGTGTAGTAGATATAGAGAGGGGGAGAGATTGGTGTTAATGGATATAGAGAGGGGATTGGAAGAGAGTTCTGTGTAGTAGATAAAGAGAGTGGGATAATTTAATTCGCTGGTTATAGATATACAGAGAGGGATAATGGGAGAGTGCTGTGTAGTAGATATAGAGAGGTTGAGAGTTTAGGGGTGACTGATATACAGAAGGGGATTAGGAGAGATTAGGAGAGATATTTACAGAGAGTGAGAGAGTGTATTAGTCTTAGATATAGAGAGTGGGATAAGAGAGGCGGTGATTTAGAGAGATATAGGTAGATATAAAGAGGGGTAACATTTGGTTTTAGTAGATACAGAGAGGGGGATTAAAAGAGAGTTTTATGTGATAGACATAGAGGGGAGGAGAGTTTGGTGGCACTCTCGGGTCCCAAATAATAGGGTGGCAATGATGGGGGGAGGCTTGGGAAATCAGTAATTGTATAGGGTACGTCCGTAAATATGGGATTTCTTGTAAAGTTCTTCGTTTGTCATATATAATGTTTTTTAATATAAAATAAAATTATTAGATTCTCCAGCTGCTGTATCGATATGAATCAGTTACAATAAGATTTTGCCGAAGATAGATTAGCAACATTTAATAAGCAGGTGAGGGGTGGGGTAGAATAAAACCCGGGGGGGGGGGAGAATCTTACAAATTAATAAGCGGGGTGGGGGGCGATTATTCAAGACCTGAGATTATGTGAATTATTGACAGACGTAAGAAGGAAAAAACTCAATACCGGAGAAGAGTGTAAATATACATTTACTCTGGAGTGTCACCCACGTACTCACCAGACAAGACTGGTGATCCTGTGAGTATGTAGGTGACACTTAAGAGTAACAAAGATCATCAATAGCCATATATATATATATGGTTGCCAAAAACATATATATATATATATGGCTTTGTCTAGTTTATATGTATTTTAAACTTATAGCCTCGTTTAAATGATTTTTTGTGTGGTTGATTTATGCTGATTGGGAGAAGAAATACTGTATATATTTTATCTAATGATTCTATGGACTTACTTGAACCCCTCCAATAATTATATCTTCTCCCCAAACTACCAAAACACACATCTATTTGGATATGCGCTATAATTTATGTACATGTTATGTTTATCGCTTATCGAAGTTTCCTGACCATTTGAGAGTGCAGAGAGCTAAACAAATCGCTAAAACTAAATTGTCCAAATTTGCTGCCCACCCTCCAATTCAGAAATGTTTCTACCGGCCCTGTGTGTATGTATGATGTATTTATGTACGTCTGTCTGTATATATGTATGTATGATGTATGTATGTATGTATATATATATATATGTGTGTGTGTGTGTGTGTGTGTGTGTGTGTGTGTGTGTGTGTGTGTGTGTGTGTGTGTGTGTGTGTGTGTGTGTGTGTGTGTGTGTGTGTGTGTGTGTGTGTGTGTGTGTGTGTGTGTGTGTGTGTGTGTGTGTGTGTGTGTGTGTGTGCGTGTGTGTGCGTGTGTGTTTATGTATGCATGCATGTATGTTTTTTCCAAAGAAAAGCAATGTGTCATTTTCACAATAGACTCATCCAGTAGATGAAACCATTCTTCACATGATAACATCTGTTCACCATAAACCCATGAATCGTCAATTCACAGACAATACTCTGTACGACTGCCTACCAGATGGTTTTGTCACCCTATGTACATCTCTGATAATTTCTGTTGCTAGTGGTTACATATGACCGTCGTTGGAGAGTTTATCCCAAACAGCCAGATACGTACTCACCTCTTGTAGCATTTCCAGGTCAAGGTCTTTTGGAAATTGGCAGTTTTTCTCTATCTGGAAGCCCTCCAGAAAAGATTGTTTAGATTATCCTCGTCGACATCCAGAATCACACCCAGGCTATAAATATAGTAACAATCACATCACAGTTTCCTCCACCCTCCACATAGTCATCACATCACAGCTCGGCCGCCGCACCACTCCCACCACAGCGTCACTGCCATGGACACACCACAACTAACCAACAACTGCTAACAGCCAACTGGCCATCGATGAGACAAGCTCAGATGCAGAAGCATATATATGTACGTGTGTGTGTATGTGAGGCAGTGCGTATGAGAGAGAGAAAGGGGAAGAGAGTGAGACGGAAAGAGAGTGCATGTGTATAGCTGTCTGAGAAAGAGAGTCTATCGAGAATCCATGTTTGTTGTGTGACTTTGGAGGAAGAAGCAAACAAGAAAAAATGGCCGCTCGATCAATATGACATAGGATTAAGGGGGAAACTTAAATCTGAAACTGTCCACTTGTAGAGGAAATTACTGGCTTTGTGCAATACAGAGATGGCAGCGATGTTGGCGTTGGTGGTGTTGGTCATTATGTCGGTGTTGGTGTTGTCGGTGTTGTCGGAGTTGCTGGTGTTGGTGGTGTTGGTGGTGATGTCGGTGTTGGTGGTGTTGGTGGTGTTGGTGGTGTTGGTGGTTATGTTGGTGTTGGTGGTGTTGTCGGAGTTGCTGGTGTTGGTGGTGTTGGTGGTGTTGTCGGAGTTGCTGGTGTTGGTGGTGTTGGTGGTGTTGGTGGTGTTGTCGGAGTTGCTGGTGTTGGTGGTGTTGGTGGTTATGTTGGTGTTGGTGGTTATGTTGGTGTTGGTGGTGTTGTCGGAGTTGCTGGTGTTGTCGGAGTTGGTGGTGTTGGTGGTGTCGTCGGAGTTGCTGGTGTTGGTGGTGTTGGTGGTGTTGGTGGTTATGTTGGTGTTGGTGGTTATGTTGGTGTTGGTGGTGTTGTCGGAGTTGCTGGTGCTGGTGGTGTTGGTGGTGATGTCGGTGTTGGTGGTGTTGGTGGTGTTGGTGGTGTTGGTGGTGTTGTCGGTGTTGGTGGTGTTGGTGGTGTTGGTGGTGTTGTCGGTCTTGGTGGTGTTGGTGGTGTTGGTGGTGTTGGTGGTGTTGGTGGTGTTGGTGGTGTTGGTGGTGTTGTCGGTGTTGGTGGTGTTGGTGGTGTTGGTGGTTATGTTGGTGTTGGTGGTTATGTTGGTGTTGGTGGTGTTGTCGGAGTTGCTGGTGCTGGTGGTGTTGGTGGTGATGTCGGTGTTGGTGGTGTTGGTGGTGTTGGTGGTGTTGGTGGTGTTGTCGGTGTTGGTGGTGTTGGTGGTGTTGGTGGTGTTGTCGGTCTTGGTGGTGTTGGTGGTGTTGGTGGTGTTGGTGGTGTTGGTGGTGTTGGTGGTGTTGTCGGTGTTGGTGGTGTTGGTGGTGTTGGTGGTGTTGGTGGTGTTGTCGGTGTTGGTGGTGTTGGTGGTGTTGTCGGTCTTGGTGGTGTTGGTGGTGTTGGTGGTGTTGGTGGTGTTGTTGGTGTTGGT
>OZ024745.1:23775601-23790601 GCA_964016885.1 Eledone cirrhosa | reverse complement strand
ACTGACAAACGTTTAGAAATGTATAATAGATGTACAGGGAAAGAGAGACGTATTCGATGGATAGGTGGTTATATAGATAAATATAAGATTGGTTGCATAGGCAGGTGAAGCTCTAAATGGAGATAAGGAATAAAGAATGGTTGTATAAAGAATATATATATATATATATATATATATATATATATATATACACTATATATATATATATATATATACACTATATATATATATATACACTATATATATATATATATATATATATATATATATATATATATATATATATATATATATATATTTATATATATATATATGGAGAATAGAAATGGCTGTGTAGTTGCTATTTAAGGAAACTTAAAATGCAGTAGGAATACGAAGAAAGCAAGAACGGGGGGAGGGAAGAGTTCCTCATCAGTTGTCTACTGGGGGGCTCGGATATTTCTACGCTTTAAAGACAAGATATCTCACCCCAGGGCGTCAATAACTGGATAAGTTATTGGGAAAACGGAGAAGGGAGGGAAGGAGAGCAAAAGGGAAGAAAAGAGAAAACAGTAACAAAACAGCGAAAAAAACAACAAACCGAGCAATGTGCGAGCAACTATAGGTAAGGAAATTCAAGACCACTCGATAAGAGAACTTAAGTTCAAGACTGATATATATATATATATATATATATATATATATATATATATATATAGAGAGAGAGAGAGAGAGAGAGAGAGAGAGAGAGAGAGAGAGAGAGAGAGAGAGAGAGAGAGAGAGAGAGAGAGAAATAGATAGATAGATAAATTTCTATTTATTTGCCACGAGGGCACAAAAGAAGGGGACATTTACACAGTGGGGGAGTTTACATAAATCGAGTAAAGAAAAAAGGAATAACAATAATAATATAACAATAAAAAGTCCTCAAAAGGGAGGGGGCGTGTTGGGGATTGCACATACCCCCGAAAAGTGTGCAACTCTTTTCGCGGGGGAAGCCCAGAGAGGAGGCGCTCCCCCTTTCCTCTTCACTTCTTCACCTACAGAACAATGTAGAGAGAAGGCCCATTTACACGGGCCATTCTCGCTTCTTTCACCCACCTTTCATAAAACTGTCTGGGACCAAGCACTTCTCTCTCCATCCTGATTCTTCTTCCGAAGTGGTATCGGAAGAAGTAAACCAGGTGATGGCCGGAGAGAAAGTCACCCGACCTCAGACCTTTCAGGCGCGTCCACCACACAACCTCTTTCATCATGGCTATTACGCACAGAAAGACCGCCTCTGCTTCATTTCTGAAGGGAGGAGGCGGCTTGATGTTCACCACAGACTCGGCGGTTAATCGAATCGGCGCCACACGCGACAGCAGTCGTTCGACGTAGCCCCACAGATCGGCAACGCCCGGGCAGTGTATCAGTGCATGCGCAACGGTTTCCTCGTCGCGCACGCATCTGGGACAGATCTTTTTCGCGGGATCCCTGCCCGGGCGCCCGTGTCTGTAGAGCTTTTCTCGAACGGGCAGAGCCCCCCGGTAACACTGCCAGGCTAGGGACCTCTGGAAGTTGTCCATGGGTCCCGGGCCGAAAGTTCTACCGAACAGGCTGGCCAGTTCGTCCTCCTCCATGCCTAGCGACTCTCCAAGGGTGTCGTCGCCCCTGCTAGCCACCAACCCTCTATAGAATGTCGAGGTGGATTCTCCACTGACAGTCGGGTCCGCTTGCCAGATAGCCGTGAGCGCCTGGGCACACTCAGTGTGCCAGTTGCCCAGTTTTCTCGGTCTTTGCTTCACCCAGGATTGCAGTTCGGTGAGCGAGACGAGCTGTGGGAAGGCTCGCCTCACAAACGGGGCCCACACCGGCTGACCGTTGAGGAATACCTGTAGATGCCGTAGCCTCAATGCGTGCCTACGCATCAACAGCCACGGCATACCCAGCCCTCCTTTCGAAGGGTGCTGGCAGCAGATGGATCTCCTCACCATGGGAGGCCGCTTCTTCCAGAGGAACTGGAAGAGCATGCGTTCCATGATGGTGAGCTTTTCCTTGGGGCAAGGCACGACGGTCAGGCGGTAGTAGATGACGGACGCTATGTAAGCGTTCGTCACCTCCGCCCGACCTTTCAGTGATAGTTTGCACTTGGCCCACTTCTGGGTCAGCGCAAACACCCTGCTCGTCACCTCGCCCCAATTCTTCTCCACCTGGAGGTCCGGTCCGAACCAGACCCCGAGCAGCTTCACCGGGCCCTCCGTCCACCGCCCGACGACACCGTCTAACGGCATCGGTTTGCCCCTCCACGTTCCGAGTTGCAAACCGACTGACTTGTCCTGGTTCAGCTTAGCCCCCGTCAGCCTTTCGTATTCCTCCAGTAGGGTGGCGATCGCCCCGATTTCCGAGGCGTCCGCCACCATTACTGTTACGTCGTCGGCATAGGCCGAGACCGCTTTGTGCAATCCCGGTTCCAGGGGTATGCCCCGCAGCAACTCCAACTTCCGCAGCAGTGGCTCGAGAGTCAATACGTACAGAAGGGAGGAGAGGGGGCACCCCTGTCTGATGGATCGGGTGATTTGAAACGGCTCCGAGAGGTAGCCGTTTACTTTAATCCTAGAGTAGATGTTGCCACTGTGCATGGCAGAAATCCAGCCCCTGAAAACGGGTCCGAAGCCCGCCGCCGCTAGCACCGCATCCAGGTAACCATGGTCGACCCTATCGAACGCCTTAGATTGATCCAAGTTGATCAGGGCCCCACCAAAGCCGGGTTCGTAGCCAACCCTCTCTATGATGTATCGCATGAGGTGGAGGTTGTCGTGAATGGACCTGGACGGGATAGCGCATGTCTGCGCGTCTCCCACCAAACCACCCACCACAAGCGCCAACCTCTTCGCCAACACCTTGGCCAAAATCTGTAACTCTGCATTCAGCAGAGTTATGGGCCTAAAGTTACTTAAGTCGTCCCCCTTGCTCTCGTCCTTCCTCACTAGCGTGACCACGCCCTTGGTCACAGAACAGGGAATTCTCCCGTTCTGTTGCCAGTTGCAATAGACAGCCTCGAGGAGTTCGGAGAACAAGACCGGCATAGCTAAATAAAGTTCGTATGGTAGACCATCGAGACCCGGGGATTTGCGTCTGCTGCATTGGCTGAGCGCTTCCCCGATTTCAGTGGCTGTGATTGGCCCTTCGCAGCACTCCGCTTCGCCGCTCGAAAGACGCGGTAGACCGTCGAGGTATGGACCGAAGTCCACATCCCCGTCCGGCCCCCCGCCACCTCCGAACAGTCGAGCAAAGTGCCTTTGAAAGGTCTCGCACATTCGCTCAGGTTCAAGGATCACCCGTCCATCCTGGTCTCGCAAAGACCGAATGGTGGATTTAATCCCACTCTTGGCTTCTGTCACGCGGGCCCAGCTAACAGCTTTGGTCCCCTCGTTTCCTAAAGCACGTATTTTACTTCGGACAACGCAGCCTTCGTGCTTCGCGTCAAAGAACTGGCTCAATGCCGTTCTCGTCGCTAACACTCTGGCTACGTCTCCGCTCCTAATCGCCTCTTCTAGTTTATCTGTTAACTCCCTTTCCCTCCTATTTCTATTCGCCGCTAGTTCCTTACTGTAACCTATCGAACTTACTCTAATCTCTCTCTTTAGAGATATCCACCACCTACTGTTGACGATCGCTCCCGTCAACCGCATCTTAACTAAGCTACTAATCCGGTTTCTGTAATCTTTCTTTGTCGGTAAGGACAAGTTCATCTTCCAGTAACCGGGACCCTGTCTATGCGTTCTATCAAGGTTGACCACGCAGGTCACTAATTTGTGATCTGAATAGCCAACCATGATCAGTTCTGGACAACTAAATACGTCCCTATCCTTACTCCTAACCAAAAACCTATCTAGGTACGATCTAGATTGTCCACTGCGGTTTGCCCAGGTCCAGGTTGGCGCAGTTGGACAATCTAGTCGAAATCTATCGACCAGGTCGAATCGATCGAGTAACCCCTTGAGGCTGCTACACCCCCCTCTATCGGGACATGCCCCTGCATAGTCCCAACGCGCATCTAGGATTCCATTCCAGTCCCCCACTAAAAGCAGGGAACGCGACGTTCCTAGAAAAGTCTCCAGACGTTGGAAGAAGTCGGCTCTCTCCGCCCCGAAGGGAGCATAAAGACCGACCAGTCTGAAAGCCCCGCCTTCACCACCTCCGACGTCCAGCACCAGTAATCGACCCCCCGGGTCCGAGTGAACAATCTGTACGTCGAGAGTCAGACGTTTATCCAGCAGTACGGCAACTCCCCCCCCCCCCGCCTCCGGGTTGACAGAGAGATGCGTGCATCTCAAAGTCATCGAAGGCGGGCGCCAGCTGTCTCACGCTGCTGATCCGACTCTCGCAAACAACCATCACATCTATACTTTGTGACCTGAGGTCACTTAGAAGCTTTGCTTGCTTCCAAGCTGAGCTCAGGCCACGCGCGTTCAAACAGCCAACTCTCAATTGATCTATTTTGGTGTTGAAAGTGAAGAAAGAAAAGCACTTACCTCTCCGGGTTGCGTAATTTCCATGGCATCAGGTGTGTTGGGTGGAGGGATGTTTTGTGGTGGTGTGGGGGTAACCGTGTGTGGTGGGGTTGGGGTATTTGGAGTTGTGTCAGGGAGAGGGGCGGTTATGGGGAAATCTTTCAAGAAGACGCGATTCAACGGTTTTAAACAGGGGGGGCTTACGTCCCGTCTAAATTGTTCTTTTAAGGAACGATAAAGGTCCAGAGGGACCTTTATCATTTTTAAATGGGTGAAGTTCTCTGTTGAGATAAAGTTTGGCCCTTCGGTCTGCACCATAGGGTTATTGTTTATTAATTTAACCAGTTTTTTGTTTTCTTTATTTATATATGTGTATTGCAACGTCTTTTTTTGTGATGCTGTCAATGTTTCGGAGAGGGGAGGCGCAGATTTATTTTTGTTTGTTGAGGGTGGGGTGTTTTTGATTGGAGTTGGTGTTTGTGTGTGGGTTATTTGTGGTGTGCTGGGTGTGTGTTTTCTTTTTTTTCTTTTAACTTGTCTGAAGGCTTCTCCTCCTTCTTCTTCAGAAGTTGGGGGAAACTCTTCAGCGCTAGGTGGGAGGGACGTGTTGTGTGGTTGTTTTTTTTTTGCGGGAGGGGTAGATTTGTTACTGTTTTTTTTATTATTTGTTTGGAATGGGTTTTGTGGTGGTGGTGGTGGTAATGTTTGTGTCGTGCTTGTGGTTGGTAATGGTGGTGGTAATGTTTGTGTTGTGGTTGGTGGTGGTGATTTTTGTGTCGTGCTTGTGTTTGGTGCTGGTGGTGGTGATGTTTGTGTTGTGTTTGTGGTTGGTGGTGTCTGTATTTTGTTTGCTGTGTGTGGTATTAGTGTATTTTTGGAGGTGGGTGGTGCTGGTGTACTGTTTGTGGTGGGTGTGGGCAATAGTCCTTTTTGGGGGATACGTTTCGGGCAGTTAGCCTTAACGTGTCCCCTTTCCATGCATAAATAGCATGCTGGTCTTCTCCCCTCTACAATTATGTCTATTGGGGTAAGGTCATCCAGCCAGATGCGATCCGGGATTTGTGCTATTCTTTCGGGCCTCATTTGGACTAGTATGTCGAGGCCCATTCCCAGGAACGCATCTCCAGTTGCCTTCCCCATTGACAGCATAGTGTCTTCGCCCATATCAATGAAGCCAGCAATAGCCCACCAGAAGTCCATTGTGGGCAGCATTGTTTTTACTTTTATTCTCTGTGTTCTTCTACCCATGTAGGAGGGATAGAAGCTATATGTTGTCGACGAGAGTGGGCTTAGGGAAAGCTGAACCGCCGTTTCTTTGTCTCTTGTTAGGACCGAAATGCTGCCATAGAGTCGGTCCTTTCGTATGAAGAGAATATTCTTCATATAGTCTTTTAGGACTAACTCTATTTCCATTTGGCTGGGCTGTGCTGGCTTTCTTGACTGGTTTAGTATAGTTCTGTATATAACTGTGTTTTCTGCTCTGGCTTTCTTGAATTCTGGGGGGGAGTTAATGGAAAACATTCCGTTCTCCCCCAAAACAATATGTTTCTTTGCTTCGGCCAGTTTTTCTCTGGCGGCAGTTAGGTCAATTGGTGTGTATGTAATGGATTGCTTTGTTTTCTGGGCGAAAGTTGCCCTGTCGTTATTTGTATTATTTTCTGTTTGTTTGTTTTCTGTTTGCTCATTTTCCTTAACATTTGTTTTTTCATTTTGTTTGTTTGTTTCAATGTCTAATTTTGTTGTAATTATTTTTTGTTCTTCAGACTTGGGGGGCGTGGCAGAGCTAATGGCAGACATGTCTGCCATCTTTTCCGCCATGCTGCCAAGAAAGAAATTTTTCGGCAAAAATAGATATTTATTTTACCCCCTAAAAAGGGGGTAAATGCAAAAATGTTTCCCTAAATAACAGGGGTTAGTGTTCCAAATGTGTTGCACTAAAAAATTTATCCGGTACTTACAATAGTAAGGGTAAATCCCGATGGAATAGCGGAGCCGATGCGAAGCGTGTCTTACTCTATCAAGATAGATAGATAGATAGATAGAAGATAGATAGATAGATAGATAGATAGATAGATAGATATAAATACCATCGGTTGAATGAAAAACAAATGGTCGACTAACTGAATAATGAAATGAATGATAAACGAATGAGGAAATGGTCGAATAAAAGATTCGATGAATGAGATATATGTATGAATGTTTGAATATATGGAGGGTTAGATGAAACTATGAATGAACTGATAACAGAATGAAAGAAATTGTTGAATAACATATGGAATATATGAATTATAGAATGGATGAATGGTAAGACGAAAGAAAAGAAACAAGAATAAAATAGTAAATAAAAAGAGAAAGAAGGAAACGGAAATGACTGATCCTCCGTCTGTTCAGTCGATGAGAATTGAGTTGTTCAATCAGCGCATTCGTCATTAGTTTTTTCATTAGTTCATTAGCCGAATTAACCTGTAAATGGTTGAGTATTCCACAGACATGTGTTCCACAGACACGTGTACTCTTAGTTTAATTTCTAATCAGAATCAATATGACCCATTATGTAAGAAGGCTGACTCTTTGAATAACCAATTTCTCTCACAAGAGAAAATAAGAAGTGAGAGTCTGTCAGTAAGATGACTAACCCAGGTTCTGCTGCACGTCGGGCTGAGGTGGCCAAACTCTTCAAATACCGGTCGCTCTCCAACAGGTTTGCAGTTGTACACTTGGCAGTGGAGACTTCTGGTGCCCTCGGCCCTAGGGCTACCTCCCTACTCACCACCATAGGCGCTGAGCTGGCCAGCCGCAGGTGTGAGCCTCGCGAGCTGGAATGGTTTTTCCAGCGCGTCTCCCTTGCCGTCCTCCGGGGAAACGCCTTCTCCATTCTGTCCGCCGGGGCTGTGGGGAGGCCACCAATATGATTGACTGACTTGTCATTTTATCAGTCCGATGTTTTTAGACCTCTCTCCCTCTTGTGCAAATAGCTGGAATCAGTGGTTGTACATTCTACTGAAAGTACTAGGCTCTACTTAATCGGTTAACCACGTCAATCATATCTGTGGCTTGATATCTTTCTGAGGAATGAAGATGACTTGTAATAAAATTGAAGGGGAATGGTAAATAACATTTGTCTAAGCTACCATACAGAGGAATCGAACCCGGTGTCTTATGGTTGCCAATCAGACTAGTTAACCACTCAGCCATGCCCTACGTTAAACCGAATAAAAAATATGAAAAATAATGGAATAAAAAATTCCAAATAGATTGAATAAATATGGTTTCTTATATAGGCACAAGGCCAGCAATTTAGGGGGGAGGAGAACGTCGATTAAATCGACCCCAGTGCGTAACTGGTACTTTATTTTATCGACCCCGTAAGGATGAAAAGCAAAGTTAACCTCGGCGGGATTTAAACTCAGATCATAAAGGGCCGTAACTCTATGCTGCAAAACATGGCGTCCGACCCTCTACCGATACTGCCAATCCACCGCCCTAAACAGGTTGAATAAATATAAAAATCAGGCAAGTTTGGCTGAATAATGATAGAATATGTGAATGAATGAGTCGAAAGTCGAACGAAAACGGAAAAAAGAATGTAAAAGAATTGAAATTGAAAGAAAAATTACGGACTTATAAAAATATAATCAGCAAAAAAATAAATAAAAGCAAAATCAATAAATAAACAAAAAAGTAATTAATGAAGAACTAAGGAACAACATTAAACGTAAATTGATACAAATAAAAAATGTCATATATATATATATAATTGTATATCATCTCCTTCCACTCAGATACCAGTCTAGTACCCTACCCAATGACCCACGGGAGTAATAACCGAGGTGGTGGCTTTGCTATGATCTACGATTAACAGTATCAAAGGCTTTGGTAAGGTCCACAAAAACTTGGTAGAGTGTCACTTGCGGCTCAACACACTTCCCTCTAAGCTGACAGGCTGAGAAAATCATGTTCATACTTCCCTGCCCAGCTCTGAATCCACGCTGGGTCTCAGGGATAGCACCAGGGCAGATCCATTTTATTAGACGATTCAGCAAGACCAGGGATAAAACTTTTCCTACTGATTCGAGCAGACTTAGGCCACAATAACCACTGCATTCCGATTTGTAACCTTTGCCCTTGTAAATCGAGAGCAAAATTGCATCTACCAAGTATTGCGGGACAGGCTCACCATGCCATACAGATAAGACTAACCCATGAATGGCCATAGCAAAAGCGGAGCAGCTCAACAGGTATTCCATCCAAACCTGGAGTTTTCCCTATGTTTATCTCTTTGATATTAGACCTTATCTCATCAATGGTTGGATCATTCATCATCTCTGTTACAGTCTCTCTTTACGGCAGTCCATTAATAATTTCTTCATCAACTACAGATGGGTTGTCAAACAGATGATTAAAGTGTTCAGTCCACCGACTCATGTACCTGCTGGATCTTTGATGAAGACCTTCCTATCTTTTGACTTGAATGGTATCATTTGTGCTGTATAGTGCCTTCAGGTATCTGCAGTTATAAGCCATCTGCATCTCTGCTGAAACCTCACACCAACAGTTATATTCTTAATCTTTCATGTTTTACTTTTTCTGTGGAAAACGTTGTTAAACAAGGTGACATACATGCACCCACTCTGTTCTCCATCTACTATGCCGTGCTGCTGACATGTGCCTTCCAAGATTTCGAAATCTGTGTATACTTGCCAATTAGAACCTCTAGCAAAGTATTTAATCTAAGATGGTTTAACACCAAGTCCAACATTTTTGGCACTCTTGTTAGGGAGTTCCTGTATGCTGATGATACAGATTTTGTGGCTCACACAGTAGAAGACATGCAGCTGATATTGGAACGTACAAATAAAAGAAAAGATGGAAGTTGGTAAGCTTGATTTTTTTTCTAATATAGTATATATATATATATATATATATATATATATATATATATATATATATATATATATATATATATTGAGTATGTGTTGGTCGTTTACCGACACCTCAGTATGCAGCTGGAATAATCGACGAAGTGCGCAGGTTGGTTTGTTTACTCCGGTATAATGTAAATAAGTAAGTTAAACATGTTAAATTTGGCTTCCTTTATTATCTGCTATATATATTTCAATGACAGCTATTATTGGCTGTGACCTCTTCAGGCAGTACGAATAAATGTAGAAAGAACAGGTAAACATGGTGCTGAAATATGTTCCACTGTCAATTCATCGATATGTCCAGCTCCTGGGTGTGTTGTTAGTCCTACGAGGAACTGGAATCATATGGGCTAGAACAAACGAATTTCAGCGTCCGAGGACATGCTCGTACCCCATTGGTCAGTTGTCATACCACTCCCTAGCCGAAAGTCTATAGAAATTCTTCAGAGACAGGTCAGCCTGTTATACAATTTTTACGTCTCGTACTTCAATATATGTATGTATAGAATCAACTCTCTTAAATTAATCGTATTTAAGACTATTCAAATCAGAATGTTTAAGTCCAGCTGACCTCCTTTACCGTGGTGGTAGTGGTAGTGGTGTTAAGAGATCAGCCAGCAGGTCAACCTTAGTAGGCTGCAGCTATGATCGGAAGAATTTACGTGTGTAGACTGGCATCTCTCCTGCGACAACATCACGTGGTGGGGATGACAAACAAAAATGCGTGTGTGTTACAACCAATAAAATTTAAAAAATAATAATAAAATAAAAAAATTAGAAAAATATAAAATGAAATAAAAAAAACCTGTGTGTCAGAAACCAGAAATGTAAAGAATTACAATTCTTATTTTAACATAGAGTACATACGTGTAATTGTCCGCCAACGCATGCCATTGCGCATGCACGTGTATAAACACAGGCTCGGGTGCATCTCCTATTTACGTCCACACAGTCCAACAAAAGATGGGTGCGTTTTAAAACAGATGAAGTAAAAATGAAGTAAAAAATAAAAGACCAAACACCCTGTGTCAAAATCCAGAAGTATAAAAGACTACAATTCTTATTTCAGCATAAAGTACATATGCGTATATGTTCGCCAACGCACACCGTTGCACGTACGCACGTGCAAACATAGGCTATATATATATATATAGTGACGAAACATAAGTCAATTGCATGAACTCATAATCCTTTATTTACTGCTATATATATTTCCATGATAGCCATTGAATGGCTATGACCTCATCAGGCAGTTAGTCAGTTCTTAGTTATGCCAGCTCTGTGTGTATAGTGTTGATGGTATCAGAGCCTTGGGACATACATTATATATATATATTGATACGTCTTGATTCTACGAAGTAGATTTTCCTACACCAATTATATATATATATATATATATATATATATATATATATATATATATATATATATATATAATATATTATATATATATAATCTGCTTTGTAGAATCAAGACGTATCTCAGGACCTTGCAATTTTCAGATCATCACATCGATCGTGCCTCGAGCTGGTCGCCAGAGACACGATTGTAATATGTCCAATAAATTCCATTCGTCGCAACACTGATTCTCTTCTTTTTCTGTGATATATATATATATATATAGTAATAATAATAAATTTGAAGACTAAAATCCAAAGAGGGCTCGATAAGGGTACATATATATCAAATATATAAGAACCGTTGAGCAAATATTTTTTTAATTATTTTATTTTATTTGTTTCAGAAGATCCCGTTAAGGGTGAAAGCAGCGATTCTTTGCTTAAACTTTAGTCTGTTATTTTAATAAATATATATATATAGCTTGTGTTTGTACGTGCGTACGTATATATATATATATATTCACAATCATGAGGTTGTTTGAGTGTGTATTTATGTATGTATATATGTTTATACACACACATATATATATATTCATTAAAAAAACAGATTAAAGTTTAGTCTTCACATTTATTATTACTACTATATATATATATACATATATATATATGTATATATAATATTAAGGATACTATTTACAGTTATGTATATATTATACACAACAATAAACAGGTAAGGTCAGTAATTTATTACTACCTTATTACCAGTAAGAGAAATATCTCAATGTAAGAACATCATTTGTTATACAGAGCAGTATTATAGAATACACAAGAATCAAATCCTTATAGGAGTAGTGCATCGTCGCGGTATAAACCACCGTTGAGGTATGGTAGGTCCTTATGGATTTCATTTAGTAAATATAGGCCCACCAAATCACCGAAGACTCCAAGCCTAGGCTTGGAAGAAACAATTGTCAGCAATTAAATGTTCTAACATAGCTTTGATTCTTGTGTATTCTATATATATATATATATATATATATATATATATATATATATATATATATACATACATACATACATACATACATATATATATATATATATATATATATATATATATATATATACATACATATATATATATATATCTATATATATCTATATGTGTATATATATATATATATATATATATATATATATATATATATATATATATATATATATATATATAATATCCGTATAATACTATAATTAAGATAAAATGTAAGTGATATTTATGTTTATATATGTATTAATATAATGTTAATGATGATAACGATCATCATCACCACCACCGCCACCACGACCACCACCACCACCACCATCACCACCACCACCACACATATCACCTTCCTCTTTCTCGTCATCATCATCACCAACACCATCGCCATTGTCGTCGTCGTCATCGGTGTTATCGTCACTGACCGTTTTAACGATCACCTATATTGCCAACAGCAGAATTGATGGCATCGTACAGGAATAATAGTAACAACAACAACAACAGCAGCAACAACAACAACAACAACAACAGAAAAATCAGTAATAGCAGCAGCAGTAGTAGCAGCAGCAACAACAGTAACAGAATTGCTGTCAGCACCAGCACCAGCAGTATCATCAACAGAAGCAATAGCAGCAGCAACAACACACCAACAGCTTCAGCAGCAGTTAAAGTAGCAGCAGCAGCACTAGCAGCAGTTAGAGCATCATTACCATTAGCAGTTAAAGTAGCAGCAGCAGCAGTAGCAGCAGTTAGAGCATCATTACCACCAGCAGCAGTATCATCAACAACAGCAGAGTTAGCAGTAATAGTAGCAGCAGTAACAGCAGCTGCTTGAGCCTGTGGTAGAATTACCTGTAGTCAGAAACAGTACAAGCGACATCACCAGTTACGTCCCTTTATGGACTGAGTTCAAATCCCGCTGGGGTTAAATTTGCCTTTCATCCTTACGATAAAATAAAGTACCAGTAATATACTGGGAAAATTGCAGGCCTTGTGCCAAAAGTAGAAACAATTATATATATATATGGTTTCGTGATGTTGTGATGCTCAAGCCGATCACAAGGGTGTTATTAGCACAGAAAGGGAAGTAAAGTGAATTCGATATCGACCCGGAATAATAACTAATATCAATAATAATTATATACATTTTTATTGGGAAGATGATGAGAGTAGAACACTGTGATGTTGTGAAGTTCATGCCCCGGACGATAGAGAGATGAACTGGAATCAACGGAGATTCAAAACTGCGAATTACATATAAAATATACCTCTCTGTTTACTTAGTATTTCTTTCTCTCCCACATACTCTCTCTCTCTCTCTCCCTCCCTCTCTTTCTCTTAAACACACGCTCATACACACACGCAAACACACATACACACATACATACGCACATACATACACACACACACATATATATATATGTGTGTGTGTGTGTACTCATTTTATTAAGACAAAATAAATATTATTTAAAGTTAAATATAAATATATAAATATACAATATATTAACAAATGGAAACTATATTTATAAAACCATATTTATTTCATTATACATATTTCAAGGGCCAACAAGGCAAACTATGGTGCGCTTTCATCAGATAAAATATAATATAGGTTAGTTTTATAAATAAATATTGACATACCCTGAAAAAATGCAACCATTCTGGTTGGAATCTCCTGGGGATTTGAACTATCCAGGAGATTCCAACCAGAATGGTTGCATTTTTTCAGGGTATGTCAATATTTATTTAGAAAACTAACCTATATTATATTTTATCTGATGAAAGCGCACCATAGTTTGCCTTGGTGGCCCTTGACATATGTATAATGAAATAAATATGGTTTTATAAATATAGTTTCCATTTGTTAATATATTGTATATTTACTCCAATAATTTGTTGAGTGCTTTATATCAGTTATAAAAATATTTTGCTTGTTGTATCCCAACAAATTAAATATAACCTCTACACATATATATATATATATATATAGGAACCAGTAAGACCCCGACAGCTGAGCTCAAGCCGTTTCGACGGCTAATTCTGGAATTAGTCCAGAATTAGCCGTCGAAACGGCTTGAGCTCAGCTGTCGGGGTCTTACTGGTTCCTATTACCCACTCTACTACCTCAAGTATTGAGTACTTTGGTGCGTTATGGTCCACCTGGTTCCTTACCACATTTCCTTCGTTATATATATATATATATATATATATATATATATATATATATATATATATATATATATATATATATATAGTAATAATAATAATAATTATACTTAAAATATGGTTTATATGTAATTATAAATATGGAGGGTAGTACTAAGTACTAGCTAGTTACCAATTACCACTAGCCAATTTATATTTTGTATATATATATATATATATATATATATATATATATATATATATATATATATATATATATATATATACTCATATACATGTATATATGTGAATGTGTGTGTACTCACTATTTAGCCTTAATAAAATGATTATTTAAACTATACTTCGGTTTTTCTTTCAGCCGTAGTGTTACATAAGCATATATATATATATACATGCATACACACACACACACACACACACACACACACACACACACACACACATGCACACACACACACACACACATACATATATATATATATATATATAGCATATATAAAATGCCATTTTCCCAAAATACTTAAGTTTCAAGATGCTACACTTTCAGTAGGAGAATCCAATTATTGCAGGTAATTGACTCGTATGTCTAACTTACCATGTATTAGAAAATATTACTTTTAGGTTTACATAAATTGGGGGTTCATTCATTTGTAATTATGTATTCATTCTCAGATAACTGTATGTATTTATATAATATATATACATGTCTTCACTGGACATATTTTCTGTTTCTCCATTGTGAGCCTGTCTCTATTTGTACTCCTGAAAAAGGGTTTCAGCCTGACACGTCGAACTTTCTTTCCTCTTTCCAATATAACAATATAAAGCGTGAAACCAATATGAATTTTGGACCTCTGTTTGGTGTCTCCTTGAACTATATATATATATATATATATATATAGTATTAAGGATACTATTTATGGTTATGTATGTAATAAAACCTTTAATGGTAATATATTATTTATACAAACCTTAAATAGTGAAAGATAGTCATTAATTACTATCCTATTACCAGTAAGATAAATAGCTCAATGTAATAACATCAGTTGTTTTAC
>OZ024745.1:23760601-23763101 GCA_964016885.1 Eledone cirrhosa | reverse complement strand
TTTAATCACGACACATGTTTCAATAAGCGATAGATCGATCGTGCGGCCATGATGGATTATCACTGATCTCGTCAGGTGAAAATGAATTGTCTTCAAATCCTTGATATGAGGGAGAAAATTTAACGATGTTCACTCACTAGAGTTTTGTCCTCCATATGAAGATTAAGCAGCCAAAATACGACGACTGCTATCGTCCTCAGTTAGGGTCATAAAACTATCAAGTCGCTATCTCTCAATAGCTGTAAAAGACGCTGGACGGGTCTAATCTCAACATCAAATCTTTAGAATTACAGTCGGTCACAGTTAGTGTGAGTGAGTACACACACACTCACACACACCGACGCGAGGTCGAAGAAAAAATATATATATATACCAACATAGTATTCACTGAAAGTTACTTTATAAAACAACAAATGTTATATTGGTCAAATCTCAATTTGACGATGTAAATTGGAGAAATTGGGTCAACCGCAACCCTATACGCACGCAAGTAAATTCAGTTCAATGTTCTGCTATACATGTATCGATTGAATTGTAAATAGTGTATGTTTTGGTACATACACATCCGTATCGTCTAAAAAAAATGTATGTTTTGGTATATACACATCCATGTGAAGAGCAAGTAGTCAGCTCATATCGAACTCTGTATGTGTCGTTGTCCCATTGAGAATCTGAGTCCCCAAATATGTGCGTGCAAGCAACCGCCATGTAGGCCACCAAGGGGCTCTGTGTATGGTTGGGTATTTGAGTTAAGGTGTCAGTATGTGCGTTTTCCCGTCATATGGGCCCTTGGGCTTTTAAGATAGGTGTTTGAGTGGTGGAGGTGTGTTACCCAACACAGAAATAAAATAAAATAAAATAAAATAAAAAAGAATAGCAAAACTCCGAGGATGTGTGTAATCCCATTAATGGTGTGTAAGTAATATTGTCCAATCAGTAACCACGAGCACTCCATGGTTAGATGATCACGGATCAAAACCTCGTGTAGTGTTCAATTGATAGGATCGTGACCAGTCATAACTGTAGGTACTCCGTGTCTAAAGAAACCGGGTACTGTGTGTAGAGTCATGTATAAAGAGCGTAATCGTTCTTAACTGAGTGTGTAATACGTCTAACTATTTACTAACTGAGAGAACTCAATGGTTAGGGTATTCTAAAGTAATGGTGAATGCGCGTAATCGGTCTTAACTGAGTGTGTCATTCTAACTATTTACTAACTAGGTATTCTAAAATAGTGGTAAATGTGCACTCAGCTGTGAGAACTCTGTGGAAACAAACCGAGTACCGTTTGTAAGTGCGAACGATCTTAGCTGTCTACTACCTGAGTGTGTGATTGTCAATCACACACTATTTTATTATATATAGTTTATTGTTATTTATTCATGTTAAAGATTTTATGTAAAACCCCGCCGTCACGTCTCGAAATGTCCCATTTTTGTACGCCTCTGTGGCAAATAAAGAAAGATATCTATCTCTCTGGCTGGTTTAAATGTCTAAAAGACACCGATATAACTTCACCGGAAGTTAAGGACCTATGGTATTTTTCTACCTTAAATAATTGCAAGGTAGAGAGGACATTCTATCATCCGATCAGAAACCACTTTTCATAAACATTCGTACGTTTAATAATTAGGTCTTAAATGTTCAAAACCTAAAATCCCTGATCAGCAAAACCTACCCTTTTAAGAAAACCCACTGTACCAATAGGACATGTATCATATGTAGAGTAAACCCTCGGATAAACTGTAAAACTAGAAACGTAGTCTATAGCATAAGATGTACAGTGGGTACTTGCAGAAACATGACAACAACATACATAGGCGAGACAGCTCGTAGCATAGGTGAAAGGATAGACCAACATTGGGGGGAACTAAAAGGACGAAAAAACGGTTCAGTACTATACGAACACGCCAGACAACAACACAACGGTAACATAGACAACATAGAAATTAGAATAATATCTAAACATAGAAATGACCCAGCAGATAGGAAAATCAGAGAGGCCAGCGAAATAGAACTTAGAAGGCCAAGGCTAAACAGAAAAAATGAATGGAATAACAACAACATCCAAACAAACAATACTGACCTAAGAGAAGTATAAATAAATAAATAAATACATACACAAGCACAATAACAACAAACACATAGAAACACACACTAGTAAACTAAGATAGAATACAATAACCAATACACAGTCACCCAAACACGAACACACATCAAACACAATACACACACGCAAACGCATGCGCAGAGAAGACATAATAAATAAATAAATAGACTAAATAAAGATGGCGTAGGCATACAATAGAACGGGAGGAAACATAATAGCACCACTGACGATGTTGCAGATGTGCAACGAAAGAACTTTGTTAGACTATATATAGGTGTTTGTGTCTATAATGTATCTGTATTTTTGACCGTTGGTCAGTCAATGGTAACATTGAGTACCGAATAAATTAAATTAACTGATATTAAAGACACAGAAGCGAAAACCAACCAA
>OZ024745.1:23748101-23750601 GCA_964016885.1 Eledone cirrhosa | reverse complement strand
CATGTTACTGGTTGGTTGTTTGTTCTATGTGCGTGTGTGTTTTCATTTTGTCCTTAATTGTGATGTTGCTGTTCCACTCATGTTTTCTATTTAATTTTGGTTGTAATTCTTTTATGTTACATAAAAGAATACATAAAAGAATTTATGTTACATAAAAGAATACATAAAAGAATTACAACCAAAATTAAATAGAAAACATGAGTGGAACAGCAACATCACAACTTACAATTAAGGACAAAATGAAAACACACACGCACATAGAACAAACAACCAACCAGTAACATGTAAATAAACAAATAAATAAACGAATATAAACACACACAGACACCCGGATGTGGCGCATGCGCAGACTGAGCACACAACACACACACAGAAACAAGATGGCGTAGGACAGAACAAAGGAGAAGCACAAAAACAAAGAAAAGAATCCCCAGTCACTGAAGAGGTCACAGAATGTGTGACGAAAGAACTTTGACAATATATAAACAACCATCTGGTTGTGGAACCAACCAACCAACCGGAAATTTATAAATTCCTAAATTTATAAATTTATTATAATAAATTGAAGTGAAAGTAATTGGTGCGTGTGTTTCTTATTGGCAACATGACCCTCCCAAAGTATAACAATATATATATATATATATGTGAGAAAAACCACAGACCCTCCATCTCAACTCTACTTTTGAAAAGCAGAAGAACTGCGAAACCGGTAAAGGAACCAAATAAATATATATATATTTTTTTTTAAATAAGACTCCAGTTGCATTTTCGATTTCATCTTTTTTTCTTTATACTTTCACTCGTGTAGGACACCTCGGTTATTTTTCATTTTGTAAAAAAAAAAACCCCCAAAAAAACCTCACTTTCTAATATATATATATATATATATATATATATATATATATATATATATATATATATATATATGTATGTATATATATATGCATGTATCTAGTGCATGTGAACGCCTGATAAAGGCTCTTCTCATAAGGGCGTGGAATAGCGCTTGCAAATGTTGTTGATGTATGACTAAAAAGGAGATGACACAGGTGTTTTTTACGGTGTATATCTATCTCTGGTATAATAGTATTCTGAATGACTATCAAGCTGTCTGTTTGTCTCACACTCTCTCCTTACCCCTTTATCCCTCACTCAGCACCCCTTCTCACTCTCTCACCCCTCTCTATTTCTCTCAAGGTCTGCCTTTTTATCTGCCTAGCACTAGTCTGTCTTAGTGTATGACAAGTACAGTTCTACCCAATTTCGCCATGTAATGCAGTCGAACTAGGGACTTTTATGATTACAAAGTGGCGACATCTACATAGCAAAAATTACCAACAAATAAAATACAAATCGCTTTGCTCTTCCCTCCTTTTCTATGGCATTTATACTCCTTTCCTTTACTTTCCTATACAGCCAGATTTGCCCTTCATTACCCTTTCCCCCGAGTTTTTTCTTACTTAATTTACTTTTTTTCTGTCTTTAATATCTCCCCCATTGTATAACTTCTCTTTATAAACTATAGTTGACATAACATATTTATGTATAGCAGATATCAGAATTAATATGGCTTTTCTAATTTATACACAAAGCCAGCAAATTTCAGGGAATGGTAACCTCAGTATTTGACTGGTAAGTGGTACTTTATTTTATCGGGCCCAGAAAGATAAAATGTAAAGTAGAACTTGGAAAGTAAAGAGTCAGAACTGGAAAGTTGGTAAGATGTTTGTCATAACGGTGACCCTACGACTCAATCTTAAATTACGTGTCCATACATACCATCATCTTGTAGCCAACAAACTGGAGATCTGTCGTGGCTCTTAGCCACTCTGAATATAGCCAATTGATCAAATATGCAATCATGTATCAAAATACAATTGAAGCAATTTCAGATAAGATTTAAATCAAAGAGTCTCATTGGGCAAGCTTTTTCATGTATATTTGCTTGCAATAAATTATACGGGTCCCATAATCTCAAATAATTGTTTCTACTATTGGCACAAGGCCAGCAAATACCCAGTACATTACTGGTACTTTATTTTATCGACTCCGTAAGGATGAAAGGCAAAGTTAACCTCGGCTGGATTCGAACTCAGAATGGCAAGGGCCGTAACTCTATGCGTCAAAGAAAGGCGTCCGACCCCCTACCGATACTGCCAACTAGCTAAATATGTCTTTTCAGATTCTAAAGGTTACCCATCAACAGTATTACCGAAAGAATTATTTGTTAAGGACCACCATTAAAACAATTCTATTCCAATCCAGGGTCTTCTCATTCCTGTAGGACGAACACCTCCACAGATTTCAGTTTGGTCATGTCTTCAGGGATGTAGCCGTCCTTACCACACTTGACCAATTGTGGGTTGGTGAGGCTATTTAACCTATTTTTGGGGATACTACAACTACAACCATTACTACTACTACTACTGATACTACTACTACTACTACTACTACTGCTACTATTACTGCTACTACTACTGCTGCTGCTGCTGCTACTGCT
>OZ024745.1:23720601-23735601 GCA_964016885.1 Eledone cirrhosa | reverse complement strand
GCTGCTATTGTTGTCGTTGTTGTTGTCGTCGTCGTTCTTATTAATGTTGTTCTTGCGAGAAAAATTCCTGTTACTACTTTTTTTTTTTTTGTTCGTTCGTTCGTTCCTTTTAAATATATGAAGACGAATTTCTGAGATGTTTTATAGCTGTCTTCATCTTCTTACTTGGTCAACCGCAAATGGTTGCTTCCGATATGTCACAGCATCATTTCTAGACTTTCACTTTATAACCAATCCCAGAGACGAAACCTTCTAATACCCACTAGCTACGTCCATACTTCATGTGGTTCAGACTTTATTTCAAAGGATTTACTTGTTATCTCGCAATTTTTTTTTTACTCGCAATACCATTACATCCATTTTGTTTTCGTTTCGTTTCATTCATTTATGCATTTCTTTCTTCTTCTTCTTCTTCTTCTTCTTCTTCTTCTTCTTCTTCTTCTTCTTCTTCTTCTTCTTCTTCTTCTTCTTCTTCTTCTTCTTCTTCTTCTTCTTCTTTCTTCATGTTCTTATTAAAGGGGTGGTGGATTGGCAGTATCGGTAGACGGTCGGACGCTATGATGTTTTGATGCATAGAGTTACGGTCCTTGCCATTCTGAGTTCAAATCCCGCCGAGGTTAACTTTGCCTTTCATCCTTATGGGGTCGATAAAATAAAGTACCAGTAATGCACTGGGTAATTGCTGGCCTTTTGACAAAAATAGAAACAATTAATATTATTATTATTATTATTATTATTATTAGTAGTAGTAGTAGTAGTAGTAGTAGTAGTAGTAGTAGCAGCAGCAGCAGCAGCAGTAGTAGTAGTAGTAGTAGTAGTAGTAGTAGTAGTAGTAGTAGTAGTAGCAGCAGCAGCAGCAGCAGCAGTAGTAGTAGTAGTAGTAGTAGTAGTATTTACTTTATAATCTATTTTCGCCTATTTTTTTCTTATTTGCAGACCAGTCATAATTCTCCAAACCAACTTTATTATAGAATAAATTATGTCTTGAAACATATTTCATGTCCTCTACCGTACATTTCATCTCCTCTACCGTATATTTCATGTCTTGATCCCTATATTTCATGTCCTCTACCGTACATTTCATGTCCTCTGCCGTACATTTCATGTCATCTACCGTATATTTCATGTCTTGATCTCTATATTTCATTCCTCTACCGTATATTTCATGACCTCTACCGCATATTTCATGTCTTGATCCCTATATTTCATGTCCTCTACCGTACATTTCCTGTCCTCTACCGTACATTTCATGTCATCTACCGTATATTTCATGTCTTCATCCCTATATTTCATGTCCTCTAGCGTATATTTCATGTCATCTACCGTACATTTCATGTCCTGTACCGTATATTTCATGTCTTGATCCCTATATTTCATGTCCTCTACCGTATATTTCATGTCCTCTACCGTATATTTCATGTCCTCTACCGTATATTTCATATCCTCTACTGTATATTTCATGTCCTCTACCGTATATTTCATGTCCTCTACCGTATATTTCATATCCTCTACTGTATATTTCATGTCCTCTACCGCATATTTCATGTCCTCTACCGCATATTTCATGTCATCTACCGTATATTTCATGTCCTCTAGCGTATATTTCATGTCCTCTACCGTATATTTCATGTCATCTACCGTATATTTCATGTCCTCTACCGTATATTTCATGTCCTCTACCGCATATTTCATGTCCTCTACCGTATATTTCATGTCCTCTACCGAATATTTCATGTCTTGATCCCTATATTTCATGTCCTCTGCCGTATATTTCATGTCTTGATCCCTATATTTCATGTCCTCTACCGTATATTTCATGTCTTGATCCCTATATTTCATGTCCTCTGCCGTATATTTCATGTCCTCTACCGCATATTTCCTGTCTTGATCCCTATATTTCATGTCCTCTACCGCATATTTCATGTCCTCTGCCGTATATTTCATGTCCTCTACCGTATATTTCATGTCTTGATCCCTATATTTCATGTCCTCTACCGCATATTTCATGTCCTCTACCGCATATTTCATGTCATCTACCGTATATTTCATGTCCTCTACCGTATATTTCATGTCCTCTACCGCATATTTCATGTCCTCTACCGCATATTTCATGTCATCTACCGTATATTTCATGTCCTCTACCGTATATTTCATGTCCTCTGCCGTATATTTCATGTCCTCTACCGCATATTTCATGTCCTCTACCGTGTATTTCATGTCCTCTACCGAATATTTCATGTCTTGATCCCTATATTTCATGTCCTCTACCGTATATTTCATGTCTTCATCCCTATATTTCATGTCCTCTGCCGTATATTTCATGTCTTGATCCCTATATTTCATGTCCTCTACCGTATATTTCATGTCCTCTACCGTATATTTCATGTCATCTACCGTATATTTCATGTCTTCATCCCTATATTTCATGTCTTGATCCCTATATTTCATGTCTTGATCCCTATATTCCATGTCCTTGATCCCTATATTCCATATCCTTGATCCCTATATTTCATGTCTTGATCAGTATATTTCATGTCTTGATCCGTATATTTCATGTCTTGATCCTTATATTCCATGTCCTCTACCGTATATTTCATGTCTTGATCCCTGTATTTGATATCCTGATCCCTATATTTCATATCCTGATCCCTATATTTCATGTCCTTGTGACGTATATTTCACGTAGTCAATATCCTGAATATAATGTAAACATGTCTACAGACGCCGCTCTCTGTCTCCTGTGATTTTACATTCACATTGTTTTGGGTTTTTGTTTATATCAAGCTGTTTCATCTATTATCCTAAGAATTGCAGCAAATCAACGGAATCCTTCGCCTCTTTCTTTCTCTCACACTCTCTCTCTCTCTTTCTATATCTATCTTTCTTTCATTCTCTTTCTCTTTCTCTCTCTCTCTCTCTCTCTCTCTCTCTCTCTCTCTCTCTCTCTCTCTTTCTCTCTTACACTCTTTCTTTTTCTCTTTCTCTCACTCTTTCTTCCTCTCTCCTTTAGCAGAGTCTGTTGTCTTTCCTAGAATAGCTAAACATTTCCTCACACCACTTCTAATAGCCATAAAACTTTCATGTATTCATACACCATTCTCTTCATACACCATTCTATATCCTTGAATTGGCAGTATCGGTAGAGGGTCGGACGCCATGCTTTCTAGCATAGTTACGTCCTTTTACGATCTGAGTTCAAATCCCGCTGAGGTTAACTTTGCCTTTCATCCTTACTGGGTCGATAAAATAAAATACCAGTAATACACTAAGATAATTGCTGGCCTTGTGGCAAAAGTAGAAACAATTATTATCATAATTATTATTAAGTCGGTTGAATGGCATTATCGGTAGAACGTCAGAAATCATGGCATTGACTTACGGCTCTTTACGTTCTAAGCTCAAATCCCATCGAGGTTAGCTTTGCCTTTCTTCCTTACGAGTTCGATAAAATAAAGCACCAGTAACATACTGAGGTCGATTTAATCGACTTTCCCCTCGCATCAAATTGTTGACCTTGTGCCTAAATCAGAAACCATACGATACGCCATGCCAGTTTTCGCTCCATAAATTTGCTTGTTTTAAGTTGTTTAAATTGTCATTTGTTAAATTATGTTTCAAGAGGAACGTAGGACTTAAGTATTTACCTTCAAAAAGAGGAACCCCATAATATTTGGGTTTTTGGCCCAAATATTTGAAATTTATTTTTTTACTTTGATGCGTATAAGCTCATCTCGGAGCTAAAAGTTGAAATACATTCATATATCAATTTTAACATTGGAACAAGGAGAGGGATAGAAGACTCCAGTATTCATTTCATCGACCACGAAACAATGAAAGGCAAAGACTTGAGTTAAACTCAATACGTGAAAGGATACATCAAGTAACATGAAACATGTTAGGAATTCTGCTAATAATATTGATTTTTAATTTCGGCACAAGGCCAGCAAATTTAAGAGAAGGGAACATTTATTAAAATTAATCCGGCTACTTGACAGGTACTTTATTTTATCTACTCCGGAAAGATGAAATACAAATTGTATATAAAGAGTCAGAAGAACTATAGCAATGCATTTTATCCGATGCTCTACCGATTCTGCCAGTCTACCGCCCTTGGATTCTGCGAATATATTAGTTATATTTCATTATCGAAAGCGATGTGTCAGCAACATTGCCAAGCAACCAAACCTTAAGAACAGTCAATTTCATAATGTGTAAATTTTGTAACCTATTTTAGATTTCACTGTCCTTTTTCTGCTAACGTCACCATTAATCCATGCCCACCACTTCCATCACCACAACACCAAACATCTTTTATTCACGACTCCATTGCTAACCAATGTTTCTGTCTGCGATTCTTCTAACAGAAATACTAAACAATTGTTCCAATCCTTCCTTAGTCGTGTAACTCCCAAAGAGATCTTAGGGGATGCTGTATTGATATATGGCGTTCCTAGGTCATTGTTTTTAACCTGGTTGATCACTCTCCAGGTCCAAATACAGTCGATTTCTTCCAGAGAAGGCTAGAGAGTGAGAAAATGGACGCGAGAAAACGGTATAGAGGAAGAATCGACCTCGGTATTAGAGTGATACTGTATTTTATCGACCTCAAATGGATGAAAGACAAAATTGACCTCGGTGGGATTTGAACTCAGCGAGCAGAGAGCCAAAATGATTCTGTAATTTCGCCACCTAGATATCCAATAAGTTCATCAAAACCAGTACTAATATTACATAGATAGATAGATAGATAGATAGATAGATAGATAGATAGATAGATAGATATGTTTCTTTTATTTGCCACCAGGGCATCAAAAGTGGGACAAGTACAATGGGGGGAGATTACAAAACAAGGCGTCCTCAATAAGGAGGAGGCAATAACAATATATAAAAATAAAATAAAATATAACAAAAAATAAAATTTATAACAAAGTCCTCAATAGAGAGGAGGCGCCTTGGGAGGTCGCACACACCCCCGAAAAAAGTGTGCAACCCTTCTCCTCAGGAGCACAGAGAAGGGGTGCTCCCTTGGTCTTTCATCTTCCTCACCTATAGTCTGATGTAGAGTGAAGGCCCATTCACACGGGCCATTCTCGCCACTTTCACCCATCTTTCATAGAAACGGCTGGGGTGTAGCACCTCTCTCTCCATCCTGATCCTTCTTCCGAAATGATATCGGAAGAAACGGACCAGTTGTTGGCCAGAGAGAAAGGTGTCTGACCTCAGTCCTTTCAGACGCGTCCACCATACAACCTCTTTCGCCATGGCTATTACGCACAGAAACACCGCCTCTCCTTCGTTTTTGAAGAGGGGAGGCGGCTTGATCGTTACAATAGACTCGGTGGTCAACCGGATCGGTCCCATCCTTGACAGCAGTTGTTTGACATAGCCCCACAGATCGGCAATGCCCGAGCAGTGTACCAATGCGTGTGCAACGGTTTCCTCGTCGCACACGCATCTGGGACAGACCTTTTTCTATGGGTCCCTACCCGGGCGCCCGTGTCTGTAGAGCCTTTCTCGAACGGGCAGAGCCCTTCTGTAGCATTGCCAGGCCAGGGACCTCTGGAAGTTATCCATGGGTCACCAGCCCTCTATAGAATGACGAGGTGGATTCTCCACTGACAGCCGGGTCCGCCTGCCAGAGAGCCGTGAGCGCCTGGGCACACTCGGTGTGCCAGGTGCCCAGTTTTCTCGGTCTTTGCTTGACCCAGGATTGCAGCTCGGTGAGTGAGACGAGTCTGGGAAAGGCTCACCTCACAAACGGGGCCCACACCGGTTGACCGGAGAGGAATACCTGAAGGTGCCGTAGCCTTAATGCGTGTTTACGTATCATCAGCCCTCCTTTCGAAGGGTGTTGACAGCAGATGGATCTCCTCACCATAGGAGCCCGCTTCTTCCAAAGGAATTGGAAGAGTGCGCGCTCCATTTTGGCGAGCGTTTCCCTTGGGCAAGGCACCACGGTCAGGCGGTAGTAGATGACGGACGCTATATAAGTGTTCGCCACCTCCGCCCGACCTTTCAGGGACAGTTTGCACTCGGCCCACTTCTGGGTCAGTGCAAACACCCTGCTCGTCACCTCACCCCAGTTCTTCTCCACCTGGAGGTCTGGTCCGAACCAGACCCCGAGCAATTTCACCGGGCCCTCCGTACAGCGCCCGACGACGCCATCGGAGGGCATCGATCTGCCCCTCCACGTGCCGAGTTGCAGACCGATCGACTTGTCCCGGTTCAGCTTAGCCCCTGTAAACCTTTCGTACTCCTCCAGTAAGGTGCCGATCGCCCCGATTTCTGAGGCCGTCGACACCATTACTGTTACGTCATCGGCGTAGGCTGACACCGCTTTCCGCAATCCCGGTTCCAAAGGGATGCCCTGCAACAACTCCAACTTCCGCAGCAGTGGCTCTAGAGTCACTACATACAGAAGGGAGGAGAGAGGGCACCCCTGTCGGATGGACCGCGCGATTTCGAACGGCTCCGAGAGGTAGCCGTTCACCTTGACCCTAGAGCAGATGCGGCTGCTGTGCATGGCATTGATCCAGCCCCTGAAAACGGGTCCGAAGCCTGCCGCCGCTAGCACCGCATCCAGGTAACCATGGTCGACTCTATCGAATGCCTTAGATTGATCCAAGTTGATCAGGGCCCCACCAAAGCCGAGTTCGTTCCCAACCCTCTCTATGATGTATCGCATGAGGTGGAGGTTATCGTGGATGGACCTGGACGGGATAGCACATGTCTGCGCATCTCCCACCAGGTTGCCCACGACAAGCGCCAACCTCTTTGCTAGCACCTTGGCCAAAATCTGTAACTCTGTATTTAGCAGAGTTATGGGCCTAAAATTACTAATGTCATCCCCCTTGTTCTCGTCCTTCCTCACTAGCGTGACTACGCCCTTGGTCACAGCACAGGGAATTCTCCCGTTCTGTCGCCAGTTGCAGTAGACCGCCTCGAGGAGTTCGGGGAACAAGTCCGGCATAGCTAGATATAGTTCGTATGGAAGACCATCGAGACCCGGGGATTTGCGTTTGCCGCATTGGCTCAGCACGTCCTCTATCTCAGCGGCTGAAATCGGCTCCTCGCAGGACTTCACCTCCCTGTCCGAGAGACGCGGCAGGCCGTCGAGGTATGGACCGAAGTCCACGTCCCCAACCGGCCCCCCGCCCCTTCCGAACAATTCGGCAAAGTGCTTTTGAAAAGCCTCGCACATCTGCTTAGGTTCAAGGATCACCCGTCCATCCTGGTCTCGCAAAGACCGGATAGTGGATCTGCTCCCTCTTTTGGCTTCTGTCACGCGGGCTCAGCTAACAGCTTTGGTCCCCTCGTTTCCCAGAGCACGTATTTTGCTTCGGACGATGCAGCCTTCGTGTTTCGCGTCGAAGAACTGGCCCAGGGCCGTTCTCGACGCTAGCACTCTGGCCACGTCGCCGCTTCTAATTGCCTCTCCTACACTATCTACCAACTCCCTTTCCTTCCTATTTCTATTGGAGGCTAACTCCTTACTAAATTCTATAGAGACTACTCTAATCTCTCTTTTGAGAGATCCCCACCACCTGCTGTTGACGATGGTGCCCGTCAACCGCTCCTTAACTAAAGTGCTAATCCGGTTCCTGTAAGCCTTACTTGCCGGTAAGGACAAGTTGAGCTTCCAGTAACCGGGTCCCTGTCTATGAGTTCTGTCAAGGTTGACCATGCAGGTCACTAATTTGTGGTCTGAATAGCCAACCATGCACATTTTTGGACAACTTAAAAAGTCCTTATCCTTAATTCTAACTAAGAACCTATCTAGGTACGACCTAGATGTTCCGCTACGATTTGCCCAAGTCCAGGTTGGCGCAGTCGGAAAATCTAGTCGATATCTATCGGCCAGGTCAAATCGACCGATTAACCCTTTGAGGCTATTACACCCCTCTCTATCGGGACAGGCCCCTACGTAGTCCCAGCGTGCATCTAGGATACCATTCCAGTCCCCCACTAATAGCAAGGAGCGGGACGTCCCTAGAAAAGTCTCCAGACGATGGAAGAAGTCCGGCCGCATTGACCCGAAAGAGCCGTAGGCGGCTACCAACCTAAACGCTCCGCCTTTACCACTGCCAAGGTCCAGAACCACTAGTCGACCCTCCGGGTTCAAATGTACCATCTGTGTTGCGAGACCCAGATTTTTTTGCAGCAGAACGACAACTCCACCCCCACCTCCGGGCTGACAGAGAGATGCGTGCATCTCAAAGTCATCAAAGGTGGGGGCCAGCTGTCGCACGTTGCTGATCCGGGCCTCGCAAATAACCATCACATCTATACGTTGTGACCTGAGGTCATTTAGAAGCATAGATAGATAGATAGATAGATAGCTAGATAGATAGATAGATAGATAGATAGATAGATAGATAGATAGATAGATAGATAGATAAATTTCTATTTATTTGCCACGAGGGCACAAAAGAAGGGGACATTTACACAGTGGGGGAGTTTACATAAATCGAGTAAAGAAAAAAGGAATAACAATAATAATATAACAATAAAAAGTCCTCAAAAGGGAGGGGGCGTGTTGGGGATTGCACATACCCCCGAAAAGTGTGCAACTCTTTTCGCGGGGGAAGCCCAGAGAGGAGGCGCTCCCCCTTTCCTCTTCACTTCTTCACCTACAGAACAATGTAGAGAGAAGGCCCATTTACACGGGCCATTCTCGCTTCTTTCACCCACCTTTCATAAAACTGTCTGGGACCAAGCACTTCTCTCTCCATCCTGATTCTTCTTCCGAAGTGGTATCGGAAGAAGTAAACCAGGTGATGGCCGGAGAGAAAGTCACCCGACCTCAGACCTTTCAGGCGCGTCCACCACACAACCTCTTTCATCATGGCTATTACGCACAGAAAGACCGCCTCTGCTTCATTTCTGAAGGGAGGAGGCGGCTTGATGTTCACCACAGACTCGGCGGTTAATCGAATCGGCGCCACACGCGACAGCAGTCGTTCGACGTAGCCCCACAGATCGGCAACGCCCGGGCAGTGTACCAGTGCATGCGCAACGGTTTCCTCGTCGCGCACGCATCTGGGACAGATCTTTTTCGCGGGATCCCTGCCCGGGCGCCCGTGTCTGTAGAGCTTTTCTCGAACGGGCAGAGCCCCCCGGTAACACTGCCAGGCTAGGGACCTCTGGAAGTTGTCCATGGGTCCCGGGCCGAAAGTTCTACCGAACAGGCTGGCCAGTTCGTCCTCCTCCATGCCTAGCGACTCTCCAAGGGTGTCGTCGCCCCTGCTAGCCACCAACCCTCTATAGAATGTCGAGGTGGATTCTCCACTGACAGTCGGGTCCGCTTGCCAGATAGCCGTGAGCGCCTGGGCACACTCAGTGTGCCAGTTGCCCAGTTTTCTCGGTCTTTGCTTCACCCAGGATTGCAGTTCGGTGAGCGAGACGAGCTGTGGGAAGGCTCGCCTCACAAACGGGGCCCACACCGGCTGACCGTTGAGGAATACCTGTAGATGCCGTAGCCTCAATGCGTGCCTACGCATCAACAGCCACGGCATACCCAGCCCTCCTTTCGAAGGGTGCTGGCAGCAGATGGATCTCCTCACCATGGGAGGCCGCTTCTTCCAGAGGAACTGGAAGAGCATGCGTTCCATGATGGTGAGCTTTTCCTTGGGGCAAGGCACGACGGTCAGGCGGTAGTAGATGACGGACGCTATGTAAGCGTTCGTCACCTCCGCCCGACCTTTCAGTGATAGTTTGCACTTGGCCCACTTCTGGGTCAGCGCAAACACCCTGCTCGTCACCTCGCCCCAATTCTTCTCCACCTGGAGGTCCGGTCCGAACCAGACCCCGAGCAGCTTCACCGGGCCCTCCGTCCACCGCCCGACGACACCGTCTAACGGCATCGGTTTGCCCCTCCACGTTCCGAGTTGCAAACCGACTGACTTGTCCTGGTTCAGCTTAGCCCCCGTCAGCCTTTCGTATTCCTCCAGTAGGGTGGCGATCGCCCCGATTTCCGAGGCGTCCGCCACCATTACTGTTACGTCGTCGGCATAGGCCGAGACCGCTTTGTGCAATCCCGGTTCCAGGGGTATGCCCCGCAGCAACTCCAACTTCCGCAGCAGTGGCTCGAGAGTCAATACGTACAGAAGGGAGGAGAGGGGGCACCCCTGTCTGATGGATCGGGTGATTTGAAACGGCTCCGAGAGGTAGCCGTTTACTTTAATCCTAGAGTAGATGTTGCCACTGTGCATGGCAGAAATCCAGCCCCTGAAAACGGGTCCGAAGCCCGCCGCCGCTAGCACCGCATCCAGGTAACCATGGTCGACCCTATCGAACGCCTTAGATTGATCCAAGTTGATCAGGGCCCCACCAAAGCCGGGTTCGTAGCCAACCCTCTCTATGATGTATCGCATGAGGTGGAGGTTGTCGTGAATGGACCTGGACGGGATAGCGCATGTCTGCGCGTCTCCCACCAAACCACCCACCACAAGCGCCAACCTCTTCGCCAACACCTTGGCCAAAATCTGTAACTCTGCATTCAGCAGAGTTATGGGCCTAAAGTTACTTAAGTCGTCCCCCTTGCTCTCGTCCTTCCTCACTAGCGTGACCACGCCCTTGGTCACAGAACAGGGAATTCTCCCGTTCTGTTGCCAGTTGCAATAGACAGCCTCGAGGAGTTCGGAGAACAAGACCGGCATAGCCAAATAAAGTTCGTATGGTAGACCATCGAGACCCGGGGATTTGCGTCTGCTGCATTGGCTGAGCGCTTCCCCGATTTCAGTGGCTGTGATTGGCCCTTCGCAGCACTCCGCTTCGCCGCTCGAAAGACGCGGTAGACCGTCGAGGTATGGACCGAAGTCCACATCCTCGTCCGGCCCCCCGCCACCTCCGAACAGTCGAGCAAAGTGCCTTTGAAAGGTCTCGCACATTCGCTCAGGTTCAAGGATCACCCGTCCATCCTGGTCTCGCAAAGACCGAATGGTGGATTTAATCCCACTCTTGGCTTCTGTCACGCGGGCCCAGCTAACAGCTTTGGTCCCCTCGTTTCCTAAAGCACGTATTTTACTTCGGACAACGCAGCCTTCGTGCTTCGCGTCAAAGAACTGGCTCAATGCCGTTCTCGTCGCTAACACTCTGGCTACGTCTCCGCTCCTAATCGCCTCTTCTAGTTTATCTGTTAACTCCCTTTCCCTCCTATTTCTATTCGCCGCTAGTTCCTTACTGTAACCTATCGAACTTACTCTAATCTCTCTCTTTAGAGATATCCACCACCTACTGTTGACGATCGCTCCCGTCAACCGCATCTTAACTAAGCTACTAATCCGGTTTCTGTAATCTTTCTTTGTCGGTAAGGACAAGTTCATCTTCCAGTAACCGGGACCCTGTCTATGCGTTCTATCAAGGTTGACCACGCAGGTCACTAATTTGTGATCTGAATAGCCAACCATGATCAGTTCTGGACAACTAAATACGTCCCTATCCTTACTCCTAACCAAAAACCTATCTAGGTACGATCTAGATTGTCCACTGCGGTTTGCCCAGGTCCAGGTTGGCGCAGTTGGACAATCTAGTCGAAATCTATCGACCAGGTCGAATCGATCGAGTAACCCCTTGAGGCTGCTACACCCCCCTCTATCGGGACATGCCCCTGCATAGTCCCAACGCGCATCTAGGATTCCATTCCAGTCCCCCACTAAAAGCAGGGAACGCGACGTTCCTAGAAAAGTCTCCAGACGTTGGAAGAAGTCGGCTCTCTCCGCCCCGAAGGGAGCATAAAGACCGACCAGTCTGAAAGCCCCGCCTTCACCACCTCCGACGTCCAGCACCAGTAATCGACCCCCCGGGTCCGAGTGAACAATCTGTACGTCGAGAGTCAGACGTTTATCCAGCAGTACGGCAACTCCCCCCCCCCCGCCTCCGGGTTGACAGAGAGATGCGTGCATCTCAAAGTCATCGAAGGCGGGCGCCAGCTGTCTCACGCTGCTGATCCGACTCTCGCAAACAACCATCACATCTATACTTTGTGACCTGAGGTCACTTAGAAGCTTTGCTTGCTTCCAAGCTGAGCTCAGGCCACGCGCGTTCAAACAGCCAACTCTCAATTGATCTATTTTGGTGTTGAAAGTGAAGAAAGAAAAGCACTTACCTCTCCGGGTTGCGTAATTTCCATGGCATCAGGTGTGTTGGGTGGAGGGATGTTTTGTGGTGGTGTGGGGGTACACGTGTGTGGTGGGGTTGGGGTATTTGGAGTTGTGTCAGGGAGAGGGGCGGTTATGGGGAAATCTTTCAAGAGGACGCGATTCAACGGTTTTAAACAGGGGGGGCTCACGTCCCGTCTAAATTGTTCTTTTAAGGAACGATAAAGGTCCAGAGGGACCTTTATCATTTTTAAATGGGTGAAGTTCTCTGTTGAGATAAAGTTTGGCCCTTCGGTCTGCACCATAGGGTTATTGTTTATTAATTTAACCAGTTTTTTGTTTTCTTTATTTATATATGTGTATTACAACGTCTTTTTTTGTGATGCTGTCAATGTTTCGGAGAGGGGAGGCGCAGATTTATTTTTGTTTGTTGAGGGTGGGGTGTTTTTGATTGGAGTTGGTGTTTGTGTGTGGGTTATTTGTGGTGTGCTGGGTGTGTGTTTTCTTTTTTTTCTTTTAACTTGTCTGAAGGCTTCTCCTCCTTCTTCTTCAGAAGTTGGGGGAAACTCTTCAGCGCTAGGTGGGAGGGACGTGTTGTGTGGTTGTTTTTTTTTTGCGGGAGGGGTAGATTTGTTACTGTTTTTTTTATTATTTGTTTGGAATGGGTTTTGTGGTGGTGGTGGTGGTAATGTTTGTGTCGTGCTTGTGGTTGGTGATGGTGGTGGTGATGTTTGTGTTGTGGTTGGTGGTGGTGATTTTTGTGTCGTGCTTGTGTTTGGTGCTGGTGGTGGTGATGTTTGTGTTGTGTTTGTGGTTGGTGGTGTCTGTATTTTGTTTGCTGTGTGTGGTATTAGTGTATTTTTGGAGGTGGGTGGTGCTGGTGTACTGTTTGTGGTGGGTGTGGGCAATAGTCCTTTTTGGGGGATACGTTTCGGGCAGTTAGCCTTAACGTGTCCCCTTTCCATGCATAAATAGCATGCTGGTCTTCTCCCCTCTACAATTATGTCTATTGGGGTAAGGTCATCCAGCCAGATGCGATCCGGGATTTGTGCTATTCTTTCGGGCCTCATTTGGACTAGTATGTCGAGGCCCATTCCCAGGAACGCATCTCCAGTTGCCTTCCCCATTGACAGCATAGTGTCTTCGCCCATATCAATGAAGCCAGCAATAGCCCACCAGAAGTCCATTGTGGGCAGCATTGTTTTTACTTTTATTCTCTGTGTTCTTCTACCCATGTAGGAGGGATAGAAGCTATATGTTGTCGACGAGAGTGGGCTTAGGGAAAGCTGAACCGCCGTTTCTTTGTCTCTTGTTAGGACCGAAATGCTGCCATAGAGTCGGTCCTTTCGTATGAAGAGAATATTCTTCATATAGTCTTTTAGGACTAACTCTATTTCCATTTGGCTGGGCTGTGCTGGCTTTCTTGACTGGTTTAGTATAGTTCTGTATATAACTGTGTTTTCTGCTCTGGCTTTCTTGAATTCTGGGGGGGAGTTAATGGAAAACATTCCGTTCTCCCCCAAAACAATATGTTTCTTTGCTTCGGCCAGTTTTTCTCTGGCGGCAGTTAGGTCAATTGGTGTGTATGTAATGGATTGCTTTGTTTTCTGGGCGAAAGTTGCCCTGTCGTTATTTGTATTATTTTCTGTTTGTTTGTTTTCTGTTTGCTCATTTTCCTTAACATTTGTTTTTTCATTTTGTTTGTTTGTTTCAATGTCTAATTTTGTTGTAATTATTTTTTGTTCTTCAGACTTGGGGGGCGTGGCAGAGCTAATGGCAGACATGTCTGCCATCTTTTCCGCCATGCTGCCAAGAAAGAAATTTTTCGGCAAAAATAGATATTTATTTTACCCCCTAAAAAGGGGGTAAATGCAAAAATGTTTCCCTAAATAACAGGGGTTAGTGTTCCAAATGTGTTGCACTAAAAAATGTATCCGGTACTTACAATAGTAAGGGTAAATCCCGATGGAATAGCGGAGCCGATGCGAAGCGTGTCTTACTCTATCAAGATAGATAGATAGATAGATAGATAGATAGATACCATCACTACAACCACCACAACCACCACCACCACTATCACCAATACAACCACTGCCAATACCACCAAGACCACCATCACCTTCTCCATCCCAGTAATAACAGCCCTACTTGCAGACACATTAATAATCTAACCTTTGACCTGCACTATACATGTATGACCAACCATCACAGCCATTACCACAACCACTAACATCACCCCCCTCTCTCTCTCACTAACACTTTTGCCTTCAACACTGCCACCATTGCAGAACTAAAGCCTTTAGAAGACGAATTATCACTTCATGGTCCCATCCACCCGCGCCTACTCCTAGCTAGCTACACCACCACCTTGGTCCCATCCACCCGCGCCTACTCCTAGCTAGCTACACCACCACCTTGGTCCCATCCCCCCGCGCCTACTCCTAGCTAGCTACACCACCACCTTGGTCCCATCCACCCGCGCCTACTCCTAGCTAGCTACACCACCACCTTGGTCCCATCCACCCGCGCCTACTCCTAGCTAGCTACCCCACCACCTTGGTCCCATCCACCCGCGCCTACTGCTAGCTAGCTACACCACCACCTTGGTCCCATCCACCCGCGCCTACTCCTAGCTAGGTACACCACCACCTTGGTCCCATCCACCCGCGCCTACTCCTAGCTAGCTACACCACCACCTTGGTCCCATCCACCCGCGCCTACTCCTAGCTAGCTACCCCACCACCTTGGTCCCATCCACCCGCGCCTACTCCTAGCTAGCTACCCCACCACCTTGGTCCCATCCACCCGTGCCTACTCCTAGCTAGCTACACCACCACCTTGGTCCCATCCACCCGCGCCTACTCCTAGCTAGGTACACCACCACCTTGGTCCCATCCACCCG